>CAMRHE010000927.1:0-333884 GCA_947044405.1 Leptodactylus fallax
ATGTGGAAATGCTCTGCTTTTCAGACAGATAGTCATACCACCCAAATACATTAATACATATTATCTACCATATCTCTGCTTTATATTGGCATTATCTTTTAATCGTCCTGTAATTTATTTTGGATGTTAGAAGGCTTACAAGTGTAATAGCGATTTTGCAGATTTACAAGAAAATTTCCCAAACTAATTTTTTAGGGACCACTTCAGTTCTGAAAGGGATTATAAAGGCCTATATATTAGAAACCTCCATAAATCACCCCATTTTCAAAACTGCACCTCTCAAATAATTCAAAATAGCATTTGGGAAGTTTGTTAACCCTTTAAGCATTTCACAAGAATTAAAACAATATGGAGGTGAAATTTAGACATTTCATTTTTTTCCACTAATCCCTTAATTTAGCCCTAAAATTAACACATTCACAAAGGGTTAAAGGAGAAAATGCATCTCACAGTTTGTTAGGCAAGTTCTCCCAAGCACAAAAATACCCCACATGTAGTTGTACCAATACAATGGAAATCCTCCAAAAGTCACCCCATTTTGGAAACTACACCCCTCACAGAATTCATCAAGGGGTAGTGACCCCACAGATGTTTCACAGATTTTACTAACATTGGGATGTATAAATGAAAAATTACTAAAACGTCACTTTATCCCCAAAGTTTTCATTTTCACAAGGGGTTAAAAGGAGAACAAGCACCCCACAGTTTGTTAAACAATTGCTCCTGAATACAGCAATACCCCATATGTGGTTGTAATCTGCTGTATGGGTACATGGCGGGGCTTGGAATGGAAAGAGCGCTATTTGACTTTTGGAGGGCAGATTTTGCTGGAATAGTTTTCAGGTGCCATGTCTCATTTGCAAAGCCCCTAGAGTACCAATACAAAGGAAACCCCCAAAAAGTGACCCCATTTTGGAAACTACACCCCTCACAGAATTCATCAATGGGTATAGTGAGCATTTTGACCTTACAGCCGTTTCACAGATTTTGCTAACACTGGGATGTATAAATGAAACATTACTAAAATGTCACTTTATCCCCAAAGTTTTCATTTTCACAAGGGGTTAAAGGAGAAAAAGCACCCCACAGTTTGCAAAAAAATTGCTCCTAAACACAGCAATACCCCATATGTGGTCGGAATCTGCTATATGGGTACGTGGCAGGGCTCAGAATGGAAAGAGCGCTATTTTGCTTTTGTAGGGCAGATTTTGCTGGAATAGTTTTCAGGTGTCATGTCGCATTTGCAGAGTACCAATACAGTGGAAGCCCCCTAAAAGTGACCCCATTTTGAAAACTACACCCCTCACAGAACATATCAAGGGGTATAGTGAGCATTTTGACCCTACAGCTGTTTCACAGATTTTATTAACATTTGGACATGAAAATGAAAAATTACTTTTTTTCCAATAAACCGTCAATTTAGCCCCAAATTTTTCATTTTCACAAGAGGACAAAGGAGAAAAAGCTCCCCAAAGTTCGTTACACAATTTCTCCTGAACACAGAAATGCCCCATATGTGGTTGCAATCTGCTGCATGGGTACATGGTGGGGCTCAGAATGGAAAGAGCGCTATTTAGCTTTGGAGGGCAGATTTTGCTGGTGTGGGGGGAACTCCCCCTGGTTATGTTGTCTTAGGCCTAATTAATAAGGAACAATTGTCGAGCACTCGGGAAACAGACAGCAAGGTGTCATGTATAGAATGCTTCAATTTATTGATTGGCAGAGCAAGGTTATATAGAAAGCACAGTTATACATCAATCGCATGACACGATGCCCAAACTTGGTCATCTGGTTCTGGTGTCACGTACATCCCAGAACCGGTTTTGACTAGCTTGATACAAAAGCATATTTTAAAAGATGACTTGATGTCACAAAACATAACACCTAAGGCTAGAAAAAGGTCAAAGATCAATCTTTAAACATTTGCGATATAGCCTTATCTTGACCACATCCTGTACTGGCATACAGCGCAGACTTTGTGGTTGGCGAGATGCTTTGAGTAATAACTTCTATTTTTCTTAACAGCATATATGTCTGGCAAGCAAAATATTTTTAACCCTTACATTTCCCCCATTTTAGACATCTAATGACTTCCCCAACGAGTACATTCACCCTCGAGTGCCAGTCCAGCTGGATTCCCCATTGGAGTCATTACCAGATGTCTACCACTTATGCTTATCTCTATTACAGCGATTAATGCAAATTAAAACGATTTTTGCAAAGCAATATATCAGTAATATAATCATTGCTATTTGTATGACCATCTGGATCAATCCTGCCACCCACCCACCTATACCTTTAAACCAATTGACTGGATTTAAGAATGAAAATGTTTCAGACCACCAACTGTCTTTGTTCTGAACATTCATCCTCTCATACTCTTCTCTTAGCCTGTATACTTCCTCCAATTTTCGTTTTTCTTTGATGTTGCCTTCTGGGTCAATGTAGTGGCAGCATGTAGGTCCCACTATCTGGCACATTCCTCCCTGAGCTGCAGTTATATAGTCTAATACCAATGTGTGCTGATTAGTGACTATTATCAATTGATTCTGTACTGCAATAGTGGTATTAAGTATCTCCAGAATTTCCCATATTTGATCATCAAGATAGTCAGTACTTTGCACTAGCTTGTCCCACATCTGCATTATCATAGGATATATGAGTATTGTGCTTACTATCTTATTCCCAGTGCTTGACTGTACCAAGTGAGATCTACCACTTTTCCTAGGGGTGTTGTCTGCAGCTCTCTTGTACAGAGTGTGTTTAGGTATGGATTTTGTATTTAATTTATCAACAACAAAGGTAGCAGGAGTGAGTCTTACTATTGTACATGTGCCCTTCACTCCCACTGGTAACCACTTATATGCTCTGCTGCCACATGCCCAATACATCTGAGAAGGTAAATCGAATAAGGCTGAGTGTTGTGTAATAAGTTTATGCACAAGATCCACAAAGCCAGATACATTCTTTAGCATACACCAAGAGGGTAGTTTACCCAGTGCTCCACAGTACCCCAGGTCTCAATTTCCATAAACAAATGAAAGGTTCTTTTTCCTGTAAAGCCTTTCTTCAACCGTCTCATTCACACACTCTATGTTCCCGGGTATCTCTTTACACGTGTGATTGTCTCCCTCTACAAATAGGTGTGCATGTTCCCAGGAAGTGTTGTGTACTGTTCTTTCTATGACCCAAGGTGCCCAAAAATCCCTCTCTTTTGTCCATCATCCCCAAAACTTATCTGTAATCGGGTTTGGGGAATCTTTCCCAATATAGTGGCAGTGGATTTGTTTCGAGGAACCCATCTCTCCCCACTATAAGCCATGTATTGGATATTCTTATTGTTCCCAGTAAGGTTACCTTGCCACCATGGATAATCTGTCCACCCCACTATCGGTATCCCTACAGTAACATTTGCCCATAACTTAGTTTCCACATCATCTACAACATTATCTATACATCCTGGCCACTACAGTAATTCATCAATAGGGACAGGTACAGCCAGGAAGGGTAAACTAGTGGAGGTAATAGGAGAGTGTGTACAGATCCAACAATCTTTGAGGGCCTTATTGAACCCTTCTACCATTACAAGATGGTGTCTAACAAATTTATTGTCCACCTCTTTAAGTCCCTGGAGGGATTTCCAGGTTCCACTGGTTGTGAGTCCTTTAAGAAAGCATAAAACAAATAATGCCCATCTTTTCATTCTTGCTGTGGTTCAGGAACCTTTTTACAATGGGAAGCGTGTATCCAGGTAGATTTTCCCTCCAATTTGACTGAAGTGGCAGTTGTCAGCAGTACTTGGAAAGGGCCATCAAATCTAGGTTCAAGGGTTTTTCTGACGTGTCTTTTCACGACCACCCAATCACCAGGCTGCAAGCTATGTGTTCCTGAAAAATCAGAAGGGTCTGGAATAGAAGAGAACACTTGTTTATGTGTTACTTTCAGTCTCTGACACAAGCTCTGAACATAGCTGGTGCTGTCATAATTGAGTTGTAAAGTCTTAGGAAAATACAACCCCAACCTAGGCACACTTCCAAACAATATCTCAAATGGTGATAACCCTGTCCTCCTGTTAGGAGTAGTCATTACTGAATATAAGTCTAAGGACAGGCATTCGGGCCAGGGCTTTCCTGTCTCTGCCATGGATTTCTGAATCTTCAATTTAAGTGTACCATTCAACCTTTCAACTTTGCCTGAACTCTGAGGATGGTAGGGTGTGTGGAAAGCTTGCTCAATCCCCAATGCAGACATTATTTCTTTCATTATCTCACCTGTGAAATATGTACCTCTATCAGATTCTATCACCTCAGGTATCCCAAATCTACACACAAGCTCAGACAGCAATTTCTTGGCAGTTACTTGTGCAGTTGCTTTGCTCACAGGGTAGGCCTCAGGCCACCCTGAAAACAAATCCACACAGACCAATACATACTCGTACGTTCCAGACTTAGGCAACTGTATGTAATCTATTTGTATTCTCTGGAATGGGTACAGGGATTTTGGTGTACATTTGGTAGGTGTTTTAACTACCTGTCCTGGATTGTGTAGAGCACATATGTGACATGCTTTTACGTGATTACTAGCAGCCCTTCCAAAACCTGGGGCAAACCATAATTTACCCACTAATGACTCCATGGCATTTCGAGAGGCATGCACCTTACCGTGGGCTAAGCCAGCCATTTGGGGGTATACTGCTGCAGGTAGACACAGTCTAGCCCCAATTTTCCACCTTCCTTCACACTCTCTGGCACCAGCCTTTTTCCATTTTTCAGTTTCCATGCTGGTTACATTAGAGTACAGCCCCTTGGGGTCTGTTAGGTCAATGTCCATTTTGCTCACCTGGTTGAGACCCTTCCATGGCAGCAGTGCCGCTGCTTTGGCTGCTGTGTCAGCCTTCTCATTTCCAAGACTTTCAGGGTCTCTTCCTTTTGTGTGAGCTCTGACTTTCACAATTGCCAACTGCTTAGGGAGCAATATGGCCTCCATCAATCGACTTACCGAATCTCCATTTTTGATTGGCTTGCCCTGTGCCATCAGGAAGTTTCTTGACCTCCATATAGGACCATAATCATGCGCAATGCCAAAAGCATACCTGGAGTCAGTGTAAATGTTTGCTGTGCTACTTTTAGCTATTTTGCAAGCCTCTGTAAGGGCTTTCAATTCAGCTTCTTGAGCTGACATGTGTAGTCGAAGGGCTTCTTGTACTATGATGTCGTGTGTAGTGACTACAGCATACCCTGTAACAAATTTGGCTTCATCTGTTAAGTACCTAGAACCATCCACAAACATCTCATAGTCAGGGTTCTGTAATGGGATGCCCGTGACATGGCTGAAACCCACTGTCTCTTGGGACATTAGGGCCACACAGTCATGCTCATGTTGACTGTCAAACAAATCATCTTCTGAGAGGGAGTTTAAAAATATCTCATCATCTACTCCCCCCTTTGAATCATGAACTCCTACTGGTAAAAGAGTTGCAGGATTCAGGGTTAAACAACGCTGAAATGAGATGTTGGAGGAGGATTGCAGAGCAAATTCCATTTTGCTCTGTCTTGCCAAGGAAAGATGACGTCTGTCTACCTGTATGAGGATTGCATGGATGTCATGTGGTGTATATACTTACTGGCCTTGCAGCCACTCTGGCAGAGGAAACACAACAGGCTTATGGTAGCAGCTTCACATGTCTGTTTATCTGGGGCACAAAGAAGAAGATCATCAACATATTGTAGTGACACAACATAATCTGAGGGTGGTTCCCAGGCATTCATGATCAAAGTAAAACATCTCGTAAATTGATTTGGCCTAGATCTGTTTTACTTGTTGCCCAGAGACTTTCTGGGACCTGTGACAATAGTATATTCTCTTCTTCAGTGAGAGTGAACACCGAATGTGGAGTATTCACTATCGCAGATACTAGGCAAAGTATCTCATGGTTTGTGTGTGTGGTCCGCACATAAGCTTCACCAGAGGGATGTAACATGATGTTACAACCTAAGACTCCCATCACATCTGTACCCAATATATTATCTGAGGTGTCAGAGACAAGGTATCTAGTTAGAATTCTACATCCTTGAAATGATGTCTCTATGGGGTCTGTTTGGTCAAGGGTAACAGGGAGACCTGACACTCCCTGAACCATCTGGCTATCTCCTGACAATGGTAGGTTAAATTTGTTAACAATGTCTTTACTGACACAAGATTTTGTGGCCCCAGTGTCTATTAAAAACGGCACCTCCTTTCCATTAATCAATACAGGTTGAAAGATTTGTATACCTCTCTCTGCTGAAGATAAGAGGGACACTGGGGCAGGAGGGCCTAACCTTCATTGTGAATTATCCTGGCCTTGGTCGGGGCCAGGTGGGCAGTTTCTAGACTGTCCTCTGTTATTGTCACTTTGCTTGGGACACCAGCAATCTCTGGCCAAGTGTCCTTGCTTTCCACAATTAAAACACTTCCTGTTTTCCCTCTGTCCCTGTTGTCTAGGGCGGGTACCTTGCCTGCCCTGATTACTCTGGTTACCCGGATTTGGAGTAACTGAATTAGTGTAACTCTTTACCGGGGCTGCTGCCTTTTTCTCTCTTTCATCTACAGCAAAACCAACAGCTTTGATATACAAATTATCAGGATCTACACGTCTCCAGTCTGGGGTACAACCCTTAATCTTTTCTGCTAAGGTAGATCCGATTCCTTGCATAAAGGCCTCAGTGACCATAGTATTCCTTAAAACATTTGGGGCATCCCCCATCCTGAATCCACTACCTTTGTGAGCAATCTGCCATAATATGCTTAGACTGTTCCGTCCTTTTTGATTCAAAATCATGACGGAAGACAAAACCTATAATGTAACCTTTTTATTATCTGATTTTTGAGGCCAATCCTCCTTTTCCACTCTGTCCCTACCTTCAATTAGGGCATATATTCCCCTTTGTAATTTGTGCTCCTGGATTTATCCTGCATGGTCTAATCTCCATTGGTCCCAAAATTTACTATCAAACAGTCCTGTCTTGTGAACCCCTGCTCTCTTAAGGATCGTTTTTACTTGGGTGGCAACTTCTTTCCCTTCCCTTATCTCTATTAGTTCATATGGGGTGTACCATATCTTAGAGGGTCCCTTCCCCATACTGGCTGGTAGCTAATCAGCCGTGAATTCCCACTCCTCTAGGGCAATTAAGACAATAGAGGGTCACTTTGACTACTCTAGTGGGAACTCCCAAACAGACACTCTGTTTTCCTTGAACTAATTCTTGATGTGCAAGTTCTGGTGTAGTGCTCAGGGCAAAACCTCAATTGGTTTCCACAGACTGAACTTTCTGCCTGTGTCCCCTTACCAAAACACACCTGAATTATTGCACGTACCTGCGCGGATTCTACTCAGTCCTTCGTGCTACTACTCGGGTCTCATTCGACCCTGACCGTCCAGGCACACCTGGAGGCTAGTGTTCCAAAACAAGGACTTTTCAATCACTCAGTACTTTTCTTTCCGGACCTTGTCCGCAACTCTAGGGATTAAGGATGGAGAATGTCTCTCCCTTCTTGTGCCGCCTTATACACTTTATAACAGATGTAGTAACCAAATGACAGTATGACCAGCAGACAAAGAACAGTATACTTGATCTCCCACAGACAACATACCCTTTAATTACGGTTCTTCCGTACTATATAACATGGCATCAAGTGTCACAAAAACATGCAGCAACTAACCTCACTCATCGATACACAGGATCAAAGACACATAGGAGCTCAGATAAGTTATTTGGCAAGACAAGGGCTTACCTTACAGCACTGTTTTATTTATCTGAGGTCCTCCGGTCCCGTCTCCAAATCGATCGGTGAGTGGGTTGCAACGCTATCGGCTGCACATCGGACAATTCTTGACGCCCCACGTTGATAGCCAGTTTCTGTGGCGGGGAACTCCCCCGGGTTATGTTGTCTTAGGCCTAATTAATAAGGAACAATTGTCGAGCACTCGGGAAACAAACAGACAGCAAGGTGTCATGTATAGAATGCTTCAATTTATTGATTGGCAGAGCAAGGTTATATAGAAAGCACAGTTATACATCAATCACATGACACGATGCCCAAACTTGGTCATCTGGTTCTGGTGTCACGTACATCCCAGAACCGGTTTTGACTAGCTTGATACAAAAGCATATTTTAAAAGATGACTTGATGTCACAAAACAAAACACCTAAGGCTAGAAAAAGGTCAAAGATTGCGATTGCAATCTTTAGACATTTGCGATATAGCCTTATCTTGACCACATCCTGTATTGGCATACAGCGCAGACTTTGTGGTGGGCGAGATGCTTTGAGCAATAACTTCTATTTTTCTTAACAGCATATATGTCTGGCAAGCAAAATATTTTTAACCCTTACACTGGAATAGTTTTCAGGTGCCATGTCGCATTTGTAGAGCCCCTAAAGTACCAATACAATACAAACCCCCAAAAAGTGAACCCATTTTGAAAACTACACCCCTCATAGAATTTATCTAGGGGTATAGTGAGCATTTTGACCTCACAGCTGTTTCACAGGTTTTATTGACTTTGGGACGTAAAAATGAAAAATTACTTTTTTCCAATAAACCGTCCATTTAGCGACATATTTTTAATTTTTGCAAGTGGTTAAAGAAGAAAAAACACCCCACAGTTTGTTACACAATTTCTTCTGAACACAGAAATGCCCCATATGTGATTATAATCTGCTGTATGGGAACATGGTGGGGCTCAGAATGGACAGAACGCTATTTGGCTTTAGGAGGGCAGATGTGGCTCGAATAGTTTTCAGGTGTCACATTTGTAGAGCCCCTAAAGTACCAATACAATGGAAACCTCTCAAAAGTGACCCCATTTTAGAAACTACACCCCTCAAGGAATGTATCAAGGGGTATTATCATTTTGAGCCTAAAAATACTTCCCAAAAATTAATGTACAAAGTGAAAATTAAAGTTTTTAAAGAAATATCCAATTTCAGTGCCTAATACATTGCGGCCACTTTGTGGCATCAGAGACATAAACTCCTAAAACTATTAAGTGGGCTATCCCGGGGACAAAAAAAATTAAATATGTGGGTGTAAACTGCTGCTTGGGCACACAGCAGAGCTCAGAAGGGAAGGAGCACTGTATTTTTTTTAGCTTTTGGAGTACTTTCTGGTCGCCATGTTATTTTTGCAGAGCCCTGGAGGTGCCAGTAAATTGGAATTCCCCAAGAAGTGACCCCCATTTTGTAGGGGCAATTTTAGGGTCTCTACAAATGTGACATGGTGTCCAAAAAAACAACAATCTAAATATGCGCTCCAAAAGCACATAGCGCTCCTTCACATCTGCACCCTGCTGTGTGCCCAAATGACAGTTTATGCCCACATGTATGACACTGGTGTACCAAGGATAACGTACTTAACAATGCCATATGTGGTATAAACTGCTGTTTGGGCACAGCCAGGCACAGAAGGGAAGGAGAGCTATTTGGTTTTTGGAGCACAGTTTGCTTTTTGGATACCATGCCACTTTTGCAGAGCCCATGAATTGCCAGTAAAGTGGAATCCGCAGACATGTCACCCCATTTTGGAAACTATACCCTTCAAGGGATTTATCAAGTGGGGTAGCGAGCATTATTAACCCTTAAGTGTTGCATTCTTTTAATTTCCAGAAATGAATGCGCAGCTGATAATGAAAAGTTAAAAATGAAATTTTTCTATAGATACGCCATTTCAGTGCCCAATATGTTGTGCCCAGTTTATGTCTGCACAGCTACACACTCCAAAAACTGGTGAGCGGGGATCCTGGGCACAACAGCTTTTGGAGCGTTCATCTCTGATACAAGCCGAGCACAACATATTACGCACTGAAATGTCGTATTCCTGGAAAAATTGTCATTTTCGCCTTTCACCATCAGCTGCGTATTCATTTATGGATAATAAATTATAGCAACACTTGGGGATTAAAATGCTCACTGTACCCCAGGATAAATTCCTTCAGGGGTGTAGTTTCCAAAATGGGTTGACATGTCAGGGGATTCCACTGTACTGGCATTTCAGCTCTGCAAAAGTGCAATGGTGTCCAAAAACCAAATAGAGCTACTTCCCTTCTGTGCTCGGCTGTGCCCAAACAGCAGTTTATACCCACATATGACATTAAGTACGTTATCCTGGGTACACCAGTGTCATACATGTGGGTATAAACTGCAGTTTGGGCACACAGTAGGGCGCAGAAGGGAAGGAGCGCTATGTGGCTTTTGGAGCGCTGATTCAGATGTTTGGGATCTGGATGCCATGTCATGTTTGCAGAGCCTCTAAGGTACCAGTAAAGTGGAATCCCCTAGGGAATGACCCCATTTTGAAAAGTGCACCCCTCAAATAATTTATCAAGGGGTGTAGCGAGCATTAGTATCCCAGATGTGACTGCACAGCAGATGGGGAAAAGTGAATATGTAAGCTGTGCGGAGTACATTGGGTACACTAAATTCCCTACTATTTCCCCAGTAGTTCCTATTATTGGGGAGGTCACTCTGGGGGTCACTTCTGGTTTATTATCCCTCGTAAACTCTAAATCTGGTTTGTCCCCTGAAATACGCTCGCACAGCTTATACATTCCCTCCTCCCGCAGCCAGTTATGTTCTAATGATTTGGCGATTTTGGGGGTTTTTGTCTTCACATTGTACGAGCTATATTTTCTTTATTTCTCTGGTGATGTAGCCATATGAGGGCTTGTTGTTTGCAGTATGAGATGTATTTTTTAATTACATCATTTTTAGGTGCTTACAACTTATTAAATAAATTTTATTAACTCTTTCTTGGTGGATTAAAAAGCAACCCCATCAATTCTGGCACTGCGTTTTACCTTTTAAATTTTTCACCATGCAGCGTGGAGCATAAGTAACATGTTATCTTTATTCTGCGGGTCGGTACAATTACGGCGATACCTCATTTATACTGTTTTTTTTATGCGATACCAATTTTGCAGAACAAAAACCCATTTGGGGACATAAATCAATTTTTTTTGCATCGCCATCTTCTAAGATGCGTAGCATTTTTATTTTTCAGTTTAGAGAGTTGGTTTAGGGCTTATTTTTTGTGGGACAACCTGTGCTTTTTATTGGTACTGTTTTGGGGTACATATGACTTTTTGATCACTTTTTATGGCATATTTTGAAAGGTGAGATGACGAAAAATCATTACTTTTGGCGGGTTTTTTCATTTTTTTTTTCCCCGACGTTCACCGTCTACATTGAATATGATTTCAGTTTTATTGTACAGGTTGTTATGGATGCGGCGATACCAAATATGTATTATTTTTATTAATTTTTAGGTTTATTTTTTATATAATTCATTTTATATAGGAAAAGGGAATTTTTGGGGCTTTATTCTTTTATTAATTTTTTTCACATACTTTATTTTTTTTTTTTTTTCACTTTTTTTACTTTTTCATGTGTCCCATTAGGACACCTGAGCCAGAGAAGCTTTGATCTCTGGCTCAGTACTATAGACTGCAAGACACAAGCATGCAAGTGTCTTGCAGCCTATACAGGAAGTCAGCGCTATGGAAACACAGTGCTGACTTCCGCAGGTCTCGGCAGGATCAACCAGGTAGTGGGGTCTCCAGGCAGCCTGGGGTCACTTGGCAGACACCAGGCTGCAGATTATAGATATCGGCACCCCCCCGATCTCGCCGCGGGGGGTGCCCGGGGTCGGCAAGATGGCGGAACCCCTTGGATCGGAACTCAGTTCCGACCGGGGGTTATAGAGTAGGGTGTTAGCTGTCAGTCACACCTAACACCCGGTTCCGATGCCGCCCGCTCAGATAGTGAACGGGCGGCCGGCTTCGGGCGTAGTATTACGCTCTGGTGCGCGAAGTACCTAGCGCCCAGGACGTAATAGTACGTCCAAGGTCGTTAAGGGGATAAAAACCCTTCACACCATAGACAGCACATGACATCACAGAGCACATGACATCACAGAAACTGCATGATGTCACAATGGGTTTAGAATGTGTAAAGTTCTTACCCTGAGCCATCTTGTGTCACTTGAGCTTGGCAGCTTGAAGAGGACACATGTGCAGGTAAGTAGCTCTACACTCACTGCTGAGGCCTTGTTCACACATTGTGTTGCTTAGAGGGGGTAGACTATATCCAATTTGATGTGTTTTTGTCATGGTGTAGAAATTCTGTGGCTTGTATGCTGTGTGTAGTCCTGGCCTAAAGGTCTCCATATACATTAGATGTAAGTCACCCAAACCAACTGATTTTGGCCAAACTGTCGTTTGTAGCACAATGAATGTTAGTTTACAAATTGCTTCATCTGTAAATTGGTGCCAGTCCCTGTTAAAAACACATGTAGGATTGGTAAGTGTGCATGTGTATGGGAGAGGTGGGAGGAATAGCTGCCAAATGAGTGTTCAGGACCAGCTATTAATGTTTATAGTTTAGCGGTGTGGGCAAAATACAGATGTAGCCTTCACCAACATGTCTGCAGGTGTGTTATTACATGAGAAATAGTACCTGCAGCCTGATCTCCCCACACACAGACGTCTGCTCTGTGAATCTCAGACCATTTTCTGGTGCGCAGATCTCCCGAGATGCCCCATAGCTATTACAGTGACAGGTTACTGGGACGGGTCACTTTTGAAAGTAGGCCAATAACTACAAGTAACCCATAAGTGTACTACTAAGCCAAGTGTGCATGTGTATTGGAAAGTTGGGTGAGATAGCTGGTGTTTAGACAACATCCCATGTGTATGGCCAGATTTATCTATTATGATTTATTTATTTATTTATTTATTTATTAAATATAATTATTTATTGTTCCTTTATTTTTTACAGGTTTGGTTTTTTTTTTTTCGACTCATTCAGATTCACTGGATGACGTCGGATCTTCAGCTTTTTCAATTTTTTTTTTAAATAAAATGGTCAAAGAGGGATGTGCGGGGGAGTCTCCTTACTTCAATAAAGGATTTTATGTGCGTGGTTTTCTTATACATTAAGCTCTCATGAGCTTAAATACATATATAAATACATACACACTCACATACATACATACAACATAAATACATATATACAGTACATACAGCATACATACATACATACATACATATATACATACAGCACTAGGCAGCAGGCGAGATATGATCCAGGGAGATATCCGATCGCCAAATTTAGGGTCAGGAAGGAATTTTTGCCCCCCTGAGGTATAACTCTCCGGAGGGTTGTTTCGCCTTCCTCTGGATCATTGGGTCGGTGACTCTCATCTCAGGACAAGGGTGGACTGGACCACAGTAAGTTCTATGGTCTCCACCAGGCCTGACCTCTGGGTCAATGTGACCTTTTTATAATTTAAAAGGCCAGTAATATTTAATTACAATGTTGCCTATTCAATAAAAAAAAACCTTTAACCTTATTTATATTGTGTTTGTGGTTTTTCTCTTGTGTCTGAATTACTCCTTAGATAGTGACCATGATGATAGTAATGGCTAGCACTCAATATTCCAGTGTATTCTAATATCTGTATATACAGTAATAAAGTGTATCATCTCCTATATATATATGGCGACAGCTGATGCAGGACAGGGGACTATAGGGGGCGCTATATACAGTGAGCAGATCACACATAACTCTAGTCATTGTGATACCATAATGTCATCTCCTGTCCCAGGTTACAGTACATAATGAAAAGAAAAAGGTTTTATTACCACACTGGCGCCTCTGATGGTCCTGTGGGGACCTGGATAGTAATGCCTCGGGATTAAATATGGTAAAAAGAGAGAAAGAGTCTGGCAAGTTGCTGCTCCCCCTGGGACCACCTGTCTGTAAGACAGTGGTAGTGCAAATAGTAAAGTAGTAAAAAAACAGGGTATGTATGAGCGCTACTTAATCAGCCAGACATGTGTTAAAATGAAACTTTTTTATTGGATCACAATGTTACTCCACAAGGTGGCGATACAAAGTATGGTAACGCGTTTCGACGTCTTAACTGACGTCTTCATCAGGCCAACACGCTAGATCATGGAGCAGGCATATATACAGTGAGCAGATCACACATAACTCTAGTCATTGTGATACCATAATGTCATCTCCTGTCCCAGGTTACAGTACAAGGGGTTCAGTCTCCTTGATGGGGGGCAATAACATTGTTTGTGTCCTCACATCTATTCACAACATCCTACCTGAAAGAAGACTCAAGACTCCACAAGAGCGACTGAGCACAGGAGAGACAGGGGGACTTGTATAATAATAGGAAACAGACTAAAGAGACTTCATATAAACAAGGCCCTGTAACAAAACTTGGAAGGAGACCCCACTCAGCAAAGGCCACTTTACCAGACGACGGCCCACATCTACTAAGACTGGTGGTATATCTTAAGCCAGTCTAAGTAAAGGAGTTAGTTGGAGTAATTGGGGCCAAATTGTGTAAAGGATACAAGCGTCTTAACCCCTTAAGGACCCAGCCCAAACGTACGTTAAAGACTAGGCCCCGTTTTTAAAAAAAAATTAAAAAAAAAAAATAACTTTGAGATGTCTTAACTTACACAAGTGATTTTGAGATTGTTTTTTCATGACACATTGTACTTCATGTTTGTGGTAAACACTAATGAATATTTTTGTATTTATTTATATAAAAAAAATAGGAAATTTGATGGAAATTTGGGAAAAAAATAGCAATTTTCAAAATGTGAAATGCTCTGCTTTTCAGACAGATAGTCATACCACCCAAATACATTTAATACATATTATCTACCATATCTCTGCTATATATCAGCATCATCTTTTAATCGTCCTGTAATTTATTTTGGATGTTAGAAGGCTTACAAGTGTAACAGCGATTTTGCAGATTTACAAGAAAATTTCCCAAACTAATTTTTTAGGGACCACTTCAGTTCTGAAGAGGATTATAAAGGCCTAGATATTAGAAACCCCCATAAATCACCCCATTTTAAAAACTGCACTCCTCAAATAATTAAAAACAGCATTTGGGAAGTTTGTTAACCCTTTAAGCATTTCACTGGAATTAAAACAATATGGAGGTGAAATTTAGACATTTAATTTATTTCCTCTAATTCCTTAATTTAGCCCTAAAATTAACACATTCACAAAGGGTTAAAGGAGAAAATGCATCTCACAGTTTGTTATGCAATTTCTCCCGAGCACAGAAATACCCCACATGTGGGTGTAAACTGATGTTTGGGCGAATGGCAGCGCACGGAAGGGAAGGAGTGACACTGGGCATCTGAAAAGCAGATTTTGCTGGAATAGTTTTCAGGTGCCATGTGTCATTTGCAGAGCCCCTAGAGTACCAATACAAAGGAAACCCCAAAAAAGTTACCCCATTTTGGAAACTACACCCCTCATAGAATTCATCAAGGGGTATTGTGAGCATTTTGACCTTACAGCCGTTTCACAGATTTTACTAACACTGGGATGTATAAATGAAAATCACTAAAATGTCACTTTATCCCCAAAGTTTTCATTTTCACAAGGGGTTAAAGGATACCATATGTGGTTGTAATCTGCTGAATGGGTACATGGCAGGGCTCAGAATGGAAAGAGCGCTATTTTGATTTTGTAGGGCAGATTTTGCTGGAATAGTTTTCAGGTGCCATGTCGCATTTGCAGAGCCCCCAAAGTACCAATACAGTGGAAAACCCCTAAAAGTGACCCCATTTTGGAAACTACACCCCTCACAGAACATATCAAGGGGTATAGTGAGTATTTTGACGCTACAGCTGATTCACAGATTTTATTAACATTGGGACATTAATATGAAAAATTACTTTTTTTTCCAATAAACCGTCCATTTAGCCCCAAATTTTTCATTTTCACAAGAGGACAAAGGAGAAAACGCTCCCCAAAGTTCGTTGCACAATTTCTGCTGAACACAGAAATGCCTCATATGTGGTTATAATCTGCTGCATGGGTACATGGCAGGGCTCAAAATGGAAAGAGCGCTATTTAGCTTTTGGAGGGCAGATTTTGCTGGAATAGTTTTTGGGTGCCATGTCGCATTAGCAGAGCCCCTAAAGTAAAAATACAATACAAACCCCCAAAAAGTGAACCCATTTTGGAAACTACACCCCTCATAGAATTTATCTAGGTGTATAGTGAGCATTTTTACCTAACAGCTGTTTCACAGATTTTATTGAATTTGGGACGTAAAAATGAAAAATTACTTTTTTCCAATAAACCGTCCATTTAGCTACATAGTTTTAATTTTTGCAAGTGGTTAAAGAAGAAAAAACACCCCACTGTTTGTTACACAATTTCTTCTGAACACAGAAATGTCCCATATGTGATTATAATCTGCTGTATGGGAACATGGTGGGGCTCACAATGGAAAGAGCGCTATTTGGTTTTAGGAGGGCAGATGTGGCTGGAATAGTTTTTGAGTGCCATGTCGCATTTGCAGAGCCCAAAGTACCAATACAATAGAAACCTCTCAAAAGTGACCCCATTTTAGAAACTACACGGAATGTATCAAGGGGAATTATCATTTTGAGCCTAAAAATGATTCCCAAAAATTAATGTACAAAGTGAAAATTAAAGTTTTTAAAGAAATATCTAATTTCAGTGCCTAATACGTTGCGGCCACTTTTTGGCATCAGAGACATGAACTCCTAAAACTATTAAGTAGGCTATCCCGGGGACAAAAAAATTATATATGTGGGTATAAACTGCTGCTTGGGCACACAGCAGGGCTCAGAAGGGAAGGAGCACTGTGTTTTTTTAGCTTTTGGAGTATAGATTTAGAGGGACTTTCTGGTCACCATGTTTTTTTTGCAGAGCCCTGGAGGTGCCAGTAAATTGGAATTCCCCAAGACGTGACCCCCATTTTGTAGGGGCAATTTTAGGGTCTCTGCAAATGTGACATGGTGTCCAAAAAACAACAATCTAAATATGCGCTCCAAAAGCACATAGCGTTCCTTCACATCTGCACCCTGCTGTGTGCCCAAATGGCAGTTTATGCCCACATGTATGACACTGGTGTACCCAGGACAACATACTTAACAACGCCATATGTGGGTATTAACTACTGTTTGGGAACAGCCGGGCACAGAAGGGAAGGAGCGCTATTTTGATTTTTGGAGCACAGTTTGGTTTTTGGACACCATGCCACTTTTGCAGAGCCCATGAATTGCCAGTAAAGTGGAATCCGCAGACATGTCACCCCATTTTGGAAACTATACCCTTCAAGGGATTTATCAAGTGAGGTAGCGAGCATTATTAACCCTTAAGTGTTGCATTCTTTTAATTTCCAGAAATGAATGCGCAGCTGATAATGAAAAATTAAACATGAAATTTTTCTATAGATACGCCATTTCAGTGCCCAATATGTTGTGCCCAGCTTATGTTTGCACAGACACACACTCCAAAAACTGTTGAGTGGGTATCCCAGGCACAACAGCTTTTGGAGCATTCATCTCTGATACAAGCCGGGCACAACATATTATGCACTGAAATTACATATTCCTGGAAAAATTGTCATTTTCACCTTTCACAATCAGCTGTGTATTCATTTATGGATAATAAATTATAGTAACACTTGGGGGTTAAAAATGCTCACTGTACCCCTGGATAAATTCCTTGAGGGGTGCAGTTTCCAAAATGGGGTGACATGTCAGGGGATTCCACTGTACTGGCATTTCAGCTCTGCAAAAGTGTCATGGCGTCCAAAAACCAAACCATCCAAGTCTGTGCTCCAAAAACCAAATAGCGCTCCTTCCCTTCTGTGCCCGGCTGTGCCCAAACAGCAGTTTATACCCACATATGACATTAAGTACGTTATCCTGGGTACACCAGTGTCATACATGTGGGTATAAACTGCAGTTTGGGCACACAGCAGGGCGCAGAAGGGAAGGAGCGCTATGTGGCTTTTGGAGCGCAGATTCAGATGTTTTGGGATCTGGACGCCATGTCATGTTTGCAGAGCATCTAAGGTACCAGTAAAGTGGAATCCCCTAGGGAATGACCCCATTTTGAAAAGTGCAACCCTCAAAGAATTTATCCAGAGGTGTAGTGAGCATTAGTATCCCAGACGTGACTGCACAGTGGATGGGGAAAAGTGAATATGTAAGCTGTGTGGAGTACATTGGGTACACTAAATTCCCTACTATTTCCCCAGTAGTTCGTATTATTTGGGGGGGTCACTCTGGGGGTCACTTCTGGTTTATTATCCCTCGTAAACTCTAAATCTGGTTTGTACCCTGATATACGCTCGCACAGCTTATACATTCCCTCCTGCCGCAGCCAGTTTTGTTCTAATGATTTGGTGATTTTTGGGGTTTTTGTCTTCACATTGTACGAGCTATATTTTCTTTAGTTTTCTGGTGATGTAGCCATATGAGGGCATGTTGTTTGCAGTATGAGATGTATTTTGTAATGACATCATTCTTAGGTGCCTACAACTTATTAAATAAATTTTATTAACTCTTTCTTGGTGGATTAAAAAAAAACCCCATCAATTCTGGCACTGCGTTTTACCTTTTAAATTTTTCGCCATGCAGCGTAGAGCGTAAGTAACATGTTACCTTTATTCTGCGGGTCGGTACGATTACGGCGATACCTCATTTATACTGTTTTTTTTATGAGATACTAATTTTGCAGAACAAAAACCCATTTGGGGACATAAATCAATTTTTTTTGCATCGTCATCTTCTGAGATGCGTAGCATTTTTATTTTTCAGTTTACAGAGTTGGTTTAGGGCTTTTTTTTTTCGGGACAATCTGTGCTTTTTATTGGTACAGTTTTGGGGCACATATGACTTTTTGATCACTTTTTATGGCATATTTTGTAAGGTGAGATGGCGAAAAATCATTACTTTTGGCGGGTTTTTTCAGTTTTTTTCCCCCGACGTTCACCGTGTATGTTAAATATGGTTTCAGTTTTATTGTACAGGTTGTTACGGACGCGGCGATACCAAATATGCATTGTTATTATTAATTTTTAGGTTTATTTTTTATATAATTCCTTTTATATAGGAAAAGGGAATTTTTGGGGCTTTATTCTTTTATTAATTTTTTTCACATACTTTATTTATTTTTTTTTTCACTTTTTTTTACTTTTTCATGTGTCCCATTAGGACACCTGAGCCAGAGATGCTGTGATCTCTGCCTCAGTACTATAGACTGCAAGACACAAGCAATACATGTGTCTTGCAGTCTACACAGGAAGTCATCGCTATGGAGACACAGCACTGACTTCCGAAGGTCTCGGCAGGATCAACCAGGTAGTGGGGGCTCCAGGCAGCCTGGGGTCACTGGGCAGACCCCGGGCTGCAGATTATAGATATCGGCACCCCCCCGATCTCGCCACGGGTGGTGTCGGAGGAGGGGGGGGGCGGCAAGATGGCAGAACCCCTTGGATGCCGCGGTCATGTTTGACCGTGCCATCCAAGGGGTTAAAACCTCAGATCGGAACTCAGTTCCGACCGGGGGATATGGAGCAGGGTGTTAGCTGTCAGTTACAGCTAACACTTGGTTCCAATGCCGCCCGCTCAGATAGTGAGAGGGCGGCCGGCCTCGGGCGTAGCATTACGCCCTGGTGCGCGAAGTACCTAGCGCCCAGGACGTAATTGTACGTCCAAGGTCGTTAAGGGGTTAAGGACACTTATCTGCTATCCACCAACAGGGGATAAGTGTCCGATCTCTGGGGGCCCGACCGCCTGGCCCCTAGTAATCAGAAGGATGGGGGACTGAAAGTCTCCCTAAATCCTGCTTGTGAATGGAGCGCCTGTGCGCTTGGATGACAGATGCAACATTCACTGCTATGGGGCTGCCGGACTGTAATTTCCTGCGGCGCCCTTATCGCCATAGATGTGAATGGAGTGCTAGTCACGCAAGCACACTGGCGCTCTATTCACATGGAGGCTTTATGGGGATGTTCGGTCCCTCATCCTCCTGATCACTAGGTCCCTTTTGGACCTCCAGCACTTAGACACTTATCCCCTGTCCTGTGGATAGGAGATAAGTGTCTAAGTGTCTATAACAGCACAACCCCTTTAAAGGGTTTATACAAGATTAGAAGAACATGGCTGCTTTTTTTCCAGAATCAGCTCCCCACCTGTCTACAGTTTGTTTGTGATATTGCACCTCACCTTTATAAAACGGAATAGGGCTGAGCTGCAATACCAGACACAACCAATGCACACATGTGGCGCTGTATCTGAAAGAAGTCACCATGTTTTTCTAACCTTGTGCAACCCCTAATAAAAAATGCATGTATTGATGTTATGTTAGTGCAGACAGTGGCGTAACTAGCAAAGACTGGGACCCCCAGCAAACTTTTGACTTGTGGCCCCCCCAACAGCATAGCCTCCCCTTTCCTGGCCTCCACACAGTATAACGCCCTATTTATACACACTATAATGTCCCAAAGTGGCTTCCAGACAGTATAATATCCCATAGCGGCCCCTCCACACAGTATAATGTCTGACAGTGACCCCTGCACCCAGTATAATGTCCCATCAGCAGCCCCACTACACAGTATAATTTTTCATAGCGGCCCCTCCACACAGTATAATGTCCCATAGTGGCCCCTCCACACAGTATAATGTCCCACAGCGGCCACTGCACACAGAATTATGCCCCACCGTGGCCCCAGCACACATACTATTATGCCCCATAGTGGCCCCTGCAAACACAGTATTATGCCCCATAGTAGCCCCACAAACACAGTATTATGCCCTATACAGTAGTGGCCCCGGCACACAGTATTATGCCCCATTGTGGCCCCCAAACACAGTATTATGCCTCATTGTGGCCCCTGCACACACACATACTATTATGCCCCATAATGGCCCCTGCACACAGTATTATGCACCATAGTAGCCCCTGAACACATTATTATGCCCCATTGTGGCCCCTGCACACAGTATTATGCCCCATTGTGGCCCCTGCATACATACTATTATGCCCCATAGTGGCCCCTGCACACAGAATTATGCCCCATAGTGGCCCCTGATAATGCTGTCATTATCCCCCTTAGTGGCCCCTGCAAACAGTATTATGCCTCATTGTGGCCCCTGCATACAGTATTAGGCACCATAGTGGTCCCTGCACACAGAATTATGCCCCATAGTGGCCCCTGAACACAGCATTATCCCCCTTAGTGGCCCCTGCATACAGTATTATGCACCATAGTGGCCCCTGCATGCAGTATTATGCTCCGTAGTTTGACCTGCATACAGTATTATGTCCCCCAGTGGCCCCTGCACACAGTATTATGCCCCATAGTGGACCCTGCATGCAGTGTTGTGCCCCATAGTTTCCGCTGCACACAGTATTATGTTCTACAGTGGCCACTGCAAACAGTATTATGCCCCATAGTAGACCCTGAACACAGTATTATGCCCCATAGTGGACCACCCATGAACAATTATTGTACTCTCGGGACTTTTCAGACCCCAGAGTATAATGATCGGAGACTCAGGGCAGGTGACAAACATAAAAACCAAAGTTACTTACCACTCCCAAGCTCTGGCGCACTCTCCGCTGCTTTTGGCCCTCTTCAATGTCGGTACAGAAGTCACGTGGGCTAGGCCAGCGTCGCAACACTTAATGATGCCGTCTGGGACGTCACCAAAGAGGCCCGTATACAGTCCTGAAATGCCGGAGCGCAGGAGAGATGAGTAACACTGTTTTTTTATGTTTCTCACCTCCCCTGGGCTTCCGCCCATTATACTCCAAGGTCTGAAAAGAACGCAGAGTATAACAATAGCAGTATTTGTTGGGGTTCGTGGGCCTGCGGCCTGATTTACCGATCCCTGCTCCTGCTCACAGCCGACTCTGCTTTTCCTTCTGCCCTCCAGGGGGCCCCAGAGACATGATATGGACGCAGAAGGAAAAGTGGAGGCGGCCGTGAGCAGGAGCGGGGATCGGTAAGTAAATAGGGCCTGTTATCTGCTGTGGTTATTCCAGCAGGTAACACCCTGTTATAAAAAAAAAAAAAAAAAAAAAGCATCAGGGGCCCAACGGGCCTCCTAAGGTCCTGGGCCCTGTGGCAGCCGGTACTGCTGCTACCCCGGTATTTACGCCATTGAGTCCAGACAGGAATGCTATAAACCTATGATATGGTTATTATAGGGTTTGTACATCTCTTCATTCTGAATACAGACAATATCCCACAAGATATCCGCACTTTACTTGGGCGGAAAA
Organism: Leptodactylus fallax; assembly: GCA_947044405.1. Lineage (NCBI taxonomy): Eukaryota > Metazoa > Chordata > Amphibia > Anura > Leptodactylidae > Leptodactylus > Leptodactylus fallax. The sequence continues at coordinate 22,137 of CAMRHE010000927.1, forward strand.
AAAAACGGGGTCATATACCATGTGGGGAGCCAGGAAAAGGGGGTAATATACTGTGCAGAGGGCCAGAAAATGGGGGTCATATACCATGTCATGTATTGTGTTGTGGACAATAAAAAAGGGGTCATATATCATGTGGTGTGCCAAATAAAAGGGGGTTGTATATTGTATGAGGCGCCCGCCAGGTCGGTATTTTTTTTTTTTTTTGAGGGGGGGAGCGCCTTTCTATAGTTTGTCTCAGGCAGCAGAGAGGCTATGTTCACCTCTGCATACAGGACAAGTGAAGTGATACTGTGCAGTGCCCATGTATACATAATAAAAGCAGATACTGAGAATTACACCAAATGTGCAGGACAAGAGAAGTGGTACTGTGCACTGTCTATATATACAGAATAAGAGGAGATACTGAGAATTACACCCAGTATACAGGACAAGTGAAGTAGTACTGTGCAGTGCCCATGTACAGGTGCATCTCAATAAATTAGAATATTGTTTACATATTTATTTCACTAATTAAATTAAAAAAGTGACCTCCTATATTTTCTAGATTCTTTACAAACAGAGTGTTCTATTTCAAGTGTTTTATTTCTGTAAATGTTGATTATGGATTACAGGTAATGAAAACATAAATCTAAGAAAATTTGAATATTGTAAAAAAGTTCAGTATTGTAAATTCAGTGTGTTACCTGCCAAGGTTCCCTAAACCTTTAAATGGTCCCTCAGTCTGGTTCAGTAGGACACACAATCATGGAAGACGCTGATTATGAATTGAATTACTGAATCACTGAAATGAATGAACGTTTCAAAGATATTCTAAGTTATTGAGATGTACCTGTATACAGAATAAGAGCAGATACTGAGAATTACACCCAGTATACAGGAGAAGAGAAGTGGTACTGTGCACTGTCCAATATACAGAAAAGGACGAGACCGGGGGGCACTAAGGCAGAACGGACGACACCCGGACAGGAAAGAGAGGGCGTATACGTATACAGAATAAGGACTGAGAATTACTATGGTCATACAGGGCAAGAAAAGTAATACTGTGCACCATCTATATATAACTATAGTAAATCCTGGATAAAATATCTTATATATCATCTCTAAGGGTAATGTATATTATAAAAACCCTTCACACCATAGACAGCACATGACATCACAGAACACATGACATCACAGACACTGCATGATGTCACAATGGGTTTAGAATGTGTAAAGTTCTTATCCTGAGCCATCTTGTGTCACTTGAGCTTGGCAGCTTGAAGAGGACAGATGTGCAGGTAAGTAGCTCTACACTCCACTGCTGAGGCCTTGTTCACACATTGTGTTGCTTAGAGGGGGTAGACTATATACAATTTGATGTGTTTTTGTCATGGTGTAGAAATTCTGTGGCTTGTATGCTGTGTGTAGTCCTGGCCTAAAGGTCTCCATATACATTAGATGCAAATCACCCAAACCAACTGATTTTGGCCAAACGGTCATTTGTAGCACAATAAATGTTAGTTTACAAATTGCTTCATCTGTAAATTGGTGCCAGTCCCTGTTAAAAACACATGTAGGATTGGTAAGTGTGCATGTGTATGGGAGAGGTGGGAGGAATAGCTGCCAAATGAGTGTTCAGGACCAGCTATTAATGTGTATAGTTTAGGGTGTGGGCAAAATACAGATGTAGCCTTCACCAACATGTCTGCAGGTGTGTTATTACATGAGAAATAGTACCTGCAGCCTGATCCCCCCACACACAGACGTCTGCTCTTTGAATCTCAGACCATTTTCTAGTGCGCGGATCTGCCGAGATGCCCCATAGCTATTACTGTGACAGGTTACTGGGACGGGTCACTTTTGAAAGTAGGCCAATGACTACAAGTAAACCACAAATGTACTACTAAGCCAAGTGTGCATGTGTATTGGAAAGTTGGGTGAGATAGCTGGTGTTTAGACAACATCTCATTTGTATGGCCAGATTTATCTATTATTATTTATTTATTTATTTATTAAATATAATTATTTATTGTTCCTTTATTTTTTACAGGTTTGGTTTTTTTTTTCGACTCATTCAGATTCACTGGATGACGTCGAATCTTCAGCTTTTTCAATTTTTTTTTTAAATAAAATGGTCAAAGAGGGATGTGCGGGGGAGTCTCCTTACTGCAATAAAGGATTTTATGTGCGTGGTTTTCTTATACATTAAGCTCTCATGAGCTTAAATACATATATAAATACATACACAATCACATACATACATATATACATACAACATAAATACATATATACAGTACATACAGCATACATACATACATACAACATAAATACATATATAAATACATACACACTCACATACCTACATACATACATATAACATAAATACATATATAAATACATACACACTCACATACATACATATATACTGTACATACAACATAAATACATAGTACACAGTACATACATACATACATACATATATACATACAGCACTAGGCAACAGGCGAGATATGATCCAGGGAGATATCCGATCGCCAAATTAGGGGTCAGGAAGGAATTTTTTGCCCCCCTGAGGTATAACTGTCCGGGGGGTTGTTTCGCCTTCCTCTGGATCATTGGGTCGGTGACTCTCATCTCAGGACAAGGGTGGACTGGACCACAGTAAGTTCTATGGTCTCCACCAGGCCTGACCTCTGGGTCAATGTGACCTTTTTATAATTTAAAAGGCCAGTAATATTTAATTACAATGTTGCCTATTCAATAAAAAAAAAACCTTTAACCTTATTTATATTGTGTTTGTGGTTTTTCTCTTGTGTCTGAATTACTCCTTAGATAGTGACCATGATGATAGTAATGGCTATCACTCAGTATTCCAGTGTATTCTAATATATGGCGACAGCTGATGCAGGAGAGGGGACTATAGGGGGCGCTATATACAGTGAGCAGATCACACATAACTCTAGTCATTGTGATACCATAATGTCATCTCCTGTCCCAGGTTACAGTACAAGTATTATGGGGTTCAGTCTCCTTGATGGGGGGCAATAACATTGTTTGTGTCCTCACATCTATTCACAACATCCTACCTGAAAGAAGACTCAAGAGACCACAAGAGCGACTGAGCACAGGAGAGACAGGGGGACTTGTATAATAATAGGAAACAGACTAAAGAGGCTTCATATCCACAGGGCCCTGTAACAAAACTTGGAAGGAGACCCCACTCAGCAAAGACCACTTGACCAGACAACGACCCACATCTACTAAGACTGGTGGTATATCTTAAGCCAGTCTAAGTAAAGGAGATAGTTGAAGTAATTGGGGCCAAATTGTGTAAACACTGGCAAAAAAATCATTTCTCCAAAAAGGTGGGTTAAAAAGTCCAAAAAAAAACCATTAGAGTTTTTTTTTTTTTTTTTTTTTTTCCTGTTCTGTTTTCCTACAAATACCACAATGCCTTGCACTTCACTCATAGCTGACTCCCTCCCTCCCCCTCCCTCTCTCACTCACTCCCCCTCCCTTTCTTACTCACACCCCTCCCTGTTTCCCAATCTAGCCCACTCACTGCTAGCTCTTCCTAACTAACTCATCCCACCCTATCATACTTACCTGTCTTTGGGGAGGACCTTCTGAGCATGGGACTTCACTTGTTCTAGGCTTCCAAAACTTCTTTGATGTCTGCCGGTCGCCGACTCCTGCACAATAGAACCGGAGTGCCGACATGCCCAGAAGTGATGTCCCATGCCCAGAAGATCCGGACAGGAAGACAGGTAACTATGATGTGGTGGGTTAGTATTGGTGACGTTTCATTTCTGGAATCGGGGAAACGGAACATCACTGTAAAATCGGAAAATGTGCCTGGGGCGGTCAGGTAAATATAGCTTTTTGGTACAGTAAGTAATTTAGAAGGTAGGGGGGCGGGGGGGGGGGGTACCTTAGATTAGACAGATAGGTTTATCCTGGACAACCCCTTTAAGTATTTAGTTGCTAAGTCATTGCCTTCCTTTTTTTTCCTTGATCTGGCATATTCTGGAAAGAGGGCAGTGTAATGATTCTTACTGGGTCTTCCATCCAGACCTCCATTGCAACTGCTGCGGTTTCTGTGAATGTGGAGGGAGCCTGGACTTAACCCATAAACTAACCTTGGCGTGAGTCTGAGAAGTGGCACCCCTGTGACTGAAGTGTGACATCTGTGTGAACAGGGACACCTCTATGTGTTGTCATAGGACTTCTGCTCTCACTCTTATACTCTGTTGCTGAGCATTGGAAAAAGTGCTGTTAATTTGGTGTATTGGAGCAGCTGAAAAGTTCAGGGGGACCAGGGTTGGGTTAAAATGAAAAAGAAGCGATACTCACATATCCTCAGTCATCTGGCCGGGCCATAAGTGAACCAGTACAGGTGACTGCTGCAGCCAAGAGATTAGCAGTGATGTCACTTATACCCAACATGTGACTCCTAGGATCGCTTGGTTGCAGTGCTCACCTGAACTAATTCACTTCCAGCTCAGCCATTGCCTTCCTGGGATGGAACAGGAGACCGATGGAGGGTGGAACTGTCAACCAGAGGTGGGTGAGCTTTGTTTTTTAATTTTACCGCAATGCGGCCTCCGCTGGGTTTCCAGTTTGCCTGACATCCCCCCTGTGCCAAACAAATGCCTCAATAAAGAACTGGAGACAACAAGACATGACAGAGTGTGTATGCTTTATTCTGGAAATTGGAGTAACGGGACCTGACTCCCCTGTTCTTGGGCAGACAGAGGTAAGGGGGGCCACAATGACGATCCAGTGTGGTATCTAGAATAGAACGGACACTCCCTTACAGCTGTGATGGATGAGTGAGCAAAAATTCCCAGACACACTCCAAAATCTTGTACTATTTATTATTCTGTACAATGTACTGGGAAGCTGGAAAAAAATTCAGAATGGGGTGTAATTGGAGGAAAAGTGCATTTGTGCGACTTTCTTACAGGCTTCATTTTTACGGTGTTCACTCTGCAGCCAAAATGACATGTCACCTGTTTTCTATGTTTCAGTACGATTCCGGGGATACCAAATTTATATAATTTTATTAAAATTTTAACAAAAATCTTAAACTTTTAGAAAAAAATTTTTTTTTTGCAAAGTTGCCATATTGCAGGGGTCGGCAACCCCAGACACACATGCCAAAAGTCGCTCGCGAGTCTTATTTCCCTGGCACGGCAGCCCAAGTCCTCACCCAGCAGTTTTGATCGGACCAAACACGGCCGAAACGAAACTGCTAATATTATACTGTGTGCAGGGGCTGCTATGGGATATAATACCGTGTGCAGGGGCCGCTATGGGATATAATACCGTGTGCAGGGGCCGCTATGGCACATAATACCATGTGCAGGGGCCACTATGGGATATAATATTGTGTGCAGGGAACACTATGAGACATAACATCGTGTGCATAGGTCGCTATGGGACATAATACGGTGTGCAGGGGCCGCTATGGGACATAATATGGTGTGCAGGGGCCGCTATGGGACATAATATAGTGTGCAGGGGCCACTATGGGACATAATACGGTGTGCAGGGGCCGCGCTATGGGACATAATACGGTGTGCAGAGGACACTATGGGACATAATACAGTGTGCAGGGATCACTATGGGATATAATACCGTGTGCAGAGGCCGCTATGATACATAATACCATATTCAGGAGCCGCTATGGGACATAATACGGTGTGAAGGGCCACTATAGGACATTATTCTGTATAACGGTGTGTTTTCTGTATTAAGGATGTGTTTTTGCACAGAAAACACAGGCATTTTTTTTTTTTGTGCAAAAACGCAGTAAAAGTTCCAGTGGCCTAAGAATATAGCTGCATCCAGATACATAGTGTGTTTTCACCATAAGGATGCTGCCATACGGTGCTCCTGGACACTTACATTTACCATTAATTGGGGGCTGCACATGTACTTTCATTGCTTCTAATCAGAAAGTACAGGAGCGTCCCAGGAAATAGCAGTAAACGCATGCGTCCTAATGCATCTGGTGGCAGCACTTCTGTGTTATGGTTTATATGACTTTAGTCAGACTTACAATTATTGACCGGCACTCCGAGGACCTCATCTTTGGTTTTTTAATTAAAATCGGCACGCTGAACAAAAAAGGATGCCTACCCTTGCCATATTGTGACACCCATAACTTTTTTATATTTCCATGTACAGGGATGCATAGGGCGTCTTTTATACAGGGCCAGACGTACTTTTTAGGGGAATTTTTTGGGGAATTGCTATTGCTTTGATCACTTTTTATTCAAATTTTTATCAGAGGCGAAACAGCGAAAAAACGGCAGTTCAGCACTTTAGATTTTTTTTTCCCAATACGGAGTTCACCATACAGGAAAAATATTTTTATAAGTTTGTAGACCGGGCGTTTTCAGACACGAAGATACCTAATGTGTATGTGTTTCACAGTAATTTTTTAGTTTTATATGTATTCTAGGGAAAGTGAGGGGGTGATGTGAACTATGTAAGATTCGCTACACTACTCTTGAGGCTGGTCATAGGCTCCTGGCTATCAGAGGAACAGCTCGGCTCCCGCGATCTTGCCGCGCAGTAGCTGGCCTGCAACGTTTAAAGGTACAGGGCCAGTGGGGACATATTTTTACTTTGGGGGAGGCACACTGTAGTGCAATGCCCATGTTCAGAGTAAACGTTGATGGTGGGCATTAGCTCTGGGTCTCTGTTGTACATTACAGTGGAGACCCGGTAGCTATGGAGCCCGCTCTGCAGCAGTAAGAGATCAGTGTGGATCCAACACCCGGGCCCCTTGCTGATCATTTGTTTGAAGATACTGTGGTGCTTTTGTCAGTGCTGTGACTCCCTCACTATTTACATTGTACAGGATCTGTTCTATAATCACCATGCAATGTTATTACAGCCTGTAATAATAGTGCAGGTCTGCTATAAAACAGCTGGTGTGTTAGGTGAATAGTGAAGGGGACCCACACAGTGTAATATTCTCCAGAGTAGCCCCCACACAGTATAATATGCTCCCCACAGTGGCCCCACACAGTATAAAATGTTCCCAAGAGTCCCCCTAGTGCCTGCTTCAGGTGAACCCCACGAAATTCTACGAATATTCATGAGGTTCGGCTCTCTGTTTCAGTGTTATTATTATACTCTGGGATCTCCTCAGATCCTAGAGTATAATAAGTAGAGGCCCAGGAGCAGTGAAAATAAACACTTATTCGCACCTTGTCTCACCTCGCTTTGTCTGGCTCTCTTCAGCATCTTCTCCGATTCTCTTCTGCCTGTGATTGGGCCTCAGCGGTCACATGGTGTGCGCTGACGTCATTACGCCGGCCTCAGTGACAGGCTGGAAGAGCCATGGAGAGGATGTTGAGGACTGTCAGAAGCCCAGGAGAGGTGAGTATAAGTATTTCTTATTTTTAGTTACCTCCCCTGGGCTAGCATCTATTGGAAAGGAGTCCGGCTTTTTCATTAACAATATGTATAGTGGTTGGGGAACCAGGCTTTCCCCAACCGCTATCATGGTGGTCCGGTGCCCTGGCCATCTCCAGTTGGCTGTGGGCCCCATACCCCTCTGGGCTCATTCACGGTCGCATCCCCTGCCACTGCGATCATTACGCCCCCGTCCTCAAACCCTGCAGAACAATCTCTTAGATGGCCTCATATACCCAAATTGGCCTAAAGATAAATGAGAAGGAATTGTGATTTGTTGAGAAATAATGAGAGAACAATAGCGCCACCTTGTGTTCAGTTTTCTCACGACCTATAGCAAGGAATATAAACTAATGCACACCTTTGTATCTTGTTGTTCCAAGGTGAAATTTTGCATAAGATTTTAGAATGAGGCTGTAGGTTTTCTACCAGATGAGCTTCAACATTGGTCTCCACTCTCACTCAGCTTAGTGCAGAATTGTAGGGTTTTTTTTCAAAGTAGAGCAACTATGCGCAAGTAGTTTTGTGCATCAAATAAAAACAAAATAACGTCAAAAACAGCTGGTACAACCCATACACTTTTTTTAAAATTTTTTTAAATACAGATACATGATCTATAAACTAACAGGTAGGCATCCCAACTTAGTCAGCTTGTCAGCCCCCTCCCAACTAGAATGTTCTAAGTGTATCCGCTCACGTTAACCAAAATTGCTTATCTTACTTAAAGTGACATATTTCTTAAATAGCAATAATACAAGTTACATTGCAAATTCACATAAGACAGGAGCAAATAAGTGCAATGAAGCAGTTCTTGTTCCACTGGGATGCTACATGTGTACTTATTGGTCTTCTGGGCCATTGGGAAACAAATAATTTCTCATTAAACTAATTGAAGAAATCTACTTCTTTAAACTCTGCTTTCTAAGTTTAGGTCTCTGGGAAGGCAATGAAGTTGGGGACCTGGAGGGTGCACTTAACGGCAAGTATCCGCATCATATAAAAGTACAAGCAAGGCCACCGCTATGAACAGAAGAGATTGAGGCTCATTGCAAAAATCAAAATATAATGCTTGTTAAGAGGGGAGTCCTGTCCAGGTTCTCACCACTCAATAGCAAAGAGAATATGACCAGCCAGGCTCTGCCCCATCTCTTGACATTTCATTTCATCTCATGTACATGTTTAGTATATGAAATAAGAAATGTAACTTAGTTCATGGTCTCCAATGCAACATCTGTTATTAGGCCATCCCTCCACCATTTGCTATATATAATACTGACTGTGGCCTTTGCACCCCTTATGGAATTTACACAATAATGCTTGCAATATACTGTAAAACCATTTTCTGCAGTAACTTAGAATCTGCCATAATATATATTATATTTATAATAATTTACCCCTTACCATATGTTATTTTACCAAGCCTATATGTTTTATTTATCACAGACAGCAATATCCAATAAGCCGATGTGCATGTAATATTAACAAACTCTAATGTTTGATCTTATTTATTGATCACATATATTCCCACACAGCTGAAGAGTGCCCATTTCTAGATCTTCACATGTGTCTTGTCCACGTCACCATTATAATTCTTTTGTTTCTTGCTCAAGAAAGTGGTTACTCCTTTGCGAGATCAGTCCTCAAACAACTTATCACAACTCCTCCAAGCATGAAAATGCAGGATCCCCAGGCAAGCCCATAGCCCCAGCTAAACTGGGAAGAGGGAAGGAAATATTTTGCTGCCATAAACTTTAGAGAAAATAGTAGGAGACCGCTGATCTGCAATAGAACTATAAGAAGAAAGATAGTATAAGTTAAGCACAAACTTTTAGGATCATCGAGACGCACACCGATTATATACATGAAGGAGAGGAAGTGACATAAAGGCAAAGATTCTACCTATACAGTGGGTACGGAAAGTATTCAGACCCCTTTAAATTTTTCTCTCTTTGTTTCATTGCAGCCATTTGCTAAAAGCAAAAAAGTTCACTTTATTTCTCATTAATGTACACTCAGCACCCCATCTTGACAGAAAAAAACAGAAATGTAGATATTTTTGCAAATTTATTAAAAAAGAAAATCTGAAATATCACATGGTCATAAGTATTCAGACCCTTTGCTCAGTATTGAGTAGAAGCCCCTTCCTTTTGAGCTAGTACAGCCATGAATCTTCTTGGGAATGATGCAACAAGTTTTTCACATCTGGATTTGGGGATCCTCTGCCATTCTTCCTTGCAGATCCTCTCCAGTTCCGTCAGGTTGGATGGTGAACTTTGGTGGACAGCCATTTTCAGGTCTCTCCTGAGATGCTCAATTGGGTTGAGGTTGGGCCAGTTAAGAATGGTCACAGAGTTCGACCAAAGCAGCTCGGGGGCACATCACTCCCTGATCTGTTTCTTTACTACCTGGCAGGACAGCTCCGTTTTATTAGGAAGTGGCTCTCATCTGATCCCCTACCGAGGTCCGAGGCACATCTGGCTCACCACCTGAGTCTGCATAATCTGTGGCCGGTGTTGGAACACCCGGCCTTGTTTAGGGGGAAATTGTTGCCCATCCATGCCCTGGCGGGACAGGTCTGGCGTCAGGCGAAAAAGGTGTCCACTTATTCTGATATACCTGCGGAGACCCCGCTTTGGCACAACCCTGGTCTGCCGACGTTATTTGCCCTGCCTGGCGCCCGGGCCTGGTCGCAGTATGGCGTGTCCTCTCTTAGTGACCTGTACATACAAGGGGTTTTTAAAACGTTTGACTCGCTAAGCTCCTCCTATGGCATCCCTAGAACGCAGTTCTTTAGATATCTACAGATTAGACATGCACTTTCTTCTCAGTTCCCGGATCGATTGGACAATATATCTGAGTATCCGCTTATCGGCATACTTCGCTCACAGGGCCCTGGGGGTTTGATATCTACTTTATATGCACATCTGATACAGGCCAAGGTGTCCACTTTGGACGCCCCGGCCTTGACGCGATGGAGCATAAATATCCCAACTCTCACAGATGAGATGTTTCAAGATATCCTTGAATCTCCTCAACATGTGTCACCTTCAGCTAACAACAAACTGATTCAAACGTATATTCTACACCAATGTTACTTGACACCTTCCCGTCTATACAAAATGGGACGTCTGCCCAACCCCGGATGCCTTAGGTGTCTTTGTCCACAGGCAGACTTTTGGCATATGATTTGGGAATGTCCGATCATACAATGTTTTTGGAAAGGGGTCGTGGATCTCCTGGCGGAAGTTCTGGCTAAACCTATACCATTAACCCCAGAGATATGCCTTTTCGGCGTATTAGATGAAGAAATATGGCAACACCATGTTAGAATCCTTTTGAGGGAGTCTTTATTTTATGCTAGGAAAGCTATCGCACTGCGATGGATGGCTCCGAAACCCCCATCAGTATCTCAGTGGAAGAAACTTGTTAATACTGTTCTTCCTTATAACCAGATTGTGTATAAAGGGAGAGGGTGCCCTCAGAAATTCCATAAGGTGTGGGGAACATGGTGCAATTCTCCGGTAACCCAATATACGGCTCCCTCATTGCGCTCTGCCATTAATTTACTCATGCCGTGAGGGGTGCGAGACACCAGGAGTATCCACGACCTCTCATTTTGGAGTGTATCCTTGTTGTTACCCTTGACTTATTGACTGCATGTTTTGTACATGATAACTGATGTATACAGTATTACGCATGTCCTGATTATATTCTTTCTGTACCGAGTCTACGTTATATGGTCCGGATGGGACGAGGACCTGGCGAGGTGGGATGTGGTGCGTTGAGTGAATTTACATTGAAATTCTCGTTTTTTGGTGCGCAACATGTTATGTATTTGTTTTGATTTCTTTTCCTTTGTCTGATACGCAATTTTCAATAAAACGAGTTTAAAAAAAGAATGGTCACAGAGTTGTTCTGAAGCCACTCCTTTGTTATTTTAGCTGTGTGCTTAGGGTCATTGTCTTGTTAGAAGGTGAACCTTCAGCCCAGTCTGAGGTCCAGAGCACTCTGGAAGAGGTTTTCTTCCAGGATATCTCTGTATTTGGCCGCATTCATCTTTCCTTCAATTGCAACCAGTCATCCTGTCCCTGCTGCTGAAAAACACCCCATAGCATGATGCTGCCACCACCATGTTTCACTGTTGGCATTGTATTGGGCAGGAGATGAGCAGTGCCTGGTTTTCTCCACACATACCGCTTAGAAGTAACGCCAAAAAGTTCAATCTTCGTCTCATCAGACCAGAGAATCTTATTTCTCATAGTCTGGGTGTCCTTCATGTGTTTTTTGGCAAACTATATGCGGGCTTTCATATGTCTTGCACTGAGGAGAGGCTTCCTTCGGACCACTCTGCCATAAAGCCCCGACTGGTGGAGGGCTGCAGTGATAGTTGACTTTGTGGAACTTTCTCCCATCTCCCTACTGCATCTGTGGAGCTCAGCCACAGTGATCTTTGGGTTCTTCTTTACCTCTCTCACCAAGGCTCTTCTCCCACGATTGCTCAGTTTGGTTGGATGGCCAGGTCTAGGAAGAGTTCTGGTCTCCCAAACTTCTTCCATGTAAGGATTATGGAGGCCATTGTGCTCTTAGGAACCTTGAATGCTGCAGAAATTCTTTTGTAACCTTGGCCAGATCTGTGCCTTGCCATAATTCTGTCTCTGAGCTCCTTGGGCAGTTCCTTTGACCTCATGATTCTCATTTGCTCTGACATGCACTGTGAGCTGTGAGGTCTTATATAGACAGGTGTGTGCCTCTCCTAATCAAGTCCAATCAGTTTAATTAAACACAGCTGGACTCCAATGAAGGAGTAGAACCATCTCAAGGAGGATCAGAAGGAAATGGACAGCTTGTGAGTTAAATATGAGTGTCACAGCAAAGGGCCTGAATACTTATGACCATGTGATATTTCAGATTTTCTTTTTTAATAAATTTGCAAAAATATCTACATTTCTGTTTTTTTCTGTCAAGATGGGCGCTGAGTGTACATTAATGAGAAATAAAATGAACTTTTTTGCTTTCGGCAAATGGCTGCAATGAAACAAAGAGTCAAAAATTTAAAGGGGTCTGAATACTTTTCGTACCCACTGTAAAAGAATCACAACAACTAGGCCTGAATTAGTGTTCTATAATAGTAAAGTAAAATTCTAGGTATATACTAAATGCTCAGCTTTTGGCTACCCTCATGGAACTCTACGTCTCTCTAAGGCTAAGGCCCCACGAAGCAAACCACAGCCAAAAAGTGTGGCGGGAAAAACCGCAGCGGAGATGCATTGCATTTTTTCCTGCAGTGCTTTTCACAGAAAGTCTACGGATTTTCTGCTCCAATTACACCTATACGGAAAACGCCAGCGTTTCCATAGATAAAATTGACATGCTGCGATCTACAAAAATGCAATGGTTTTTGAAATCACAGCTTTTCCGCTGCGGATATTTTTCTGCAATGTGTGGATAGGATAAGCCAGAATCCCATCAACTTTGCAGGTACTGTTAAATGGAGGGGAATTTTGGCAAAATCGCAGCTTTTACGCTTTGTGGGGTCCTGGCCTATAAGTGTTACCTACCTGAATGCCGCCTCCCTGGAAATCACTTACAGTAATAAACACTGCATTGTAAGTGGATTTAAAGTATACAGAACCTCTAATTCTAAAACAACTTCTCATAAATGAATAGTACAGGTGACTACAAGAAACGTAGTCATATATCTTATTAAAGAAATCTGTTTCCTTCTCCAGATATCAGACTGAGCTACTTTTTATCTAAAAATTAATGAAGAGCAGAGGGGAAGGAGGAGGCAGCTGGAAGATATAGAAAAGCATCTGCTAAATTCAGCTACACTGTGAACCAGCAACAGAATAAGCAAAGATAAGGCTCTACCTCTGCAGAGAATGAGACAATAAATCACTTAAAGAGGACCGGCTCTTTACATCATATAATAGCTGCTGCTCCACTGATTCTGGCACAGTTGGGATTTTTTCTTCCACCATTCCCAAGCAATCAATGCTGTAGTTTTGCTACCTGATATGCTATTTAGACTGTACTGTCAGGAGGGCGGTGTCAGGCAGGAGCTGGCAAGGGGTGTGATTCTGAGCTCTGACACTGGCTGCCTCTGATTGGAGCTCTGAATTGCACCCCTGCCTGACACCGCCCTTCTGACATTACATATCTTAAATAACACATCAAATATAAAAAATAATTGTGCTTGTTGCTCAGGAACAGTGGGGGCTTGTGAGAAAATTCCAACTGTGCTGGAATCAGTGGAGCGGTGACTATTAACAGAGGCTAAGAACTTGAATTGGTAGAGGTGGTGAAAGGTCCTCTTTAAGAAAAAAAAAACATATGTGCATGTTGTAAGAGGTAGGTCATACTTTATCTGATCCTTTCCATCTGATCCTTTCCCTCAAGGATCACACACTTTGTTACCTGATGCAAGAAGCAGGAGTGATATACTGCGAAATCTCAGAGGCTGCTTCACTTGGCAAATCCATAGCACGCAAACTATAAACCAAACGGCACAAATAAGTGTAGCGCAAAACACCAGTACCAGGGAAGCCATTTGCCAGTCTGTAAACAAATATAAAAGACAATGTTAACAACACTAGTGTACAAGTATAATAGGATAACTTGCAGCTATAATTGGGACTTGACATGAAAAACACATTTCGATGGTTCCACAGTTGAGATCTACACACATTAAGGCTAAGGCCCCATGTTGCGGAACGCAGCTAAAAAACGCAGCGGAAAAGCATCACGTTTTTTCTGCAGCATTTTTCATTGCGTTTTCTGGCTAAGGCCCCACGTAGCAGGCCACAGCAAAAAAAAACGCTGCAGGAAAAACCGCAGCGGCAACGCACCACGTTTTTTCCCGCAGTGTCTTTCACTTTTTGCTTCCATTATACCTTTAGGGAAACCACCAGCGTTTCCATAGGTATAATTGACATGCTGTGATTTCTAAAATCACGACGTATTTTTCTGCAGTGTGTGGACGGGATTTGCTAGAATGATGATTTCCTGCACCACTTTGGTCCCTATTTAGGTCCTGCTTAGGTCCCTTCTGTAGTCTAGTTCCTCGTGTTTCCTGACCCGCAGGAAATGTCTGCTTTACCACTTACTGGCCGCAGCAGTGACCAGCCTCCACTAGTCATTTCAGTATAGCTGTTTTATGTGTTTTAAGAGACACTAGGAAGTAGAAACCAGCAGGACCCAGCAGCAGTATTTAGGACATTGTTGGGAATGGGAATATATACAGTACTGTAATAGGATGTCACCATTGCAACAAGTCAGTTTGTGATATTTCTTCCCTCCTAGATATTCCTTGATCACCTGTGATGGGTATTATAGAAAAGTGGAAGTGTTTAGGAACCACGGCAACTCAGCCATGATCTGACAGACTAAGTAAACTTATTGACCAGGTTCTACAAGTGCTGCGGCGCATAGTGCATACATTTTTAAGGTTCTAAACCTTCTCTGGTTGTAAAGAGGGTTGTCCAGGAATTTTGGAAATCCCAGTGGAGTCTGTGAAGGTGAAACATAACATAAAAAAAATCATACTCGCCGCCGCCAGAAGTCTTGTGCCGCATATGACTGCTGAAGCCAATCAGTGGCCAGTGGCAAAAGGTGAAAGGAACCAGTGATGTCCAGTGGCATAACGATCCCCTGCGACCACGATCGGACCCAGAGGGGTATGGGGCCCGTGGCCAGCTGGAGATGGGGCCTTCAGGGAAATCCTGGTTCCCCGCCTGATACACATATTGTTAATGAAAAGGGCCCCTTTCCAATAGATGCCAGCCCAGAGGAGGTAACTAAAAATAAGAAATATTTATACTCCGCTCTCCTGGGCTTCTGACGATTCCTGGAATCCTCTCCGGGGCTCTTCCGGCCTGTGACTGAGGTAATGACATCAGTGCGTCCCACGTGACTGCTAAGACCCAATCACAGGCTACAGCACTATTGTTTACATGCCGGACGCAGCTCACTCACTGTGTTCTTGATAACTGCAGTTGTGGGTACTATAGTTGTATCTCTTTCAAGTATCTGAGATACCACAGCATCCATAACTGTCACTATTAAGTATACATTGTAAGGAGGGGTTAGGGGGCCACAGACAAATGTTACACCACTAGTGATGTCACTTACATTTCGGCTTCCCAGCACTTCTCAGAATAGACAGTTGCGGCAGACACTGGAGGGCCGGGGACAGGTGAGTATGATTTTTTTTTTTTTGTCATGTTTCACCTTCCCCAGTTTTCTCCAGGATTGCTGAAATTTCTGGACAACCCCTTTGACTGTGAACCTTGAACCCAGACTTGGTTTTGACTTACAAATACTGAGGCAAAACACTGACTAAATGCAGACCATGTGTAATTGACCTTAAAGTCACAGTGACGCAATGCAGTATCCACAATGCACTTGATTGGTCGAGTACGGTATGCGATAGACTGCATATGGTTTTCGCAGCTAAAAAACGCTGTGGAAAAAAACTGCAGCGGAAACGCATCGCATTTTTCATTGCGTTTTTAATGAGTTTTTCTCTGTGGATTTTCTTCCCTAATTAAACCTATAGGGAAAACACCAGCGTTTCAGCAGGTACAATTGCAGCTTTTCCACAGTGTTTTTTTCGGCACTGTGTGGATGGGATTAGCCAGAATCTCATTTGCTTTGCAGGTACTGTAAAATGCAGCATTTTCTTTCTGCTGCGTTTCCGCATCGTGGCGCTTACCTAGGGATGGTTTTCACAACCCATTGAAATCAATGGGTTTTAAAACGAACCATTTGAAATCAGCTTCTGAGGATTTTGAGACGGTTTCAAAAACTGATTTTGTGTGGAGAGGCGAATGCAAATGTGAACACAGCCTTACAACTGTACAGCTATGGTCACATCTGCGCTGGTATCTCTGTTGGAGACTCTGGCGCAGTGTCTGCTGAAAATCAATGGAGGAAAAAATCCTGCACAGAGGACTATTTCCTCAGCCTATTTCTGTTTTAAAAGGACAGACACCCTGAAAAACCCCATTATAGTTAATGGGGTCCACTGGGCATCATGTGTAACCACTGTTTTAGCGATCTGCCGGTGGTCCGTAGTGTAAACTTAGCATAACTTTTTTGATTTCCTACGCAGTTGTACGATACACAATTGTCTAAGGTATCTTTTTTGCCGGACAAGTTGTCCTTTTTATTGATACCATTTTGGAGACAGTCTGATATCCTGATCACTTTTTATTTGCCATTTTTTTGGGATGTCAAAATGAAAATAAAAAAATGGTGGTTTGGCCATTTGCAATGTTTTGCCCATACTGTATGGGAGAAATATTTTTATAGTTCGGGTATTTTTAGATGCAGACATACCTAATGTGTTTGTGTCACTCTATTTATCTTTATTTCTAATCTTGGGAAGGGGGTATTTCAAATTTAATTTTTTTTATATACATTTTTTTTCAATTTAAATGATTTTTCTAATTTTATTTTTAAAGGTGCCATAATATTATAATACAGTGGATGTCAGCAACAGGTTAAACGTAACTGCAATTCAAGCAACATCTGACTTACACTAGGTTCACACTAGCGTTTGGATTTCTGTTCTTGGGGTCCACTTGGAGACCCAAAAAACGGAAAGCTAACCTGCTTAAAAAGCAGTTACCCGCAGAAACCCGTGGACCCCATAGACTATGATATGGTCTGCCGGGTTCCCGCGTGGTTTCCGACCGAAAAATGCAGAAAAATGCCAGGAGAAAATCAATGCTTGCAAGACTTTTCTCTCCACATTTTTTAAGCGGGTTTGGGGACAGAAACCCCAAATATATAGCATGGCTAGTGTGAAGCTACATTCAGACAACTTATCTTTTCTTCTTTAGCAGCTCAGTAGACATCTGATTTTTATGCTTTTTAAAAATGATGTATGTACCTGTTCCCCTAATGTGTTTACAGAAGGGCCTTCATGCCCCAAAAACTTACGATTATATTTTTTGCTTAGTTAGCCAGTGTAGGACTCTTCTAGTAAGAGTCTTTTTCCACACACAAGTATAAGACCTCACACACATCCCACACATACGGTAGCTCACAGATAATATTAAGTAACATTGTCCTAATTTTACGTAACACTCAGTTTTCATGTTACTCACCGCTGTGCAAAACAGATTTGCAGTGCCATGCATCCATTTGTTGCCTGCATATTTCCCACAAAGAAAGAGAAAAATGTTTGGAGGTCACCCAAGCAGGGCTAACAAGGGCCACCACATCCAGTGACAGTGCCAGGAACCCGCATAGCAAAACAACTAGTGTAAAATGCCTGGGAGGCATTGCAGGAGGTAGGACAGCCGTCTCTGGAGGCATCACAATCGCAGGGAAAATTCTTTTAGGATTAAAATCCAGAGTTCTCTGCCTTCCAATGTCATATACACATCTCTCTGACTTTAACCTCTCTCTTTAGCCTCACTGTTATTTTCTACACTATTATGCCCTTAACATCCACCACTCTTTCTAAAATGTAATGCAATACTGCTACTTTTCCCATCCTAAGGCATCACATGGTGCTGACACATAAGCCCCACAAAACAATGTACAACACAAACGGGAAACATGACATTGTGTGAACTTCAGCATAGACCTCTCTGGATTTAACCAGCAGGCAGAACTATTTCAGATTAAATCTTGACATGCAATACGAAGCATGTGCACATGTATAATAGTTTCATGAATCATACCCTTGTTTTTTTATGCATTGACACTGCTGTTGATAATGTTAAATTAAATTTACATATTTTTAGATAAAAGAATTCAGATTTTTTGGTAATAAGTGTATTTAGTTATATTGCTATCTTAGGCTAGGGCCCCACGTGGCGTAAACACCGCGGCAAAGACCGTGGTGTTTTACAACTTAGCAAATCCCATCCACACATTGCGGAAAAATACGTGCAGTGGGCACAATGCGATTTCCAAAACCGTTGCAGTTTTGGAAAATGTAGCATGTCAATTATACCTACGGAAATGAAAGCAGTTTCCCTATAGGAAAGCAGAAATTCCACAGAGGTTTCTGTGAAAAGTGATGTGGGAAAAACTGCGATGCATTGCTGCCGTGGTTTTTCCCGCAGCACTTTTTCGCTGCGGCTCACTAAAGTGGGGCCTTAGCCTTACAGGTAAAGTTCTATATTAAGTTGATTTTATTCATTAATACAAACTACCCAGGAAACCAGAGCCAGAACTAGAAGTCTATAGACCCCAGGGCAAATATTGGAACTGGCCCCCTACCTCGCCACAACATCATGTTGTTTGGATATGTGGGTGCCAAGAGTATTGCAGGAGTCTAAAAAGAAGAATGCTTGTTCCTCGATAGGTCACCAAAACTCCAAGCACAAAGAATTCAATCCAATCCAATCCAATGAAAAGGAAAGTCCTTCAACTTTATTCCAGATCAAAATTAAAATAACATACATACTGAGGCAAGCAGGGGTGAGTGTAGTGATCCTGTGTTTTAAATAGATCACCCATCCTTATTCATGGCAAATAGTGAAGTGCTACACAATGCCGCCTCACATTTATAACAGGTGCTACCATATTAAAAACTACCAAACCGGCCATCAGTAATGTCATTTTCTTTGTGTTCCCATATACTACTTATACTCCTTTTTGTGCTCTATATAGCAGCATTGCCCCTTTTTGTGCCCTCATATAGTATTACGTACCTAACCCTATTCTAAGTAATAGTGTTTTCTTTCTTCTCCCTACTGTCTGTGGCACAATGCATGCAGCACCTGGTAGTAATTGCACCACCTGACATCCTCTGTGTGTAACTTAACTCTGGTAGGCCATAAGCCTAAAACGGCCTGACAATAATGCAATAACCCTTAACCCCATTATCAGGTACGTGTATAATGGCTAGAATCAGGGGAATCTCTGATCCAGTCTGTTTCTGTACCACGATCAATACTATTTCATTTTGTCAACCCGGGGCCTAAGAGCTCATTCACATTATGATTTAGCAAAATGCTGGGCTATCCAATTGGGGTACCTACCAGGGCATAGCCAAAAACTGCCTTAGGTACGGCCCCATGTAGCAAGCCGAAGCAAAAAAGCACTGTGGGAAAAAAAGCAGCGGAAATACACCATGGTTTTCCACCAGCACTTTTCACAGAAAACAGAAACAGAGTTTTCTTCTGTGGACTTTCTGCTTCTATTATACCAATACAGAAAACACCAGTGTTACTGTAGGTATAATTGACACGGGCATTTTTGAAATCGCATTTCCACTGCAGATTTTTTTCTGCAATGTCTGGATGGGATTAGCCAGAGTTCTATCCACTTTGCAGGTATTGTAAAACGCTGCCTTTCTGCCGTGACCAAATCGCGGTGTTTACGCTAAGTGGGACCCCGACCTTAAGAACACTGCCCCATTTTGCAAAACTGTCATGTGTCACTTTATGTCACACATTGAAACACTTTAACTTACCATTGTACTTCATGTTATTGGTAAACTATCATTAATATATTTTGCATTTATTTATAAAAAAAAATAAAAATTAATAGGAAATTGGATGGAAATTTGGAAAAATTTGCAATTTTCAAAATGTGAAAACCACATCCACCCAAATACATTAATAACTATTATCAACCAGATCTCTACTTTAAATTGGCATAATCTTTTAATTGTCCTTTAATTTATTTTGGACGTTAGAAGACTTTTAAGTCTAACAGCGATTTTCCAAATTAACAAGAAAATTTACCAGACCCGTAAAATGTTGTTTTGGTACATGGCTGTGCCCAGAATAGAAATAGTGCTATTTGGCTTTTTGGTGGGCAAATTTTGCTGGAATAGTTTTTGGGTGCGATGTTGAATTTGCAGAGCCCCAGTAAAGTACCAGTACAATGGAAACCCCCAAAATGTGTCCTCTTTTTCAAAACTACACTTGTCGCAGAATTTATCAAGGGATATAATGAACATTTTGACCCAAGAGATGGTTTCCAAAAAGAAATGTGCAGTGGATGATGCAAAAAGACATACTGATAGAGAATTTATATTGTGCCCCCTACTTGGGACAGCGTTGACAATATCTCTGTAAAGCGCTGCAGAATATGATGGCACTATAATAAGTAAGCTAAATAAATAATTGAAATGTTCCCAGATATCTTCTATTTCAGTGCCCCATATGTCATGCCCAGCTTGTGGCACTGTGAAAGATCAGCTCTCCAGTTATTATGCTGATCTCGGAATCACCTTACATGCAGCCCTAAACTTTTGCCTGGAAATACATCAGGGCTCAGAAGTGAAAAGGCATCATGTGTATTTGAGGCCTAATTTGGACTGCATTGGTGGGCTTTTGTAGAGGTCCTGAGATAAAAAATAATCCACCCCCAGAGAAAGACAACTCCAGAAATGAGCTGCAGGTCCTGCCTGGTGATGTAGCTTCAAGCGATCCATATCTCATGGGTAGATAAAGGAGGAAAAATGGAAAAGAAACAAATGGGCGTAAATGTGGGCACTAACTCTCCGGATCAAAAAAACTTTACTGTATAATAAATGGCAAAATAATTACCAAGAATACTAGCTAAAAAAATTATGAACATGTGTAAGTCCAAGGTAAAAAGTACATTGCTTCAAACCCACAGAAGTCACCAACTGAGAAAATACCCCCCATTCTCCTTCCCATCCTCCCCACTCCCTATTTTTGACAGTTGCCTTTAACCTAGTTGTATGCTCCATTGTGGTTTCACAATGCCCTAAAGTGATGTCAAAATAACCCATTGTGATGTCAAAAACATCTTTGTCATCAGTGGCGTAATTAAAGTCTTGTGGGCCCCGATGCAAACTTTTTTTCGAGGCCCCCTACAGCAAATTCTTGATAGTGACAGTTACGGGTGCTGCAGTGGTATCTCAGATACTTGAAAGGGATACAGCTTTAGTACCCACAACTGGGTTATCAAGAATACGGTGAGTGACCAGTGCAGTGCCTGGCATGTAAACAATAATGAGAGCTGTGTTCTGTGTATCAAAACAATACAAATACTATATAAATTTGGTATCGCCGTGTGCGTACTGACCCGCAGAATACAGGTAACATGTCATTTTTAGCACACAGTGAACACCGTAAAAATTAAACCCATATGAAATTGGTGCAAATGCATTTTTTTCTCCAATTGTACCTCATTCTGAATTTTTTTCCAGCTTCCCAGTACATTGCACAGCATATTGAATGGTGCCATTACAAAGTACAATTTGTTTCGCAAACAATAAGCCAGCATGTGAGACTTGGTTGTCTGAATTAGTACAGATTTGTCCTGGATCAATGGTTTGAAATGCAGAAGTGGCAACCTGACAGCTTTCATCTCTCGTAAATCTAAAGAACGGCGTCTTTCCAATTTGTCCCATACCCCTTGTGCCCATAAGGTTCGTAGATGTGCACCCCAACCTCTCTGAGAGGCATCTGTGGTTATGATGAGTGGCTCCTTGAACTGAAAGCTTTTTCCCTTTTTTCAGGTTGCATGGATTGAGCCACTATTTCAAGTCTTCTCTTATGGCTTGGGCTAAACTTATCTTTGTACACATCCTCTTCATATCTCCATTCCAATTTTTGAGGTCTCTGTCAACAAGTGGGACCTTTCCCAGTTTATCTGGAATCCAAGTTCTCTGAGAAGCATGATGATTACATTGAGGTGATCTTGCAGATGATGCAGAGATGCCGATGAAACGGCTATCAGCCAGTTGTCTAGATAGGGAAAAACTTGAATTGCTTTCAACCTCAGATCTGCTACTACTACTACTGCCACTTTTGTGAAGACCCTTGGAGAGGAACATAGACCAAAAGTGCTTTGAATTAGTAGTGACTGATTGATCCTAAATGATTGACTGCTATCCTCAGAAATTTCCTTGAAACAGGATGGATGGGAACGTGCAGATATGCATCTTTCAGGTCCAGGGAGGCTAGGACTTGGCCTCTTTATAAGACTGCTGTAACTGTCCTTATTGTTTCCATCTTAAAGTGAATTTTCTTCACATAGCAATTCAGGGATCTGAAATCTATGATCAATCTCAAAGAACCGCCGACCTATGGGACCGGAAAAATTCTTGAATAAATCCCATAACATTGTTCCTCTTCTGGGACCTCTTCTATGGCATTTTTTGCCAAAAATTCTTGTATCAGAGGAAGAATATGTTGAATTTCTTGCTCGTTTAGAAGAAAATGATCCTTTGGTTTGTGGAAAATTTCTATTGCATAACCTTTTTCTATGAGTTCCAGAAACCACTTGTCTGTGGTGATGTTGCACCATACAAAAAAAAAAAAAATTGTAAACAACCTCCAACTTGACAACTTCTGATGTAAAAAATCCTGTTTTCCAACACTAGCGCCTTCATGTTTTTTCTTCAATTTTTCTGACACAGTGGTTTTGAATTTCTGATAGGATCTACCCCGATCAATTCATCTATTATTCTCTCTTTTCAGAAACAATTCGTATCTTCTTTGATAATGCAAGCAAGGCTTAAAGCTTCTATTGGACTGAGGAAAGACCAGGGCTCTTGCCTTCTTATTAGGCTCCAAAAGGATCCATTTTTTCCCCAAAAAGTCTTCCAGGTTCAAAGACTATAGAACATAGATTATATTTTGACGCAGCTTCTTCTGTCCAAGGCTTTAGCCATATGGCTCTTCTTCCCACATTTGTAACTGCTAGATTCTTTGCGGCTATTCTTAATGTATCTATGGGAAAGTCAGAAGAAAAATCTCTTCCCTTGGAACGCCATCTTGAATGTCTCTTTGCAAATGACTTAACCATAATTTCAGAGCCCTGGACACAGGAACAGATGCCATTGTGGCTTTAGATAAAGCTGCCAGGGATACATATGCTTTTTTAAGAAATATATCAGCTCTGTGGTCCATTGGATCTTTAAGAAGATATGAATCATCTGCTGAAAAAAGGATTTTCTAGAGAGGTGTGCAACCCTGGCTGGCTCTCCCCAAGCTTCATATTCCTCAGGATCTAAATTATACATGGTATTAAATCTGGAGCCAAGCTCAAATCTTCTAGCATTACATAGCGTTGACATACACAAATTTAAAAATGAAAATAATTTTTTGGCCTCCTTATCAGTCATCTTCTCATCCTCATAAACATGCGTGCAAACACTGCATATATTGGAGGGGTAATCCTCAGGAAGGTGTTGGAGACAGCTAATGCAATGCTCAGATTTAGTCTTCTGCTTAGTTTTAGAAGATGCATGAGTACTGGAAGGAGAGGCTTGACTGAGTACAAACTATACATATGTCGGGCACATGGTCATCAGGTAACCATTGCTGACACTCAATACAATTCCTATGCTTCTTCTTAGAGAGCTTTTTACCACTAGACATCTAAAAACATAGAAGACTCTCTTAGTTCACCATACGGGAGGAAACAGAGACCAGGAAAGCCCTAGGAGGGCATTTTACCTTAAAGGGGTATTCCCATGAACATAACCATTTTTAAATTTGTGGATAATTAAAAGTTAAACATTTTTGCAAATATAAGTAATTAAACATTTTGCAGAGTTTTAACCCTTTACCCAAAATCCGCCGTAAAAGTACGGCGGATGCCGAGTGCTTAAATATGGCGGCCGCTCGAGACCCGCCATAGCCGCCGGAGTTTCTGCTATATTATACAGTAGATACCCGGCGCTAATTCCTGCGATCAGTGCCCGCAATGATCGCGGGCATTAACCCCTCTGGCGCCTCAGTCAAAGTTGACCGAGGCACCATATTACCAGCGGCGCACAGGCGCCGCCATTTTGCTGGGGATCGCCGACACCCGGAGCAAGCTCCAGATCCGGCGTCCCGTTGCTATGACAACTGGGAGCCTTGTGAAGGCTCCCAGCCCTGTATTTCATTAACTTCTATTGCAGGCTACTCTATGTAGCCTAGAATAGAAGCACCATTTTTTGCAGTGCATTGCAATGCTTTAGCATTGTAATGCATTGCATTAGTGATCAGACCACCGGGGGTTCAAGTGCCCTAGGGGGGTCTAATAAATGCAAAATAAAAAAAAGTACAAAAAAAATTTGAAAAAAGTTCAAATCACCCCCCTTTCCCTAGAACACATATAAAAGTAGTTAAATCCTGTGAAACACATACACATTAGGTATCCCTGTGTCCGAAAATGCCTGGTCTACAAATCTATAAAAATATTTTTCCCTTACGGTAAACGCCGTAGCGCGAAAAAAAAATCAAAAGTGCCAAACCGCTGTTTTTTCAATGTTTTGCCTCTGATAAAAATTTGAATAAAAAGTGATCAAAGCAACAGACATTCCCCAAAATGGTATAACTAAAAAGTACACCTGGCCCCACAAAAAAAGACGCCCTATACATCTCCGTACACAAAAGTATAAAAAAAGTTACGGGTGTCAGAATATGGCGACTTTTAAAAAAAATATATTTTTGCACAGTTTTGGATTTTTGTTAAGGAGTTAAAATGTAAATAAAACCATATATATAAGTTTGGTATCCCCAGAATCGTACCGAAACATAGAATACAGATGACGTCATTTTGGCTGCAGAGCAAACGCCTTAAAAACGAAGCCCGTAAGAAAGTCACACAAATGTACTTTTTCTTCAAATCCACCCCATTCTGATTTTTTTTCCAGCTTTCCAGTACATTGTAAAGAATAATAAATGGTAGCATCATGAAAAAAAAATTAGCCCCGCAAACATTGAGACCTCATATGGCTCTGAGAACGGAAATATAAAAAAGTTATTGGCTTTGGAAGGTGGGGGGGGGGGAGTCAAAATCGAAAATCGAAAAATGTCACCAGCGGGAAGGGGTTAAAGATTTTCTCTAAATATCTTGTGGTCACAAGTTGTTGCCTTGATCGGTTGCCAAAGGATACGACCATGAACTTTCTAAGGTCAGAAAATCAGCCATGATTTCCTGACAAGTTCCAGACCATAGAAAGTTTCTGCATACGTGGTCGTAACCGATCAAGACAACAGACTGTCACCACTAACATAATTAGAGAAAATCTTTAAAACTCTGCAGAATTTATAGCTACTTATATTTGCAAAAATCTTTAACTTTGTATTATCTACAAATATAAATATGTTTATGTTCATGGGAATACCCCTTTAAATCTGAGGGTCTGGCCTGCCAGGCACATGGTGCCGACTCTCACCATGACACGACATACCTGCGTCATCAGCGATCCCTTCAGCCGAAGTAGGTACTATTCCAGCATCTCACTGAGCATGCTAATGCTTCCTACTGCTCCTGCATCTTTCAGGCATGTGTGCCGCAACCCAGTCGGATGAGACTGGAGGATGGGAGTAGTAGTGGCGGATGCTGTGCCACCTAGCAGGCCGAGCACGCTCCCAAACGGCTCCAGTCCCACTCCTAGGCCGGACAAAGTCGAGGGGGGTCCTGCAGCACTACCGGATGGTGGTGGTAGTAGTTCTTTCCCCCGGGGCACTTCCAGTTGAAGAGGAATCTCTCCTACCTGAGCCGGTGTGGTGTTGGTTGGAAGAGCCCTGATGGTAATGCAGGCACGACTCAGGAGTCAGCGTTGCAGGTAAACCAAACAGCCATTTATTTAGGCAACTTGAACAGAAGGGAAACAGCAGCTTCCAGATGGGGGTAGTAGTCCTGCAGTGTCCAACCCCCAGCCTTGGTTCTAGGAGGGTGCCCAAAGACAGTATCGGCTCCACAAGATGGCTTCCTCTACTCCACCTCTGTACCTCTCCCAGCTTGCTATACTGGGGATAGAGTTGCAGGGAGTCCTGACAGGGATCTGGTTACCTGGATACTAGGCCCGAATGTGACTCTCCTGTCAGGGTCCTCTCCTGCTCCTCCGGGCACGACACGAATCAAGTCCAGCCACTCGGAAATCTCCACTCTCTAGCTCTGAGCTGTCTTGAGAAGAGCCTGGGGCTGATGTTATCCCTCCTGAGGCTGTGGTAGCGGCGGTTGGCCATCAGTCCAGCCTGGTGGCAGGTCAGCTCTGCACACCTTGTCTGGCTCGCTGCATACACTGAACTGAACCTCAACCGTCGCCGGAGAGATTATATCTCCTCACAACCACGCCCAGTGGCCTGTGATAGGCCAGGGCTGAACCTAGTCTGGGTTTGAACACTGCAGGGGGAAAAATACAAAGGGAAAGCTGCACATAATTACACTTAACATAGAACAGAACTTACAGACAAATAACCCAGAGGCACACAAGACAAACACATAAATGCAGTAGCACTCTGGGATGCTGCATGTGCAAACCCTGAGCCAGCAGACCTGAGCTGGAATAGCGGCTATAGCCACATGATCTGATAGTACCCTCAAGATCTTCTGCTCCAGACTCTAGCTAGCCCCATCTTAGTCTTACAGCAGCTCTCTCTGATTTCAGATAAACCTCTAGGCGCATACATCGCTATCTGAGAACCTCAGACCTAGCCTGGGAACATCTTAGAACAAAAACAAAAAAGTCTGTATTGCAGAAAAAAACCCTGTGGGCCACTTTTTAGGGAAAAAATGAGGACAAATAAAAACACAAGGAAATAGTGGAAAGGGGGGCGGGGTGTTATACCATCAATTATGCTAATTAACTGTTTCATTGCAACATAGGTGGGCCGTCCCTAGAAGGAATTGAAGGCGGGCTACTGACCCATCTGTGCTGCCGCAGGACAAATAAGAAAGTCAAATATTACTTAGATCCCACCCCATATTAAAATATTCATATAGTCTATGACATGTGAATAAGAGATTATCAATTTATAAGCTATTTAAAAATCAATACATTAATATATAAATTCTGTGTACATGCAATAATAAATAATAGGTTGATAAGTCACTTCATCAGTCATGTGTTATAAGTGATCAATAAAGTAAATCATACATTCATCAGTAATATAATATGAGATGTCATAATAAATAAATGAATTCCATATTATGCCATATTGGCATGTTAATTCTAAAGGGGCGTGATGGCGTATTAACCATAGTTACACACGTGGATAAAATTGTTGGTACCCCTCGTTTAATGAAAGAAAAACCCACAATGGTCAGAGAAATAACTTGAATCTGACAGACTGGAATTTGCCAAACTACATATTGACAAGCCACAAAGCTTCTGGGAGAATGTCCTATGGATAGATGAGACAAAAATCGAAATTTTTGGCAAGGCACATCAGCTCTATGTTCACAGATGGAAAAATGAAGCATATCTTGAAAAGAACACTGTCCCTACTGTGAAACATGGAGGAGGCTCTGTTATGTTCTGGGGCTGCTTTGCTGCATCTGGCACAGGGTGTCTTGAATCTGTGCAG
Organism: Leptodactylus fallax; assembly: GCA_947044405.1. Classification (NCBI taxonomy): domain Eukaryota; kingdom Metazoa; phylum Chordata; class Amphibia; order Anura; family Leptodactylidae; genus Leptodactylus; species Leptodactylus fallax. The sequence continues at coordinate 49,802 of CAMRHE010000927.1, forward strand.
GGTACAATGAAATCTCAAGACTATCAAGGGATTCTAGAGAGAAATGTGCTGCCCAGTGTCAGAAAGCTTGGTCTCAGTCGCAGGTCATGGGTCTTGCAACAGGATAATGACCCAAAACACACATCTAAAAACACCCAAGAATGGCTAAGAGGAAAACATTGGACTATTCTGAAGTGGCCTTCTATGAGCCCTGACCTAAATCCTATTGAGCATCTTTGGAAGGATCTGAAACATGCCGTCTGGAAAAGGCACCCTTCAAACCCGAGACAACTGGAGAAATTTGCTCATGAGGAGTGGCCAAAATACCTGTTGAGAGGTGCAGAAGTCTCATTGACAGTTACAGGAATTGTTTGATTGCAGGGATTGCCTCAAAAGGTTGTACAACAATATATTAAGTTAAGGGAACCATCATTTCTGTCCAGGCCTGTTTCATGAGTTTTCTTTATTAAAAAATTCTGTTGAAGCATGGTTGCAAAGCAATGTCTGACTTTCATTTGTTCATTTTCATAGAATTTTTATATATTATTACTTTTGCCTGATTCAAGTTATTTCTGTGACCATTGTGGGTTTTTCTTTCATTAAATGAGGGGTACCAACAATTTTGTCCACGTGTGTAGATCATATATCCACTAGGTGGTGACATAGTATCATAAAAAGCATGGGAGAGATTGATACTATGTCACCATCTAGTGAATATATGACATTACTACAGTTAATACCACTATCACTCCCCTATACATGCCACTTGGGAACTTGCAATAAAATATGGCGTTCATTTATTTATATTGATATCTCATATTGATCATTTATAAACACGACTGATGGAGTGACTTTATTATTGTATGTAAACATAATTAATATATTAATGTATTGACTTATTTATGGCTTATGAATTGATATTCTTATTCTAATTTCATAGAATACATATGAATATTTTAATGTGGGGTTGGATCTACATATTTTTTGACTATATTGGTTTGTTTACTTTGAATTGTTGTACACACCATGTTGATATTTATTGTAGATATTTGGTGATGAAGATCTTGACTGACTGAAACATTCACATTTATATATCAAATCTGCTTTATTGGCTTTAACTGCCTTTGATTATTTGCCTGGCGTTGAATATGAATAAAATCAGACTACTTTGAATTGCGCAGTAATTGGAAGTACCGTCAATTTCTTTCCATATTGAACACTGAAACCGGCAGAAAGAAAAGTCCTCTGCCAATTTTAGGTGGATTCTGCAATGCAAGTGTGAATCCAGCATTAGTATGGTTGAAAAAATACATATGTCCATCACGTTCAACCAGGGGATGGGAAAGGGAATGACCAACAATTGTATTGTCCATGTTCACATTTGAAACTTTTATATGTTGTAGGTTTAGTTAATTCTAAACATTGTTGTGATTTTAGTCTTATGAAGTGGAAATGAAGGAGTTAATTCTTAAAGTGAACCTATCATCACCTCCACCAATTTAGGTTCTTAGTCTCTGCTAATAGGTACTGCTCCATTGATTCCAGCACAGTTGGAATTTTCTCTATACCCCCCACCAACCTTGAGGTACAAGTGCAGGTAGTTTTGTTGCCTGATGTGCTATTTAAGTTCTGTTAGAATTGTCAGGCAGTTTCCGCCTGAGAAATCCCATTGTAATGAAGGAATTTGTCAAATAAAAGCAAAATACAGTGGCACTCCAAATACTGCTTCAAATTCAGCGTTAAAATCGTTGTTGGTTTTTAACAAGCTTAAAAAATCTGTCAGATTTGGCCCTACGGGCCTGGGATTTGACACCTGTGAATTAAATTATGTAAAAAGTTGGAGGTGGTGTAAGGTCCTCTTTAACCACTTCAGTACCAGGTAAATTTCTCTGCTTCAGGACCAGACACATTTTCGGGTTTTTTCGTATATGCGGTTTTGAGGGCTATAACATTTTTATCATTTGGGTTATTCAACAAATTTTTGCATCTTTTTTCGGTGACACATAGGAAAATATAAACAAAAGAGGAGGTAAAACATGTCTGTTTTTCACGTTTAACTTTTTTATTTTTAATAGCAGTTTTAACTGCTCCTAAAAAACGTTTTAAAATAATTTTCCCTCTCCATTACTGTCATTTTTATTTTCTATTGTATTTTCTCTCTCTGCATTTTCCAAGCGGAATGGGGGACGGAATTCCCGTTGGTGTGAATGCAGCCTTAGTCTTGCATCCTCTTTTATCCAGACATCCCACTCTCATCTCCAAAACTTTTCTCCAGCGGTATTGGTTCTTTGGCATGCTCTACCCTGGACAATCAGAATAATATCCATCATCCGCAGTTTCAAATGTGGCCTAAAAACACATCTTTTTATGCATCTTTTTATCACACTATATGATCATACTTTTCTACATTTCCTCCCAATAAGTTTCTCACCTTTACCTGTGCTTATGTGCTATATGCATTTTGCACCTTTTTTTGTTAAAAAAAAATACATAATTGCCCTTTTTTAATGCTGAGTGACCTGACAGGCTCTTTTTAGCTGCCCGTGTACTGGAATGCATTTGCGCCCTTTTTTCTCCCTTTTTAAAAAGGCGCAAGTCATAAATACACCGTGAGAAGGATCTCCATTTAGGCCACACAACCTTTTCCCACATAAAGCAAAAGTGTTAAAGGCAGCAAAACATCTGGGAAAAAAAAGGCGCAAATGCTTCATAAACAATTAACACCTAAAAAAGGTGCAAGTAGCTTAATAAATGTGCTGCGCCTGACTGGTGACTGGCTTCAATAGCAAATCTGCCTCACAGTCTTTCCTAAGAATGGAACTGAAGCCCGCAGGGAACAATAAAGTGAATTCTTAGCCCTGTTTCAGTACAGAAATTGAGGCTAGTGTAGTTTAGCCCCATTGGGGTAGATTTATTATAACTGCATAAAAGCTAAACTATCTTAGTTGCCCATAGCAACCAATCACAGCAAACCTTTCATATTGTATTCTGCTCCTAAAAAGTAAAAGGTGTGTTGTGATTGGTTGCTATGGTCAACTATAACAGTTTTTCTTTTAAACAGTTTAATAAATCTGCCCCATTGAGTGTGCCTAGATCTACATGCAGACCCACAGCTGTCCGTACTGCTAAACTGCAGCAGATATACAAGGCTTAGCCTTGGATTTCTCCACAGAGTCTGCAGTTTATTTTTCCAATTGTAATAAACCAGCATGTGAACGCTCATTGACAAAAAAAAAAACACACCAAGAAGGAGTTATTGGAATCAAATAAAACTTTGTATGTGCGAATATATTGATGATATAAGTAAGGGATTACAATATTACAGCCAAAAGATATGTTTATTGGAGAAAACTGTACAATTGAAAACAGGCTCTAGTACCCTTCTGGCAGAGCAGCGGCATAACTTGAAGCTCATGGACCCCAATGCACTGCAATGGACCACAACTTACCATGTGTTATCTATAATACTGGTGTCTTCTTATGTTAAAGAGAGCCCCCTTAGACTCAAGGGCCTGATAGCGACTGCTACCCCTGCACCCCCCTATAGCTACACTCCTGCCGTCTGGGCCACCTCTAGCCTGTCATACAAATGCCGATATTTTGTAATGCATTGCATTAGTGATCAGACCCCCTGGGGTTAAAGACCCTTAGGGGGACTAATAAATAAATTATTTAAAAAAAAAAATATATATATATAAAATTTAAATCACCCCCTTTCCCTAGCATACATATAAAAGTAGAAAATTACTGTGAAAAACATACACTACCGTTCAAAAGTTTGGGGTCACCCAGATAATTTTGTGTTTTCCATGAAAACTCACACTTTTATTTATCAAATGAGTTGCAAAATGAATAGAAAATATAGTCAAGACATTGACAAGGTTAGAAATAATGATTTTTATTTGAAATAATAATTTTCTCCTTCAAATTTTGCTTTCGTCAAAGAATGCTCCATTTGCAGCAATTACAGCATTGCAGACCTTTGGTATTCTAGCTGCTAATTTGCTGAGGTAATCTGGAGAAATTTCACCCCATGCTTCCAGAAGCCCCTCCCACAAGTTGGACTGGCTTGATGGGCACATTTTGCGTACCATACGGTCAAGCTGCTCCCACAACAGCTCAATGGGGTTGAGATCTGGTGACTGCGCTGGCCACTCCATTACAGATAGAATACCAGCTGCCTGCTTCTTCCCTAAATAGTTCTTGTATAATTTGGAGGTGTGCTTTGGGTCATTGTCCTGTTGTAGGATGAAATTGCCTCCAATCAAGCGCTGTCCACAGGGTATGGCATGGCGTTGCAAAATGGAGTGATAGCCTTCCTTATTCAAAATCCCTTTTACCTTGTACAAATCTTCCACTTTACCAGCACCAAAGCAACCCCAGACCATCACATTACCTCCACCATGCTTGACAGATGGCGTCAGGCACTCTTCCAGCATCTTTTCAGTTGTTCTGCGTCTCACACATGCTCTTCTGTGTGATCCAAACACCTGAAACTTTGATTCGTCTGTCCATAACACTTTTTTCCAATCTTCCTCTGTCCAATGTCTGTGTTCTTTTGCCCATATTAATCTTTTCCTTTTATTAGCCAGTCTCAGATATGGCTTTTTCTTGGCCACTCTGCCCTGAAGGCCAGCATCCCTGAGTCGCCTCTTCACTGTAGACGTTGACACTGGCGTTTTGCGGGTACTATTTAACGAAGCTGCCAGTTGAGGACCTGTGAGGCGTCGATTTCTCAAACTAGAGACTCTAATGTACTTGTCTTGTTGCTCAGTTGTGCAGCGGGGCCTCCAACTTCTCTTTCTACTCCGGTTAGAGCCTGTTTGTGCTGTCCTCTGAAGGCAGTAGTACACACCGTTGTAGGAAATCTTCAGTTTCTTGGCAATTTCTCGCATGGAATAGCCTTCATTTCTAAGAACAAGAATAGACTGTCGAGTTTCACATGAAAGTTCTCTTTTTCTGGCCATTTTGAGAGTTTAATCGAACCAACAAATGTAATGCTCCAGATTCTCAACTAGCTCAAAGGAAGGTCAATTTTATAGCTTCTCTAACCAGCAAAACTGTTTTCAGCTGTGCTAACATACTTGCACAAGGGTTTTCAAGGGTTTCTAAACATCCATTAGCCTTCTTACACAGTTAGCAAACACAATGTACCATTAGAACACTGGAGTGATGGTTGCAGGAAATGAGCCTCTATACACCTATGTAGATATTGCATTAAAAACCAGAAGTTTGCAGCTAGAATAGTCATTTGCCACATTAACAATGTATAGAGTGTATTTCTGATTCATTTAATGTTATCTTCATTGAAAATAACTGTGCTTTTCTTTCAAAAATAAGGAAATTTCTAAGTGACCCTAAACTTTTTAACGGTAGCGTACACATTAGGTATCTATATATCCGAAAACACCCGGTCTACAAACTTATCAAAATATTTTTCCTGTATAATGAACGCCGTAGCGGGAAAAAAAAATCAAAAGCGCTAAACCACTGCTTTTTTGCTCGCCTCTGATAAAAATTTGAATAAAAAGTGATCGAAGCAATAGACATTCCCCAAAATGGTATAACTAAAAAGTACACCTGGTCCGCAAAAAGACACCCTATGCATCCCCATACACGGAAATATAAAAAAGTTATGGGTGTCAGAATTCTGGCGACTTTAGAAAAAACATTTTCTTGCAAAGTTTTGCGGAATCCACGGCAAGATTGAGCAGGACGCTTCTTTTTTCTGCGTCATTCAGCAATCTCTGCCTCCCATTGAAAACAATGGGAGGCGGATTTTGGGCGGAACATACCCTTAGTGTTATGTGAAAGCTAAGAGTCTTCTCTTTTCCATATTAAATGCTCCATTCAGATCATGTTTTTTACATCCATTTAGCAGATTAATTTAAAGAGGACCTTACACCACCTTCATAAATTCTAGTTCTTATTAACTGTGCCTATTAACTGAGCAGTACGCTCATGTAGTAATCGAATAAAGATGGTGGCCGGAGCATGCGCAGTCGGCTCTGCCCAAACCCAAAGTGTCAGAGATGACTGCGCATGTGCGGGATTTCGATCCCAAAGATAAGAACGTCGGCAAAGAGGCAGGGACAACAAGCAGGGGGTGTCATGAATAACAGACAGAAAGCTTATTTATGTTTTCAGGAGGTCATCCAGGATATTTTTATATATATACAGTGGGGAAAAATGTATTTAGTCAGCCACCAATTATTCAAGTTCTCCCATTTAAAAAGATGAGGCCGGCCTGTAATTGACATCATAGGTAGACCTCAACTATGAGAGACAAAATGAGAAAACATATCTAGAAAATCACACTGTCTGATTTTTTAAGAATTTATTTGTAAATTATGGTGGAAAATAAGTATTTGGTCACCTACAAACAAGCAAGATTTCTGGCTCTCACAGACCTGTAACTTCTTCTTTAAGAGGCTCCTCTGTCCTCCACTCATTACCTGTAGTAATGGCACCTGTTTGACATTGTTATCAGTATAAAAGACACCTGTCCACAACCTCAAACAGTCACACTCCAAACTCCACTATGGTGGAGACCAAAGAGCTGTGGAAGGACACCAGAAACAAAATTGTAGACCTGCACCAGGCTGGGAAGACTGAATCTGCAATAGGCAAGCAGCTTGGTGTGAAGAAATCAACTGTGGGAGCAATAATTAGAAAATGGAAGACATACAAGACCACTGATAATCTCTCTCGATCAGGGGCTCCACACAAGATCTCACCCCGTGGGGTCAAAATGATCACAAGAACGGTGAGCAAAAATCCCAGAACCACACGGGGGACCTAGTGAATGATCTGCAGAAAGATGGGACTAATGTAACAAAGGCTACCGTCAGTAACACGCTACGCCGCCAGGGACTCAGATCCTGCAGTTCCAGACGTGTCCCCCTGCTTAAGCCAGTACATATCCGGGCCCGTCTGAATTTTGCTAGAGAGCAATTGGATGTTCCAGAAGAGTATTGGGAGAATGTCATATGGTCAGATGAAACCAAAGTAGAACTTTTTGGTAGAAAAGAACACCATACCTACTGTGAAGCATGGGGGTGGCAACATCATTCTTTGGGGCTGCTTCTCTGCAAAGGGTCCAGGACGACTGATCCATGTACATGAAAGAATGAATGGGGCCATGTATTGTGAGATTCTGAGTGCAAACCTCCTTCCATCAGCAAGGGCATTGAAGATGAAACGTGGCTGGGTCTTTCAGCATGACAATGATCCCAAGCACACCGCCAGGGCAACGAAGGAGTGGCTTCGTAAGAAGCATTTCAAGGTCCTGGAGTGGCCTAGCCAGTCTCCAGATCTAAACCCCATAGAAAACCTTTGGAGGGAGTTAAAAGTCTGTGTTGCCCATTGACTGTCCCAAAACATCACTGCTCTAGAGGAGATCTGCATGGAGGAATGGGCCAACATACCAGCAACAGTGTGTGCCAACCTTGTGAAGACTTACAGAAAATGTTTGACCTCTGTCATTGCCAACAAAGGATATATAACAAAGTATTGAGATGAACTTTTGTTATTGACCAAATACTTATTTTCCACCATAATTTGCAAACAAATTCTTTAAAAATCAGACAATGTGATTTTCTGGATTTGTTTTCTCAATTTGTCTCTCATAGTTGAGGTCAAACTATGATGACAATTACAGGCCGGCCTCATCTTTTTAAGTGGGAGAACTTGCACAATTGGTGGCTGACTAAATACTTTTTTCCCCACTGTATATGTATATATATATATATATATATATATATATATATATTAGAACAGGGAAGGTGTAAAAATAAAACAAAACCATACTCATCTGTCCTGGTGCTCCGGTGTCGCCCAGCGCAGTCCGGTCCTGCTGCTATGGGATTGTTTTGACAGGTCCTCAATGCACTGTGACGTCCCGTGTCACTTTCCTTAGGCCGCTGATTGGCCTCAGCAGTCATATAACTACTGAGGCCAATCAGCGGCCTAAGGAAATGACACGTGACGTCCTTTGGCCTTAGCGGTCACGTGTCGTGGGGACTTCCACTGGAAGAAAACACCGGAGTAGGAGGACTGGACTATGCTGGGAGACACCTGAGCACCGAGGACAGGTATGTTTTTATTTTATTTTTTTCACCTTCTCCGGCCTAATATAAATATTTTTTTTTATCTTGGACAACCCCTTTAAGATAATTTTTTTTTTTTTTTTTAAATGGGTGCATAAGAGTATGTTCACACAGCAGAGTTTGAAGACGAATTTGAAGCAATCTTTAAACTCAAAATCCTCTCCAAAAACCATCCTTGTGTAACCTGTGGCGGAAAGCTGAAGCCAAGCCAAATGCTTCCTGCACAGGTGTGCACACAGCTCTATCCTCGCATATGAAGGGCAAGATGGAGAAGGATGCTTCTTTTTATAGTGCACTGTGAAGAGCGGCGTCTGTCACTACTTTCCACTGAAAATAATAGGAGGCAGACTGAATACTTTTTGGAAAGGAATTTTAGGTATAAGACAGTCTCAAATTCCTATCCAAACTCCACTGTGAGAACATACCCTAAAACACCAACTTCAGCGTCTTGGTAAGTGTACAGCTGTCTGCACAGGACCTCACTGCAGCTATTGCTATTACCATACATCCCAACTTTCAAAGGACCGAAAGAGGGATAGAATGTGCAGTACAGCAAATTTAGCCCCACCTACTTCCAAATTGACTCTGCCCATTCCTATCAATTTTTCTTTGTGCCCCCAAACAGTATAATGCCCCTACAGTCACCCTGACATGGTATGCTCCCGTATTATAATGTCTCCCTCCAGTTTTCCACCCACATAATAAACTCCCTCTCCTGGTGTGCCCACAGTATAACGCCCCCCTCCAGTTGCCCCACAGTTTAATTTCCCCCTTAACTTACCCCCCGCAGTTTAATATCCCCGTGCAGCTGCCCCCAGTTTAATGTCCCCACAGCTGCCCCAACAGTATAATTTTCCCCTTCCAGTTGTCCCCAAAGTTTAATGTCCACCTTTAGCAGCCCCACATTTTAATGTTCCCCCTGCTGCCCACACAGTATAAAGTCCCCCTCCAGTTTCCCCTAGTTTAATTTCCCTCTTCAGTTGCCCTCGGTTTAAAGAGGACCTTTCACGTCCTCAAGTATATGCGGTTTTACATACCGCTAGAAAGTTGACAGCGCGCAGAATTCAGCACACTGCCAGCTTTCCCGTTATATGCCCCGGGGCTGGAGATATCGGGGGTCTAAATTTCACCGTTCACAGTCAGGGAGGGCGTTCCTCACAGCGCAGCTAGACTATCAGGAAAGCCCTTCTGACAGTGAACGGTGAAATTTAGACCCCCGACATCTCCAGCCCGGGGGGCATATAACGGGAAAGTCGGCAGTGTGCTGAATTCAGCGCGCTGTCAGCTTTCTAGCGGTATGTAAAACAGCATATATATGAGGACGTGAAATGTCCTCCTACAAGCTGCCCCCACAGTATAACTTCCCCCTCCAGCTGTTTCCCACAGTTTTAACACATCTCTCAGTATATACAGATATAGTGTATACAACTACAGTATGCAGCCATTCATGGAGACAAAAATTATCTCCTGCAGACCTGCACTTTTATCCTCTCATGGGTAAATAACCCAGCAGTCACCAACCTGACTGAATCTTCAGGGTTAGTCAGACGTGATCACAGAGTACTGCAATGACTGCACCCACACACATGTCCCCATACCTATATTACTTTGTCTACCGTCAGCCATTTTTTTGAAGTCCATGAACAAATCACTACTTTATAAAGTGCCCTCTACAGGAGGAGGTCAATTACAGATCATCAGGAGAGTTAGTTATTAAATCATGAAGCAAGTTACCACAATTATCACTCTGGCAACCGGGTGAAAACCATATATCACCGGGTGACCAGGTAAGGGAGGCTGGAAATCGGGTGACAACTGGAAAATCCGGGTGAGCTGACACTGCACAGTATCTCTACTCCTGTACTGTATATATGGACACTGCACAGTATCACTTCTCCTATACTGTATATATGTACACTGCACACTATTATTTCTATACTGTATGTATGGACACTGCACAGTATCACTTCTGCTATACTGTACATGTGGACACTGCACAGTATCACCTCTCCTATACTGTATATGGATACTGCGCAGTATGACTTCTGCTATATGTCTATATGGGCACTGCACAGTATTACTTCTCCTATACTGTATATGGACACTGCACAGTATCCCTTCTCCTATACTGTATATGGATACTGCGCAGTATAACTTCTGCTATATGTCTATATGGGCACTGCACAGTATTACTTCTCCTATACTGTATATGGACACTGCACACTATTATTTTTATACTGTATACTGTATATGAACACTGCACAGTATCACTTCTCCTATACTGTATATATGGACACTGCACAGTATCTCTACTCCTATACTGTCTATATGGACACTGCACAGTATTATTTCTCCTATAATGTCTATATGGACGCTGCAGTTATCACTTCTCCTATATTGTCTATATGGACACTGCACAGTATCACTTCTCCTATACTGCATATATGGACACTGCACAGTATCACTTCTCCTATACTGCATATATGGACACTGCACAGTATCACTTCTCCTATACTGTATATATGGACACTGCACAGTATCACTTCTCCTATACTGTATATATGGACACTGCACAGTATCACTTCTCCTATACTGTATATATGGACACTGCACAGTATCACTTCTCCTATACTGTATATATGGACACTGCACAGTATCACTTCTCCTATACTGTATATATGGACACTGCACAGTATCACTTCTCCTATACTGTATATATGGACACTGCACAGTATCACTTCTCCTATACTGTATATATGGACACTGCACAGTATCACTTCTCCTATACTGTATATATGGACACTGCACAGTATCACTTCTCCTATACTGCATATATGGATACTGCACAGTATCTCTACTCCTGTACTGTATATATGGACACTGCACAGTATTATTTCTCCTATACTGTATATATGTACACTGCACACTATTATTTCTATACTGTATGTATGGACACTGCACAGTATCACTTCTGCTATACTGTACATATGGACACTGCACAGTATCACCTCTCCTATACTGTATATGGATACTGCGCAGTATGACTTCTGCTATATGTCTATATGGGCACTGCACAGTATTACTTCTCCTATACTGTATATGGATACTGCGCAGTATGACTTCTGCTATATGTCTATATGGGCACTGCACAGTATTACTTCTCCTATACTGTATATGGACACTGCACAGTATCACTTCTCCTATACTGTATATGGATACTGCGCAGTATGACTTCTGCTATATGTCTATATGGGCACTGCACAGTATTACTTCTATACTGTATATGGACACTGCACACTATTATTTTTATACTGTATACTGTATATGAACACTGCACAGTATCACTTCTCCTATACTGTATATATGGACACTGCACAGTATCTCTACTCCTATACTGTCTATATGGACACTGCACAGTATTATTTCTCCTATACTGTCTATATGGACGCTGCAGTTGTCACTTCTCCTATATTGTCTATATGGACACTGCACAGTATCACTTCTCCTATACTGCATATATGGACACTGCACAGTATCACTTCTCCTATACTGCATATATGGACACTGCACAGTATCACTTCTCCTATACTGTATATATGGACACTGCACAGTATCACTTCTCCTATACTGTATATATGGACACTGCACAGTATCACTTCTCCTATACTGCATATATGGACACTGCACAGTATCACTTCTCCTATACTGTATATATGGACACTGCACAGTATCACTTCTCCTATACTGCATATATGGATACTGCACAGTATCTCTACTCCTGTACTGTATATATGGACACTGCACAGTATTATTTCTCCTATACTGTATATAAGGACACTGCACAATATTATTTCTCCTATACTGTATATATGGACACTGCACAGTATCACTTCTCCTGTACAGTATATACGGACACTGCACAGTATCACTTCTCCTATACTGTATATATGTACACTGCACACTATTATTTCTATACTGTATGTATGGACACTGCACAGTATCACTTCTGCTATACTGTACATATGGACACTGCACAGTATCACCTCTCCTATACTGTATATGGATACTGCGCAGTATGACTTCTGCTATATGTCTATATGGGCACTGCACAGTATTACTTCTCCTATACTGTATATGGATACTGCGCAGTATGACTTCTGCTATATGTCTATATGGGCACTGCACAGTATTACTTCTCCTATACTGTATATGGACACTGCACAGTATCACTTCTCCTATACTGTATATGGATACTGCGCAGTATGACTTCTGCTATATGTCTATATGGGCACTGCACAGTATTACTTCTCCTATACTGTATATGGACACTGCACACTATTATTTTTATACTGTATACTGTATATGAACACTGCACAGTATCTCTACTCCTATACTGTCTATATGGACACTGCACAGTATTATTTCTCCTATACTGTCTATATGGACGCTGCAGTTATCACTTCTCCTATATTGTCTATATGGACACTGCACAGTATCACTTCTCCTATACTGCATATATGGACACTGCACAGTATCACTTCTCCTATACTGCATATATGGACACTGCACAGTATCACTTCTTCTATACTGTATATATGGACACTGCACAGTATCACTTCTCCTATACTGTATATATGGACACTGCACAGTATCACTTCTCCTATACTGTATATATGGACACTGCACAGTATCACTTCTCCTATACTGCATATATGGACACTGCACAGTATCACTTCTCCTATACTGTATATATGGACACTGCACAGTATCACTTCTCCTATACTGTATATATGGACACTGCACAGTATCACTTCTCCTATACTGTATATATGGACACTGCACAGTATTATTTCTCCTATACTGTATATAAGGACACTGCACAATATTATTTCTCCTATACTGTATATATGGACACTGCACAGTATCACTTCTCCTGTACAGTATATACGGACACTGCACAGTATCACTTCTCCTATACTGTATATAAGGACATTGCACAGTATCACTTCTCCTATACTGTATATATGGACACTGCACAGTATCACTTCTCCTACACTGTATATAAGGACACTGCACAATATTATTTCTCCTATACTGTATATATGGACACTGCACAGTATCACTTCTCCTGTACAGTATATACGGACACTGCACAGTATCACTTCTCCTATACTGTATATAAGGACATTGCACAGTATCACTTCTCCTATACTGTATAGATGGACACTGCACAGTATCTCTACTCCTGTACTGTATATATGGATACTGCACAGTATTATTTCTCCTATACTGTCTATATGGACGCTGCAGTTACAGTGCTGGCCAAAAGTATTGGCACCCCTGCAATTCTTTCAGATAATACTCAATTTCTTCCAGAAAATGATTGCAATCACAAATGCTTTGGTAATAAGATCTTCATTTATTTTGCTTGCAATGAAAAAACACAAAAGAGAATGAAAAAAAAAGTCAAATCATTGATCATTTTACACAAAACTCGAAAAATGGGCCGGACAAAAGTATTGGCACCCTCAGCCTAATACTTGGTAGCACAACCTTTAGACAAAATAACTGCGAACAACCGCTTCCGGTAACCATCAATGAGTTTCTTACAATGCTCTGCTGGAATTTTAGACCATTCTACTTTGGCAAATTTCTCCAGGTCCCTGAGATTTGAAGGGTGCCTTCTCCAAACTGCCATTTTGAGATCTCTTCACAGGTGTTCTATGGGATTCAGGTCTGGACTCATTGCTGGCCACTTTAGAAGTCTCCAGTGCTTTCTCTCAAACCATTTTCTAGTGCTTTTTGACGTGTGTTTTGGGTCATTGTCCTTCTGGAAGACCCATGACCTCTGAGGGAGACCCAGCTTTCTCACACTGGGCCCTACATTATGCTGCAAAATTTGTTGGTAGTCTTCAGACTTCATAATGCCATGCACACGGTCAAGCAGTCCAGTGCCAGAGGCAGCAAAGCAACCCCAAAACATCAGGGAACCTCCGCCATGTTTGACTGTAGGGACCGTGTTCTTTTCTTTGAAGGCCTCTTTTTTTTTTCCTGTAAACTCTATGTTGATGCCTTTTCCCAAAAAGCTCTACTTTTGTCTCATCTGACCAGAGAACATTCTTCCAAAAAGTTTTTGGCTTTCTCAGGTAAGTTTTGGCAAACCCCAGCCTGGCTTTTTTATGTCTCTGGGTCAGAAGTGGGGTCTTCCTGGGTATCCTACCATAGAGTCCCTTTTCATTCAGACGCCGACGGATAGTACGGGTTGACACTGTTGTACCCTCGGACTGCAGGGCAGCTAGAACTTGTTTGGATGTTAGTCGAGGTTCTTTAGCCACCATCCGCACAATCTTTCGTTGAAATCTCTCGTCAATTTTTCTTTTCCGTCCACATCTAGGGAGGTTAGCCACAGTGCCATGGGCTTTAAACTTCTTGATGACACTGCGCACGGTAGACACAGGAACATTCAGGTCTTTGGAGATGGACTTGTAGCCTTGAGATTGCTCATGCTTCCTCACAATTTTGCTTCTCAAGTCCTCAGACAGTTCTTTGGTCTTCTTTCTTTTCTCCATGCTCAATGTGGTACACACAAGGACACAGGACAGAGGTTGAGTCAATTTTAATCCATTTCAACTGGCTGCAAGTGTGATTTAGTTATTGCCACCACCTGTTATGTGGCACAGGTAAGTAACAGGTGCTGTTAATTACACAAATTAGAGAAGCATCACATGATTTTTCAAAGGGTGCCAATACTTTTGTCCACCCCCTTTTTTATGTTTGGTGTGGAATTATATCCAATTTGGCTTTTTGACAATTCTTTTTGTGGTTTTCCATTGAAGACAAATTAAATGAAGATATTATTACCAAAGCATTTGTGATTGCAATCATTTTCTGGAAGAAATTGAGTATTATCTGACAGAATTGCAGGGGGGCCAATACTTTTGGCCAGCACTGTATCTCTTCTCCTATATTGTTGATATGGGCAGTGCACAGTATCACTTCCCCTATACTGTATATATGAACACTGCACAGTGTAACTTCTTCTGTACTGTATATATGGACACTGCACAGTATCGCTTCCCCTATACTGTATATATGGACACTGCACAGTATCACTTCTCCTATACTGTATATATGAACACTGCACAGTGTAACTTCTTCTGTACTGTATATATGGACACTGCACAGTATCGCTTCCCCTATACTGTATATATGGACACTGCACAGTATCACTTCTCCTATACTGTATATATGGACACTACACAGTATTACTTCTCCTATACTGTATATATGGACACTGCACAGTATTACTTCTCCTATACTGTATATTCGGACACTGCACAGTATCACTTCTCCTGTACTGTATATATGGACACTGCACAGTATCACTTCTCCTATACTGTATATATGGACACTACACAGTATTACTTCTCCTATACTGTATATATGGACACTGCACAGTATTACTTCTCCTATACTGTATATTCGGACACTGCACAGTATCACTACTCCTGTACTGTATATATGGACACTGCACAGTATCACTTCTCCTCTACTGTATATATGGACAATGCATAGTATCACTTCTCCTACACTGTATATATAGACACTGCACATTTATCACTTCTATACTGTCTATATGGGCACAGCACAGTATTATTTCTCCTCTACTGTATATATGGACACTGCACAGTATCGCTTCCCCTATACTGTATATATGGACACTGCACAGTATCACTTCTATACTGTATATATGGACACTGCACAGTATCACTTCTCCTATACTGTATATATGGAAACTGCACAGTATCACTTCTCCTATACTGTACATATGGACACTGCGCAGTATCACTTCTCCTATACTGTATATATGGACACTACATGCAGTATTTTAGTCTGAATCGTGAATGACATGGACTTGGACTTCCCGGTCTGTCTCTTCCATACAGACTATACCTATATATTAAACATAACATTGTCAGGTAAGTTCTTTATATTTTAATTTGAACTTGGCCTTTACAACAAGAACATAATAAGAAAAGTGCCCACAAATAACTGATAGTTGGGGCTCTATAGTGACTTATCACAGGGGGTGGATGTCCGCGCTCAATCTCACATAGATACATCACATTTTTATACAATATTGCTGTAAATTACAATCAATTTTCTCCAGTTTAGGGAAGAATCTTCATTTTGATGATAAAACTCTAAAATACACAATATGATATCACACAAGATGGCGAGCACCTAGTATGACACGCAGGTTTTATTGAATTATTTGGGGACACAACAGAAGACTTCTGAAATTTCCAGAGATATATTTGGACGGGGATATGGATAATGTGCTCCAGATTCCTCACTGCTGAGATCAGCCTAACCACCCCACAATATATAGATTACACCTCCAAAATCACACCTGGTATACAGTGATGTATATGCCATATATAGGGCCCAGATAAAACCACCATACAATGTCAACAGGGTTTACGAAATTTCATGCAAGCGATGTTCTGCTCTGAACACTCCGGACACACAACCTTTTATGCAGGTAAGAATATCAGGAGTAGAAACAGGTCATCGACATGGCAGGGACCCCAAGAATCACTACAACAGGGGCACTGAGCCTCCAGTGATGGCTGTGAATGAAGGTGCGATCCCGCTTGTGTCCTGCAGCTCTATTCATTGTCTATGGGACTGATGGAGATGGGTGAGTACAGAGTTCAGCTATTTCCATCAGTCCCATAGACAATGAATGGAGTGACAGCAGACATGTCTGAATACTGCACCATTCACACTACTCCTTAGTACAGGGAGGAAGGAGGGGAAACTCAGGAACCCTAATCTAGTGATTGTGGGGGATCCAGTCATCAGACAATTGATAAATGTCAGTCGTGGGAAATCCTCTTTAATACACATCATATATTTCTTCCCCCTCTTGTACAGTATCAGAGGGTCTGCCACACAGATAAACCACACAGGGCTTCAGCTACTGGTTATACAAGGGGGGATTCCAGAAAGAGATTTGTCTTTGGTGGACAATCCCTGTCACTAATATAATTCTGTTTGTCTTCAGCCACCATTAGTAACACTCTGACTGAGGCCTTGTACAATTCTCATGTGGTGGCCGCAGGTATCCATAATTGTATCATGTACCTGTATAACTATGTAGGGGATACGGAGCTCTGTATCAGAAGAACACAGCTCTGGCCGCTAGAAAGATATATGATGAAGTGAGCGCAGAATTGTGGACTAAAGGATTTTATTAGGAACCTGAAAATGGATCTAGGGCTATACTGCCTGATACAGCATAGTATGGGGACAGGTCCAATCTCCTATTAGCCAAAATGTCACAAAAATATTGTGGTGTTCAATGGATAGAAGCGATGAAAGAATACTACTAGTCTGGTGTATACATGAGGAGAACACTTCCTTCCCTCCTTTCCTGCCCCTCTTAGGGGTGATTGATGGCTGTCTGCTGTATATCTACATACAGAACATCCCGTCCATCACTGCGAGGAGGGTGGGGAGGAGCATGGCCCTCAGGAATACACCATACTCATAACTATAAGGACCTGTCACCATACTATGCTGCCCCTAGGGACCATGAAAATGAGGATTATAACATACTGTATATGTGGATATCTGAATGTTAAAGTGTTGTTACTGGAGAAATAAAGGAGACGACACAGTTATAATAATAAGTAATCATTTATTTCTAACAGTTAATATTATTGCTATCACTACTCGTGTCACGGGGGAAATAACTTTAACCTATATCCCTATCCCTAAAACTGTTGATCCAGAAGAAGACGAAAAAACCCTGGACACATTCAGCCAATTCGTGTCATAGGGGAAAAATTTTTTCTTGACCCCGGGAAAAGGCGATCAGTCCTAGGACCCAGGATCAAACCTACTGAAGTCTATTACAATTTATTACTATAATTAATTATCCTAGCTACTGTTATAATATTTTTATGCTTTTTCTAGACTATTATTATTATTGCAATATTATTACTAAAAATACTTTTATTATTATCCTATTAGAATTCTTATTATCTTATGTATAAATGTACTACTATTATATTGTTATTACTAATATTCCTTTTATAATTCTACTATAACTCTAAAATAGATCCCTATTCCTAAAGCTGTTGATCCAGAAGAAGGCGAAAACCCCTGGACACATTCAGCCAATTCGTGTCACAGGGGAAAAATTCCTTCTTGACCCCAGGAAAAGGCGATCAGTCCGAGGACCCCGGATCAAACCTGCTGATTCCTATTAATAATATACTAAATATCATGCCTATTAACCTAATTATTTCTATTATTATTAATATTTTATTATTAATAACTGGTACTACTAATATTATCAAACTATCTTTATTATTAATAAAATTATTTTATTATTTTATTATTAATAAAATTATGTATTATCATTATTACTAATAATTCTATTGCTACATTGCTATAGCTATAAACTAGATCCCTATCCCTAAAGGTGTTGATCCAGAAGAAGGCGAAAAAAACCCTTAGACAGTTTCAGCCAATTTGTGTCACAGGGGAAAAATTCCTTCTTGACCCCGGGAAAAGGCGATCCGAGGACCCCAGATCAAACCTGCTGAAGTCTATTACAATCTATAATTATTATACTTAATACTTCTATTATTAAAATTATTATAGAAATTACTATTACTATACTATATTATAATTTTATAATTATTTCTATCAATATTACTGTTTCTAAGGATATATTACTGTATCTTTATATTACTGCTACTGTTTTTTTTATTTTTCTTCTATTCTTATTTGCCTATTATTAAATATATATTTTTTTAATATTCTTATTTCTATTCTATTGCTATGTTACTATAATTATAAATGATATCTATCCCTAAAGCTGTTGATCCAGAAAAAGGCGAAAACCCCTGGGAAAATTCCTTCTTGACCCCGGGAAAAGGCGATCAGTCCGAGGACCCCGGATCAAACTTGCTGATTCCTAATATAGTTTATTACTTATAACAGCTAATTAATCTTAATAATTATATTTTTTTTTACTATTTTTTGAAGATTATTATTATAATACTATTACTGTTATTACTATTCTATGACTATTAATATGACTATTATTAATACTATTATAGATGCTGCTGATATTATTACAGCTCAGAGCTCCCATACTTTACCTGCGCCATGGATGGAAGAGAAGGTTGGACATGATGTTCTTCTTTCCTCCGAGTCTCCTGTGGATGTAGCGGAGGAGGGAATATCGGTGAGTCGTTGATCTTCTTTCCTGACTCTGGTCTTGAGGTTTCTGGCTGGTTTCTGCCTCGTTCCTTGTCTCTTTATCTTCCCTTTTCTTCTTCCTCGTCATCTCTTCTTCCTCTTCACTGGACTTCTTCTCAGTGGTCTTCTTGTCTTCTTTTCCTTCCCGCTTCCTCTTCACCTGACACTTCTTTGTCTCTTCCTTCTTCTCTTGGCGCAGCTCAGGTTCTTCTTCCTCATCCAGTGGAAAGGGCAGGTATTTCTTCTGGGCTTCGCGGTTGGTTGGCATGAGGCGCTAAAAAATAAGGAATCAGTCAACTGTCTATCGAGACTTTCTTATACAACTTTTACATCTACAGTATAGTAAGGACATGTGTGAATCTAATGATAACATAGTAGGCAGAAGGATCACTAACCTCCATCTTGAAGAGAGGTGATGGCAGGAACTTCATGGAGTAGATGAGGATTTGTAGAGTTCTTACGTCCATGTTGCAGGAATAAGCTGAAGAGGGAACAAAACCAGATAATGGGATGAATCATAAAATATACAGTAACCTTTATGTACAAAAAATTACAGTAAAATTCCTTTAATCCACCATCAATGCAGCCTGCTAGGTGCTGGATTATCAGATATGCTGAATTATAGGATGGGCATAAGAAACATATAAATAAACAAATCAGTTTCTTCAATGAAATTATGGGGTTAAAAATACTCACTTGAGAAGGGTCCTAGTCCATAAACGCACTCCTGGTGGCGGTAGATGTGCTAAGGAGAAGAGAATACAGTAAGTGTCACTTATCAGGGATCAGGGATGGAGCAGAGGACAATAGGACAAGGGATCAGGTTATAATGAAGACACTGACCTCCAAAGATCTGCGATCCATAACTGTAGAATCCGTAGCAAAATCTGTAAACCCAAAAACAGACTCACAGATGTGATAAAGACTCAAACACTGCAGCTTTCCCCATGTCCTGATAGTGGGTGTATCCATGGTGTCACCCCCTGTAATGAAACACTGATATACTATCCTAGGGGTGTTACCTCTTTAATTTCTCAGTGTAGCTTTATAGCAGTCAGACATCAGTTTATCCCACACAGAGGTCCAAATCCCCTGAAATGCCATAGAATAAAATTATAAATTCTAGCTCCCTGCATGCCACCACTAGGGGGAGCATAGGGGCATACTGCAAACTGTTGTATCAGTTCAATGTCTAAATCAATGTTTTCCAACCTTTTTTGATTTGGGGCACCCCTGGAAAAAACATTTCTTGGGCACCCCTAAAAAATATTATTTTAGATTAAAGTAATGCAGTTTTTATGTGGTTATTGGAGCAGTTTTTGAATTTACATGTTATAAGTTGGTTTATTTCTTTCAGTTGTAAAATTGCACCATGTAAACACATCCTCAAAGCTACACTATCCTATGCTAACCACCCAACTACCCCCACCCAGCACATATGAAAATTCATCTTTTACCATCACCATGCTCCCTTACTGACCCCCACATAGTATCCGGCTCCCCAGTGGCCCCCAGACAAACACTAAGTAGTAACATTCTGGTTTACTGCACCAGCCACTAGGGGAGCTCACCAAATCCACATTGTTCATTGGAAAGAGAAAGGGAAGTATATAAATACATTAGAGCTAGCTCCCCCTATTGGTGGCTACAACTGCCATTTTAGGAGATTTGACTCATCCCATGTCCCATATTATAAAATGCTGAAATCCTGAGGGGATTCCTGATAATGTGAATGAGGCCTCATGGGAGATAAATCAGGGTCAGTCCTATCAGATGATGGGGTGTCAGATCTTACCAGCGTCGGCGTCTTCACTCACTGTTGTCCTGTAACAGACTGAGGAAGATGGGCAGTTTTTTTTCAAATTCTTGTCCATTGGCTGCTGACCAGTGATGCAAAGTTAACCCTTTAATGGCCAAACACTTTTCTAGCTTTGCTCTACCCATGGTGGTTTATTGGTCCTTTCTTATTGGTTAGGGTACTAGAACAATTGGGACCGTTTTTTCATGACACATGGGGCAGTGTATTAACACATCATATAAAGATTTTCTGTCTTTTTAGTTTTATTTGGGGTAAATTGTATAAAAAATGAAAAAGTTATCTTTTTGAATTTGTAGAGCTGTTTTTAAAAATGTACAAAGAAAGTATTTAGTTTCCTATTGTATTATGGTGGTTTTTCTATACAGGTATGATATGTATAGTTGAACAAGAGGCCATACAGATGGCTTATATGGATGTACTTGGTGCTTTATTCCCTTTATTTATGTCTCATATATTTTATTACATAATATTTCCCCATGAGGTTATAAAGATGTATAGGGGACACTTACATGTTCTCCTTCTCCTCCTCCTGTAACTGTGGTATTAGTAGTCTGCGGTTATAGGTGATAACTGCCCCTGTACTGATATCAGGCACTAGAGAGCTCATCTGGGTGTGCTAAGACTCAGCAGCTCTGCCATGCCAAGGGGCACCTGGTAAATATGTAATGGCTGGGTCCTATAGAGACAGTGGCACTGCCACCTCCTCTACTCACTACATAGCTTACATTGTGTGATATTTAGCCTGTTAAATAAAAGAAAGAAGTGTTTTTTGTGACGTGGACACTAGATGTGCTCTGCCTTTCCGGATATGATCACTTCTCCTATACTATATACAGTGGGGAAAAAAAAGTATTTAGTCAGCCAGCAATTGTGCAAGTTCTCCCACTTAAAAAGATGAGGCCGGCCTGTAATTGATATCATAGGTAGACCTCAACTATGAGAGCCAAAATGGGAAAACAAATCCAGAAAATCACATTGTCTGATTTTTAAAGAATTTATTTACAAATTACGGTGGAAAATAAGTATTTTGCCACCTACAAACAAGCAAGATTTCTGGCTCTCACAGACCTGTAACTTCTTCTTTAAGAGGCTCCTCTGTCCTCCACTCATTACCTGTAGTAATGGCATCTGTTTGACATTGTTATCAGTATAAAAGACACCTGTCCACAACCTCAAAGAGTCACACTCCAAACTCCACTATGGTGAAGACCAAAGAGCTGTGGAAGGACACCAGAAACAAAATTGTAGACCTGCACCAGGCTGGGAAGACTGAATCTGCAATAGGCAAGCAGCTTGGTGTGAAGAAATCAACTGTGGGAGCAATAATTAGAAAATGGAAGACATACAAGACCACTGATAATCTCCCTCCATCAGGGGCTCCAGGCAAGATCTCACCCCGTGGGGTCAAAATGATCAAAAGAACGGTGAGCAAAAATCCAAGAACCACACGGGAGGACCTAGTGAATGACCTGCAGAAAGCTGGGACTAACGTAACAAAGGCTACCATCAGTAACACACTACACCGCCAGAGACTCAGATCCTGCAGTGCCAGACGTGTCCCCCTGCTTAAGCCAGTACATATCCGGGCCTGTCTGAAGTTTGCTAGAGAGCATTTGGATGTTCCAGAAGAGTATTGGGAGAATGTCATATGGTCAGATGAAACAAAAGTAGAACTGTTTGGTAGAAACACAACTCGTCGTGTTTGGAGGAGAGTGAATGCTGAGTTGCATCCAAAGAACACCATACCTACTGTGAAGCATGGGGGTGGCAACATCATGCTTTGGGGCTGTTTCTCTGCAAAGGGACCAGGACGAATGAATGGGGCCATGTATCGTGAGATTTTGAGTGCAAACCTCCTTCCTTCAGCAAGGGCATTGAAAATGAAACGTGGCTGGGTCTTTCAGCATGACAATGATCCCAAGCACACCAACAGGGTAACGAAGGAGTGGCTTCGTAAGAAGCATTTCAAGGTCCTGGAGTGGCCTAGCCAGTCTTCAGATCTAAACCCCATAGAAAACCTTTGGAGGGAGTTGAAAGTCCGTGTTGCCCAGCGACAGCCCCAAAACATCACTGCTCTAGAGGAGATCTGCATGGAGGAATGGGCCAACATACCAGCAACAGTGTGTGCCAACCTTGTGAAGACTTACAGAAAACGTTTGACCTCTGTCATTGCCAAGAAAGGATATATAACAAAGTATTGAGATGAACTTTTGTTATTGACCAAATGCTTATTTTCCACCATAATTTGCAAATAAATTCTTAAAAAATCAGACAATGTGATTTTCTGGATTTGTTTTCTCATTTTGTCTCATAGTTGAGGTCTACCTATGATGTCAATTACAGGCCGGCCTCATCTTTTTAAGTGGGAGAACTTGCACAATTGGTGGCTGACTAAATACTTTTTTTTCCCCACTGTATAATGTGTATATATATATATTGTGACAGGATAAGGGGAAACGTGTTAGAAGGAGTATACATTTCTTCCAGGTTCTTGTCTTATATCAGTTCTAAAAGCAGCTGGGAAAGCTTGTAGCAAGAAAGCTGTGGTCCTTGCTGGAGGGTTTTACCAAAACCCTGGTAAAAAGGTCTGGCTGACGGAGTAGTGAGAGTTGGGTATGTCTCTACTCCATTCAGACACTTCAGGTTTTGGGATGAGTGGGGTTAATTCCTTGTATTGCTTGTATCCTTGTATATAAGGGCAGATGGCTAGGATTTTATTTTATATTGTTACTGTTTTGTTTGCCTCAAAAGCACTAATAAAACTGGTTGCGGCCAGTTGCACCATACTTGGCTGGACTGGACTCTCATTGCTGTGCCAAAAGTGCTTGTCTTTCTGAGGAGACGACGATCCCCGTGCTAATCCTGTTACAAAACATATATATACAGTATATATATTTTGTAAGAAAGAAATGAAGGGGGAACTCACCCAGGTGTAGATTTTTTCATAAAAACATCCTTTTATTCAGTCCTAGATAAAAACATATCCATAGGAATAGATTGGGAGAGAGGGACTGCACATAGAATGGCTAGGCAACGTCCGTTTCGCGCAGGCCGTGCCTTTTCAAGCCACAAATATGCTGTCCAATCACAGGGTAAAGAGATAACTATATACAGACATCCCCCAGGGCTTTAGCCAATCATAAGCCACCCCCTGGAGGCGTGGAGGAGACACCCAATCAAAAAGGGAATCTCCTCCACGCCTCCAGGGGAAGTCCTGCCCCCCCTGAGAGGCGGACCTGAAGGAAAATTTCATTCATACACATTACAGATGCAAGGGGAAAGAGAGGACCTTAAAGAGAACTGTCAGACTTTTCCTTTACACAGTCTCTTCACTGAGGAATGCTAAATAGCAGATCAGAAGGAGAACTGTATAATCCTTTTGCTATACTTGAGATGACCAGAAGGAAAACCTCTTTTTGGCTAAGGCCCCACGTGGCGTCCCGCAGCAAAAAAAGCGCTGCGGGAGAAACCGCGGCGGGATCGCATCGCGGTTCTTCCCGCAGTGCTTTAGACAGAAAGTTTGCAGAGTTTGCAGCCATTTGCTAAAAGCAAAAAAGTTCATTTTATTTCTCATTAATGTACACTCAGCACCCCATCTTGACAGAAAAAACAGAAATGTAGATATTTTTGGAAATTTATTAAAAAAGAAAAACTGAAATATCACATGGTCATAAGTATTCAGACCCTTTGCTCAGTATTGAGTAGAAGCCCCTTCCTTTTGAGCTAGTACAGCCATGAGTCTTCTTGGGGAATGATGCAACAAGTTTTTCACATCTGTATTTGGGGATCCTCTGCCATTCTTCCTTGCAGATCCTCTCCAGTTCCGTCAGGTTGGATGGTGAATAGAGATGAGCGAAGTTTTCAAAAATTCGAATCGGCAACTTCGCCGAATTTTCCAATACGATTCTCTTCGATCCGAATTAGTTCGTGGCGAATAAATAGCTATTTCCTGTCTGCAGAGAGCCGAGGTGGGCGGCAAAATGGCGGAAGCCCTTGGATACCGCGGTCATGTTTCTCTCTCTCTCTCTTTCCAGCACGGACAACTTTTATTCATGTGGAAGGATCTGCTAACAAGCAAAGACACACCTACCCAATCACATCACTAGAAAATATCTTGTGACCGTCTGATGTCACAAAGGTCCTTACTAAATATTCGTTACCGCAAAGCATCAGGAAATCCGGATTCCATGCGAATCGAAGACTTCCTGAAATTCGGATCGAATTCCACTTCAGCAGCTTTGATTCGCTCATCTCTAATGGTGAACGTTGGTAGACAGCCATTTTCAAGTCTCTCCAGAGATGCTCAATTGGGTTGAGGTCAGGGCTTTGGCTGGGCCAGTCAAGAATGGTCACAGAGTTGTTCTGAAGCCACTCCTTTGTTATTTTAGCTGTGTTCTTAGGGTCATTGTCTTGTTGGAAGGTGGACCGTCAGCCCAGTCTGAAGTCCAGAGCACTTTCAGGATATCTCTGTACTTGGCAGCATTCATCTTTCCTTCAATTGCAACCAGTCATCCTGTCCCTGCAGCTGAAAAACACCCCCATAGCATGATGCTGCCACCACCATGTTTCACTCTTGGGATTGTATTGGGCAGGTGATGAGCAGTGCCTGGTTTTCTCCACACATACCGCTTAGAATTAACGCCAAAAAGTTGAATCTTCATCTCATCAGACCAGAGAATCTTATTTCTCATAGTCTGGGAGTCCTTCATGTGTTTTTTGGCAAACTCTATGCAGGTTTTCATATGTCTTGCATTGAGGAGAGGCTTCCTTCGGGCCACTCTGCCATAAAGCCCCGACTGGTGGAGGGCTGCAGTGATAGTTGACTTTGTGGAACTTTCTCCCATCTCCCTACTGCATCTGTGGAGCTCAGCCACAGTGATCTTTGGGTTCTTCTTTACCTCTCTCACCAAGGCTCTTCTACCACGATTGCTCAGTTTGGCTGGACAGCCAGGTCTAGGAAGAGTTCTGGTCGTCCCAAACTTCTTCCATTTAAATGGAGGCCACTGTGCTTTTAGGAACCTTGAATGCTGCAGAAATTCTTTTGTAACCTTGGCCAGATCTGTGTCTTGCCACAATTCTGTCTCTGAGCTCCTTGGGCAGTTCCTTTGACCTCATGATTCTCATTTGCTCTGACATGCACTGTGAGCTGTGAGGTCTTATATAGACAGGTGTGTGCCTTTCCTAATCAAGTCCAATCAGTTTAATTAAACACAGCTGGACTCCAATGAAGGAGTAGAACCATCTCAAGGAGGATTAGAAGGAAATGGACAGCTTGTGAGTTAAATATGAGTGTCACAGCAAAGGGTCTGAATACTTATGACCATGTGATATTTCAGTTTTTCTTTTTTAATAAATTTGCAAAAATATCTACATTTCTGCTTTTTTTCTGTCAAGATGGGCGCTGAGTGTACATTAATGAGAAATAAAATGAACTTTTTTGCTTTTAGCAAATGGCTGCAATGAAACAAAGAGTGAAAAATTTAAAGGGGTCTGAATACTTTCCGTATCTACTATATATATATATATATATATATATATATATAAATATATCTCTCAATATACTACATTAATATAGTAGAGTACAAGATATACTGTGCCAGGAGATGACAGGTTGCCTCATGGCAAGTGTGGCACTGTGCAGTGTCCTTATAGGCAGTATACTGTAGGAGAACTGATAATGTGCAGTTGTCATATATACAGTATAGATGTAATTCTACTATACTGTATATATGAACTTTGCTCAGGGGATCTAAAGGGGTCCAGTCGGCCCCTGCTGTTTTCTTTTTGTTAATAGGCTGTTGCATGCTGAATTACTTGAGCAGGCCCCATACCCGCACCTGCCCAATGCTTCCACCATTTGTCCTTCAGCCCTCAAGGGGGGGCCGTGCATCCCACATCACGTCGCTATTCAGCACTGCACACGGGACCTTGAGGTTGAAGGGAGAAGCTACAGCGGCCGTGGGCAGCATCAAGGATCGGTAAGTAGGACTGCGGCATTTAGAGTATTTGTTGAATGAACTTTGTGAGAGTCATCCAGCGGTTTCATTTGGACCAAACATGTTTCAAAACGGAACTGCTATTATTATACTCTGAGGTCTCTTTAGACCCCAAAGTATAATGAGCAGAGGCCTGGGGAGGTGATTAAACACCTCACTTCGGCTCTGTCGGGGGTCTTCAGGACTCTAGAATGACGTCATAGACAGCTGAGGAGTGTAATTGGGCCTCAGCGGTCATAACAGCATCAACCTGAACCCAAAAACCGAAGTTTTTGCAAAATGTGTAACGAACACCATAGGTGCCACTAGGGACATTGCATTGTGTGGAGGGGCCAACATTGGATATTATGCTATATGGAGGGGCTGCTGTGGAACATTATACTGTATGGAGGTCACTATGGGACATTATTCTTAAAAGGGTTGTCCAGGATTGGGACAAACGCCGGAGGTGTCTCTAACACATACTACATGGGGGCCTGTAAAGGGGTACTGCATGGGGCCAAATAAAAGGACAGTATACTGTGTGAAGGCCAGTAAAGGAGGCAGCAAACTGAATGGGGGCCAATAAGGAGGTAATACACGTTGTGGGGGGGGGGGGACTCTAAACCATGTGGAGTCTGAAAAGGGGACATTATATTATGTGGGGGCAGAATATGGGGTATTTTACCATACACTTCCTATGATAAATTGCTGCTAATTTCTAAGTGATAGAGGAATCAATGAACACTCTCTCAGGACAAATAATACTCTGAGGCCATATCTGCACTCCACCTGTAAGGAATTAATAATGGCCTGTCATAGTAGATGTAGGTGGAGAAAGGAAGTTATAAGAATCAGCTTTCTGAGCCTGTGCCCCATGCTCTCCTGAGGACCAGGGCTGCTTCAACCATAGGGCAAACGGTGCACTTGTGCTGAGAGAGTGTTCATTGTTTCCTATGACTATCACTTAAACATTAGTGACAATTTATCACAGGAAGCGCTTGGGTTTTTAATTTAGTCTTATCTACCAGCGATGATTTTAGTGAATATGAGTTAAGTTATATTTTATGAGAATGGAAATTGAACCTCAGTCCATATAGGACATTTTTGTACTATGGGGCCAATAAAGGAAGCATTTTAGCGTGTTTGCGCCAGAAAAAGTGGCGCTATGCCATGTGAGGACAGGGGGAGGGCCCAAACCAAAAGTTTACTATGGGGCCCATTGTATTCTAGTTATGCCCCTAACTTACACTTTCGTTTTGTAACAAGGACCCACAGCTGGCACTATTTTAGTCTGTATTGCAGATCACATGGATTTGGTCTTCCTGCATACAGACTGTACACATGTATTGGACTCAACATTGTCAGGTAATTTAATTGTTTGTGTGAACACTGCCTTAACCATTTATGGAATTTAGTCTAGTCACAGTGACGGAGAATTCTGCTGGGGTTGTCCATGGTGGAGAGAGGAGACATGACTTAGGCCTCATGCACGCAACCATAAGTTTATCCATAATTGCAGATTAGAAAATGCGGATAAAAGTACAGACAAGTACATTTCAATGGGCCCATACACACAGCTGTAATTTTTGCAGTTGTGTGCCGGGGCCAAATTGAAGAGCCACAAAATGTGGAGCGGGTCCAATACCAGTCCGTCCTCGTGGCTCTTTGAAATCATTTGACTGTATGAGTTAGTGGAAACCACGGATGACATATTTATACCAATCCGTGATTCATCCGTGCTGTTTTTACTGACCCGCAGACTGCACTCGGTGGTGTGTATGTAGTCTTAAAAGGTGGAAGATATCATAGGAGAAATTTTAAAGTCAGTTTTGTTGGAGTTTGTGTTGCTGTAATTTGTACCAGATTGACCAAATGCCTCATTCCAGTGAGTGGGATGTTGAATGTGGAGTAACGTCCTTTGTAAGCTGAATCCTACTATCCCAGATGTGTGCTGGAGATGCAACTCCTCAGCCGACTCCATATACCATATCTAACACCATTCTGGGTAGAAGTCTGCTTACTTCTATGAGAGATGTTTGATAGAGACTTCCCCTTAACATCAGATCTGTATTTTCTTAATCTCCCCCTTTGGACCATGGGGAAAATGGCTGCCAGGCTGCTCCTTCACATGTTAACAGCTGCAAAGTGTCTTATTGCATTGTACTGGAAGAAGGTGGCTCCAACCCCCCGATATATGGAATATCTCACAGCTACTGTCCATGGAACCAGTGGCACAACTAGGAATGGCTGGGCCCCAAGGCGAACATTTCCCCCCCATCCCCCCTCACAAACCACATTCCCCTCATTCTTGCACACACTATTATGCGCCATAGTGGTCCCTGCACACAGTATTATGCCGAAGAGTGGCCCCTGCACACACTATTATGCCCCATAGTGGCCCCTACACACACTATTATGCCCCATACTCACCCCGCTTCAATGATGGACCCAGTGGCGTAACTAGGAATGGCTGGGCCCCAAGGCGAACATTTGACATGGGGTCCCCAAACAGTAAAATATGCTCAACAGTGGCCCCTGATAGTATTATTTGCTCGACAGTGGCCCCCACACAGCATTATATGCTCCACAGTGGCCCCCATACAGCACTATATGCTCTACATTGATCCCCCCACACACAGTATAATATGCTGCCCACAGTGGCCCCCACCCTGCATTATATGCTCCTCGAAGTGGCCCCCACCCAGTAGTATATGCTCTACAGTGGCCCCCACGCAGTAGTATATGCTCCACAGTAGCCCCCACACAGTATTATATGCTCCCCACAGTGGCCCCCACTCAGTATTATATGCTCCACAGTGGCCCCCACACAGTATTATATGCTCCACAGTGGCCCCCACACAGTATTATAAGCTCCCAACAGCCCCCTCCACTTCGGTGCTATTGTTATACTCTGGGGTCTCCTTAGACCCCAGAGTATAATAATCGGAGGCCCAGGGAAGGTGATTAAAAATAACAAACGCTGATACTCACCTTGTCTTACCTTTCCTTGGCATCCTGGCTCCATCCTGCTGTCTTCAGCCCTCTTTCGACATCGCTGCTGAGGCCACGTGGGGGCACACTGACGTCATTACATGGCCGCTCCCCATGTGCCCGCTGGGGCCTAATCAAAGCCCTCAGTCACATGACGGAAGAGTGCCGGAGAGAACGCTGTGCCCAGGAGAGGGGAGTTTATGTATTTATTGTTTTCAGTCACCTCCCCTGGGTGCCCTGCCATATGCCAGGGCCCCTTTCCAATAACAGTATGTATAGCGGTTGGGGAAGCGGGCATTCCCCAACCGCTATCATAGTGGTCCGGGGCCCGGCCATCTCCAGCTGGCCATGGGCTCCATACACTGCCAGACCCGGTCACATCCCCTGCGACCGCTGCGCCACTGGTTTGTGGGGTTCGCGGTAGCGGCTGCCGCAGGGCTCCGGGCCCCCTAATGTCCCAGGCCTTGTGGCAGCCGCTCCCGCGGCTACCCCGGTATTAATGCTCCTGCATGGAACTACTGATAAATTGACGTCTTGGGCAGTATGGACTTCTTGGGACATGATGTTATAATAGTACTGACTTGTAATCACTTTATTATATTTCTCTCATCTCCCCGTCCCCCATCCTTACCTCTGTACCCCCTGGTTTATAACCCCCTCCTTTTTTTTTTATCCTAGTTTGTGTAATATTTTTGAAAAACTACAAATAAAAATAAAGTTTTATTAAAAGTAGAATAACATCTTAGGACACGTGGTAGACTTGAATATGCACACATTTTTGAGACAATTTCTGCCAAGCATGAAATTATATCACATGTGGATGTAAACTGATGTATGGACACAGTAGGGCAAAGAACAGAAAGTATGCTACTGGGATTTTGCAGGGCAGATTTTGCCAGAATCTGTTTCAGGCACCATTTTACATTTGCAGAGCCCCTGAAGTGCCAAAACAGTAGCATGGAGACTACTCTAACCCCTTGTGGAAGGATTGGCTCAGTGGTAGCAGCAGCAGACCCAGACACAAAAAAATTCAGGTACAAACAGGTTTTACCCTGTACATTTATTTTGAAAAACTGGCAAAAAATAAACAAGCTTTAACTTCAGGCAAAAACAGTAACAAAAAAACTCCTGCTTGTCCAAGCTACTAACTAAACAGATAATCTCCTAACTGTACATGTGGCTTGCTTCAGCCACAGTCAGTATACAGGGCAAAACACAGGGACAGCAGTTCAAACCAGAGTCTCACCAGTTTTCACACATTTTTGGCCAGAACCCAGCTCCTCTTCTCTCCCCAGGACTGAGGCCTTGACCACCTTTTATAGGCCTTTAATGAGGCCCAGCTGCCACCTGTGATTGAAGGCCCCTCCCTAGTAGGACAAGAAGTGGTTAACAGAAAGGCCTTCTCACAGCTGAGGTTTTGTTACAGATATCCGTGTTGTAACCTCACTTAAAAAATATAAGTGAGGAATCTGGGGGAGATATAGCGACCTTTCAGAACTTTACCTGTCACCTTCTCACAGTGAGACTGAATGGAGCTCCCCCATACAAGGAGATAGAGCGGTCTCCATACTTAGGGCAAGCTTTGGGACCGCCCTTGTGAGGGCAGGAGTCTGTTACCTTTGTGGTAATAGGGAGAGGTCAAGACATACTCTCCATTGCCCCAAATTTTGGACTCAGATCTCTTTGCTGTGTGGGTGTGCTTTGGGCCACAAGTTGACTAACCCAACCCACCATTGGAACTGGTAAGACTGTTCTAGTTTTAACACATTTTTTGTTTTTATAATTTTTGGTTTGTCTTATAGGACTTTTGTTAACATTTTAACTATTATATTAAATGTTAAGTTTTATTTCTAAATTTTTGTACGTTGAGGATCCATGCTTCTATTAATTGGTTCAACGATCCTTGAAGAGCTTGCATATTTGTACTTTTGTTTTTCTGATTACATTGATTGGGATGTGAAAATGAAAAATTACTGTTTTTTTTTTACAATAAAATGTCACTTTAGTCCCAAATTTTTCATCTTCACAAGGGGTTAAAGGAGAAAAAGCATTTATTTGTTAAGCATTTTCTTCCAACTAAAGAAATTCCCCACATGTGGGTGTAAACTGCTGTATGGTCACACAGTGGGAGAGAACAATATTTGGAGGGCAGATTTTGCTGTAATGGTTTGCAGGTACAATGTCGCATTTGCAGAGCCCCTGATGTGCCAGAACGGAAACTCCCCCAACAAATAATCTCAGCTTGGAAATTACACCATTTAAAAAATTTATCAAGGGGGATATTTGGACCCCGTTGGTATGACAATTTATTTTCCACAAATTATTGCATAACAGAGGATGAGAGGTAAATGTGTGCAGAGTACATGATGGTATAAGGAGGTGATATTCCATGGAAAATACATTCTAAAATTTATAATCCATGGATGTGTGGTACAGTCTGAAGTAATGCTTCATGCACAGACCAGGTTTTTCAGGGCAGGTGTCACACTGATAAGTGGTGTCTTTCCTTATTCCTCTTTTGGAATACACTCTGCACTTTTTTTTGGCTTTTCTCTTTTTTTTTGCAGTTTGTGGGATTTCACTGGGAAAATGTTGCCATGGTACAAAACGGGAACCTTCAGTTTCATTAGTACTGGGGCCTGGCCCTTCCTGGTCCCCAAATATCATGGCCTTGATAACTTCCTCCTGAAACTCAAGGAAAATTCCTGTCCTGCCTGCACGACCATCTTTTTGTACCACACTCTTGTTTTCTGCATGGCACTCTGCGGCTTCAGAACTTGATCAGATAGATCAACCCCTCCCATGTGCTTAGTGTATACCAGGATGTAGTCTGGTTTGGGGGCAGTGGTGCCACGTAGACGGACAGGGGTGCTGCAGTTGTCATGAATTGTGGACAGTACAACGACATCCACTTTGTCCTTATACTTGGCCAGCAGCATATTCTCATTACAGACAACCCTACTCTCACCCCTTCTGAAGGGCTGTACAATCTGTGTCCTAGGGAGGCCTCTCTGATTTCAGTGGACTGTCCCACAAGCTGCAGTTCCTCTGGAACTGAGGCACCTACAGAGTGGGATGCTGGTGTAAAAGTTATCCACATATAGGTGATAACCCTGGTCCAGCAGTGGGTGCAGCAAATCCCACACTATTATCCCACTAACTCCTAGGATTGGGGGCTCAATCCTTGTGTCCCTTCCTTCATACATCCTAAACTTATAGGTGTACCCTGAGCTGCTCTCGCAGTTTATACATCTTAATGCTGTACCGTGCCCTCTTATTGGACAGGTATTGGCGGAATTTTAGCCTCTTTTTGAAACTGATCAGAAACTCATCCTCTATTACAATGTTCTGATCAGGGATGTAGGACGCAGCAAATTTGGCACTAAAGTGGTCAATCACTGGCCTGACTTTGAATAGGTGATCAGAGTTTGGGACATCTCAGGGCGGGCACTGTGCATTATCGTTATAATGTAGCAATTTGAGGATCGCTTATAAAGTGTGTCCCGGTCATGGCGATTCTATAGATTGGAGTATTATACAAGATGTCTGTACTCCAATACTATCTAATTTTTGGTTTCTTCACTATACTCATATACAGAATAAGACCCCAGAAAATATTCATCTCTGCTGCATTTACTGGGGTCCACCTCTGGGGCTTGGCATATGAAGAGGTGGCATTTTGTTCTATAAATTGTCGGACATACAAATTTTTTTGGGCCACCTTAAAATCTAGAAAAATTTCTCTAAAGCCTTCAGTCTCAATTTGTATCCCTGTCTTCGTGGGCAGGTCAGCAATACAAATTGAGGCTCACAGTTTTTGGGGGGGTGGGATCCACATGGGTTCTGCGCTTTCAGAAGCTGCCTCAGCAATAATTCTGGGGTGCATCCTTTGGGGTCACTCATCACTGGATGAGGAAGAGGCAAAATAGGAAAAAAAAAACTTTATTACTTGAAAGTGTGGGGTGTATGTTGTGCTTCAACACGTGTATTTATGTCAAGTGTCGAAATTAAAAAAGGACCTAAAATTTAACTATATATATAGAGAGAGAGAGAGAGAGAAATTGATTATAACTACTATTAGATAAAAAAAAATAAAGGTACTACTGATTCTAGCTAAAAGTTAACTCTATAGAGAGAGAGAGAGACTTCTATCTATATACAAAGCAACTGGTTCTAACTACTATTAGGAAAAAAAAAAAAAAAAAACCTGCACCAAAAAATAGCACAGATGTGATCAGTAACGTATATGTGTCACTGACCGGTCCTCAGTGGCAGCAAGACCTGCATAAAAAAAGGCTTGTGCAGCAAAAAAAAAGTTTCTACTTATTCTAGCTAAAACTGAAATATATATATATGAGACTATTTATATACCATATTTTACGGACTATAAGAGGGCACTTTTTTTTCCCAAAAAAATTTGGGAGGAAAATGGGGGTATGCGTCTTATAGTCCGAATGTAGTGGGTTGGGGGGGTGGGCGGTAACGGTGGAGCAGGGTCGCCTGGAGTGGTATGGGGCCTGCGGTCAGCTGGAGATGGCCGGGGCCCTACAGCACCATGATAGCGATAGGGGAAAGCCTGGTTTCCCGATTGCGATACACACAGTCTCTCCACGTGAGGTGAGTAAAAATAACAAACACTTTTACTCACCTATCCTGGGCTTCCGACGATCCCCTGGAGCCTGTTCGGGGGCTCTTCCAGGCCTGTGATTTAGGTTACGTGACTGGGGCCCGTGATTGGGTCCCAGTAGTCACATGGGGCGCGCTGGCGTAATTACATCGCACCCACGTGACTGCTGACACCCAATAACAGGCCCCAGCAGTGACGTCTACAACACAGGCAGAAGAGGCCCAAAGAAGATGCAGAAGCGAAACGGACAGAGCGAGAATTCTCAGGGAAGGTGAGTATAAGAGTGTGTTCACACGGCAGAAAATGAAAATCATTTTCCACCGCCGGAATTTTCGCCGCGGTCTGCGATTCGGGAACGGAATTTGCGGCAAATTCCTCCATGTGAACACATCCTAAGTGTTTCTTACCATTTCCATTTGCGCTATGCACCAAGTGCCCAGGATGTAATAGTACATCATGTGTTGATAAGGGGTTAACAACCAAATCAGGAGAACTGGCTGCATCCACTTAATGATCCCTGTTTGCAGCCTCCTCTTCAGCCTTCAATGGGCCTTGTGCGCCACACATCATGTTGTGATGATGTAATGTGCGGCACATGGGGGCCCCCTGGAGGCAAGAGAGGGAAGAGAAGGCTGCAGTTAGCAGACCTCCACTGCATATTTAAAAAAAAAAAAAAAAAAAGGCAATGGGGGTCCAGTATGGTCCCCTAAAGCCACAAGGACCCCTGGAGGTTGCCGGCCAGTCCAAGCCTCCACATGCCTTCCTATATAAACATCTCTCAGGCTAGATTCACACCTGCACCCTGACTGCAATCAGGGATTCCGTTCCCCATTCCGCTTTAAAAATGCAGAGATAAAAGTCCTGCTGGAAGAACTTTTCTCACCACGGTTTTCCGCCCTTTTAAGGCAGAAACCCGGTGGACCCCATTATAGCCTATGATGTAGGTGGATTTCCGCGGGTAACCGCTTTTTTAAGCGGATTAGGTTTCCGTTCTGGGGTCCTCTTGGTGAAAACCCAAACGCAGGTGTGAACCTCGCGTCAGTACACATACTCGCACCTCTCTATATACACACACATAATAACGCAAACTGTCCACACACTAGGCTCTGTGTAGCAGCGCCATCCTCTGGTCCCTACCGTACATGACTACTTCTTCATAGTCACGTTCTCAAATATAACGAGCACAAACGCATCTGAATGTAATATGAATTTAAAATACAAAACAAAGCCGCATAACAAAGTCTAACAAGATGGCGCCCGCCAGGCCGCAGCGGAGGACATTGAAGGACCCCCAGGCGGAAGAGGCGGCGCCATAGGAAATCCTCCCACGTACTATATCCGCCTGCACAACCAGCGCTTCTTTCTCAGTCACCGCGTGGAGAGCGTGAGAGAGCAGACATGGCGGATGACGATGGTAAGAGGCGGCCTGGGCTCGACCCTACAGTTACAGTTTCTTAGTGTCCCGTCATGTTTGTACCGCATGTTGTGTTAGTGTGAATGCTGTCCTAAAGCCCGTACACGTCCTTCACGTCTGTCCCACTTCTTCTCTCCTATCTCCTTACCATTACTTTGTTTTATTAAAGGTTCTAAGAAGAAATCCAAAAAGCGTAAGAGTCAGACGCTCGGGGAAATCGCGGTGAGTGTGCGGTAACGCGGTCGTATGTCCATGTGATTAAAAACGTGCGTTATGATCACTGATCTCGGGTCTATGTAAAGTTCCTGGTCTGGTGTTCATATTTGCAGCCTGAGCGATTGCTGTCCATAGTCTGTGCTTTTACGGCTAAACACGTGGAGTGGAAGGAGCGGCCTGCCAGCAATGTGTGTGTGAACGGCGCTCTGCAGCGATCCTCCACGTGTGCCTGCCTTACTGCATGCCAGGGTCATCAAATACTTGCAATGTAATGGATAGTCTATGAGTTTATTATCTTGTAGTAGGGGAAAGGATTAGATATGGGTAAGGAGAGCTTTAGGCTGTTTTCATCTGAGCTTTCTTGTAACAGCCCTGACTTTCTATCATGTGGTGTTTTTTTGTACACATGGACTGGGCTCCATCTTTATCTGTCATTTAGTGACCATTGCCCTTATCTGATAACACATTAAATAACGGTAGTGTGAACCTAGCCTTAGAAATATCATTTTTCGTGCTGACCTTTGTAAATCTGATCTCTTCCTAATAATGTTGTTACTTCTAGAAAGTATAAATAGTTTGTGGGCGTTGCCATCTGGGGGTGCCCCCCTGCACACTGACACTGCCCAATTACTACTGCCTATATCAATTACAAGATCAGCCATGTGACACCCATTTGTCATTGTATTCATCAATTTCTAGTCATGTCCAGGTATGGGGAGAAAATTAGATGGGACTTTACCAAACTTTATCCACATGCTTCATAAGAAATCTACATGTTGAAAAATCTGCGGTGGTTAATGGTTTGTAGTGCAGGTTTTAAAGGGTTTTTCTGGGCACGTGATATTAAAGGTGTTGTCTAGGCATTTATGGTCTATGCTAAGAATACTTAATAAATCTCTGATCACTGGGTGTTTCCAGCCGCCTCCTGCATGGATTAGCTGTTCAGCCGTGTGCTACACAGTGCATGGAGCCAGGAGCAGATTACTGCAAGCTTTGTATAGTGACTAGGTAATGTTGACGTCAATGGGAAACTAACTGCAGTAATGGTGCACAGCTACTATACAGGATACAGTACTAACTGCATCTGGCTCCATGCACTGTATAGTACTGGGAGTGAACAACTGAATCCATGCAGGACGCGGCTGTCAAGCCCTCTGTGATCAGACGTTTATTAAGTATCCTTAGCATAGGCCATAAATAATTCCTAAATAACCCCTTTAATATCATGTGGACACAGCTGATCCGTACAGGTGGCAGCTGTTAGTCCCCTACTGGTCAGATATTTATGGCTTATCCTAAGGATAGGACATGGAAACATTTCTGGGCAACCACTTTAATGGCTTATCTTTAGTCATGTTTGGGTTGCATGTTGTGTCATGTTGATATACAGAGCTTGGAGCAGATAGCCGTGTCTATGATGTTACCGTAGTTCAGCTCTTATACAAATGAGCAAGAGCTAAGCTGCAGTAACTCAGCATAGCCACTAGTCAGGGACAGTGATGAGTTACTGCAGCTTAGCTTTCACTCATTTGTATAGGAACTGAACTGCAGTAACTTGGCATAGCCACTACACAGGGACTCCGTTATGGTTTTCAGGTATCTTGAGCAATGTTATACAGTCTCCATGTAGAGGGTGTGGATGTCGTAGGTTAAGTTGTATTAATGAATCTGAAGACTGTGCAAGTCAAGGTGAATTAGTTTTTCCATGACAGTAGAACTATAGGTTTGGCATTATGGATTCTTAGCACAGATGCGAGATATTAAAGTGTATTCTCTTATTTACAGGATATACAGCATGAAGGAAGTTTTTTGATACAACCGGAATCCAAAGTTGCCCAGTTGGATACATCTCAGTGGCCCCTGCTTCTTAAGGTTTGTTTTTGTTTTTTTTCCCCAATTACTGCTGTTTCTTTACCAAGAAAGTTTGAACCATAAGGCTTGATAAAGTTTTTGTTGCACCTTTATCTTGCATATAGACTTTGCTACAGATTTTTTAGTAAAAGCCAGGAGTGGTTTCAGCAGGAATTCTATTTTTCCCACTGCTTTTTAACCTACTCCTGGATATGGCATTAAAAAAAAAAAAAAACATAATCCTGAACTTTAGTGATGTAGACTAAACAGAAAAAATTGCAGTTCTATAAGCTGTGTAATTTATGCCCATGTACTAACTTTATTATCAATTTGGTAGAATTTTGATAAACTAAATATCCGGACGACACACTACACTCCCATACCATCTGGAGCCAACCCTTTGAAGAGAGACATCGCAGAATATGTTAAGTAAGTGTTAAAGTATTTGGTAGATTCTGTAAGTGCTATTTTTGCCTAAATCTCTTGATGAGCTGTTTGCTGGGGCCGTGGTGCTCATAGGAGCGCAATGACCTCTTTGTTTGTCTTTCATGGAGGCCATATCATGTACAACTTTGTCTTAATCTCTCATTTGATGCTGTAATTACATTACTCAACCACCATAAAACATGACATTCGATGTAATTTTTGGTAGCTGATCTACACACGTATACATTATATAATTTTTTTTTTTTTTTGTAAACTTTTTATTGTAATCTCTTTCAGAACAGGTTTTATTAATCTGGATAAACCTGCTAACCCGTCCTCACATGAGGTAGTTGCATGGATTCGTCGTATTTTACGGGTAGAGAAAACTGGTCATAGTGGAACACTGGATCCTAAAGTCACAGGTTGTCTCATTGTATGCATTGACCGTGCCACACGACTTGTGAAGTCACAGCAGAGTGCAGGTGGGTGCTTTTGTTTTGGTATTTTAAAATGTAAAAACATGTCTTTATAGAGGACCTTTCACCCTCAGCCATGTCCAGCTCTCGTAGCGTTATATAAAAAAAACAAGTACTGTTAGGTTCGGTGCATTGTGATATTTAGAGACTTTGTCAGCTGGGTGGTGTCAGACTGGAGCAGCCAAGGGGTGTTATTCTGATCTGACTCTTTCCACTTCTGGAGCGGCTGTACTTACTGCTTGGGAATGTGGGGGATACTAGAGAAAAATTCCTACTGTGCAGAAACTGCTGGTGGTGAACAGTCCTCTCTTAAAAGGGACACGCTTTAAGATTCTCTAATAAAGGGAAATGTCTTATCTATTTTCTCATACACCAATCAAAACTGAGAAATGTATCAAGAATTCTGTCCTGGGGATCAGCCATTTTCCTTAAGACCATGTGGGCATAGTCTCTGGGGTGTCTGACTTCCATGGATGTCTGTTTAAACAAATCTATGGTCTTCATTAATAAATGCTGAAACTGTTTCATTATCTCTTGTAGGAAAGGAGTATGTTGGTATTGTACGACTGCATAATGCAATAGAGAGTGAGCAGCAACTATCTCGGGTAAGTTTCTTTTAATCTGTGCTCATGGCTTGCTGCAGAGGTCCTTCCAGTGTATATGATGACACAGTTTATCCATTCTCTGATCCTTTTTCTATCTCTAAAGCACTTGCTCCCTGTATAGGAATCAGGTGTGCTTGAAACTCTTGGAGTCAGTGACCTGCGTTCTGCAGTGTGACTTGCTCCTAGTGTGGAGGGCAGGAGGTTCTAGATTAAGGTTAGGAAGAGAATTGCTGTCTGACAAACCTGGAAAGTGTTGTGCGGTTTTTTTTTGTTTTTTTTTATAAGATGCAGTTTCTGTATTTAGACTTTATATATAATTTTTTTTTTTTTTTTTTTTTTTTTTCCCTCCTGCAGGCTCTTGAAACCCTCACAGGCGCACTCTTTCAGAGGCCACCATTGATAGCTGCTGTGAAGAGGCAGCTACGTGTTAGAACAATCTATGAAAGCAAACTTATAGAATATGACCCGGAACGTAGACTGGGTGAGTAGCATGCCATAAAGTACACTTAAAGTGAACATCAGAGACTGCCTTATTGTGTTAAATTACATTTTTATGGTTTTTAATTTTCCTGGTTAACAATGTGGGGAAAAATCCTAAAAAGCATTCAGTTCCAACTCTTTCCACTAAACCTAAATAGTTAATAGTACTTCCTGGAGATGGACCATGGTCATTGATTTCTGTAGGGAAGTTTTCTAGACTTGCTCTGTGACCTGCAGAGGGGAGTAGATAAGCTATCTACACATAGGCAAAGGATCCTGAGGGTGACGGGCAACACTATTACCATCTTTAATCATCAAATGTGAGGTGGCTGCTGCAAAGAAGCCTTTTATAGAAAACTAGTTGTCATATTATTAGACTTGGTGGCCAAAGTCAGAACTCAAGTTGTCCCCCCCCCCCCATTCAGAAATTTTAACTCCAAAAATTCAGAAACTGTTTGTCATAGCTAGTTATTTTTTCTGATGATGTATTCATTTACACATACCAATAGTGCCATAGTGTAACTATGCATGTGTTGAGCCATATGATGTATGCAGACTGTCATGAACTTTGAGTGATGCTGACATGTATCTATCACCCAATAGCTGATGGCTCTTATCGAATGAGAAAAAAAGTATTCAGTTAATATGTGTATATGTAACTCCTACTTGCTTATTCCACAGGTATATTTTGGGTGAGCTGTGAAGCTGGAACATATATCCGTACACTATGCGTCCATCTTGGTTTGCTTCTTGGAGTCGGTGGCCAGATGCAGGAACTTCGCAGGGTTCGATCAGGTGTCTTGGGAGAAAAGGTAAGTGACATCTTGCTGTACAGTCCAATCCCCCAAATGCGTTGAGTTCAGACACGGGTGTCTCCCTGTGATCTGGTAATTAGCTTTGGGACATTAATAAGCTTACAGGGTTTAAGGCAAATTTTGTCTTACCCTGGGAACTGACATAAGTAACTTCTTGCCTGTATC
Source organism: Leptodactylus fallax (assembly GCA_947044405.1). Classification (NCBI taxonomy): domain Eukaryota; kingdom Metazoa; phylum Chordata; class Amphibia; order Anura; family Leptodactylidae; genus Leptodactylus; species Leptodactylus fallax. The sequence goes on from CAMRHE010000927.1 coordinate 91,032, forward strand.
GGCTCTCCTGACTCTGTCATCTACTTTCAGGATAATCTCGTCACCATGCATGATGTATTGGATGCTCAGTGGCAATATGATAACAATAAAGATGAAAGCTACCTTCGTAGGGTTATCTCTCCCTTGGAGAAGTTATTGGTATCACACAAAAGACTGGTTATGAAGGACAGTGCTGTAAGTATACATTAACTTTGTACACGGTAGTACTATTGCTACAACTTGCACTTGGTTAATGTTCATGGCATTTTTCTTTTAGGTAAACGCTATATGTTATGGAGCAAAAATCATGTTGCCTGGTCTTCTGAGGTATGAGGACGGCATTGAAATAAACCAGGACATAGTGGTCATCACAACCAAAGGGGAAGCAATCTGCATTGGTGAGTAACTGTCTTCTTCTTGTGTGAGATATTGAATTGCTTCTGTCACAGGACTGGGGCACTTCAACCAGGGACATTATAGCTTGCTTTATACATCCAACTTAAAAATGCTTAAAAACAGCTGCATGGGCCACATGTGGCTGCATCATACATCTTGTCAATGGCTTACAAGCCAAATAGCTTTTAATGCTATTTCTTCCATTTGGCTGTGGGTACAGAAAGCAGCTCATAAAACTGTTTTCCATTTATAGCCCCTATCAAGTAGTAGAACTTCAATTTTTAATCTTGTATCTTTTCAGCTGCTTTGTCCTAAATGTGATATGATGACACAGTTTATCCATTCTCTGAGCTTCCAGTCTTCCTTGCTTTTCTGCATTCGTAAGGTTGCAGAGCCCTGCTCACTCACTTGTGATAGTTGCTGTGTTCTGCAGATAACTCTCACTGTAAGGGAATTGGGGGGCTGGAAGGCTGGTTAAGTGCAAAGGACGATAGAAGCTCCTCTGATCACATTAGGCCTTATAGATTTGGGCTTAAGCACATATATTGACTGTCAAGAGCAAATGATAACCAATCTACTTATTTTCAGCTACTGCACTTATGACTACAGCTGTGATATCTACATGTGACCATGGGGTTGTGGCAAAGATTAAACGTGTTATTATGGAGAGGGACACCTATCCCCGCAAGTGGGGCCTTGGTCCTAAGGTAAGATTACAAACTGCAGCAGTTGCTAATGTTAAGTGCATATTGAAACCATTGTTGAGCCATATGATGTATCTTGTTTTATGAACTCTGTAATGATGACGCTACATCTATCACCCTATAACTGATGGCTCTCCCTAAATCTTTGTCATAGTGTACATTTAAAGGGATATAGATTTATTTTAAAAAAAATCTGGTCATTTGACAGAATTCCTTAATATTAACAAATCACTAATACACATCACGTTAAAATTATGTACCTTGTAGCTGATGTACCTTCAGGTCACGTGACCACATCTGTGACATTTCACCTGTAAACACCCTACAAGCAAAACATCTCTGTGGCTTGTGACCTGTTCTAAACCAACCAGTCACCTCCCTCCCCTTGCCATAAGACCGAGCACAGACACTCCTATTGCCTGTAGCTCTGCCCATTCGCCTATCACTGAGGCACATAAAAGGCAGTTTATACACTGTCTCCTACTCTACGTATTCTATTGTGATGGGCAGGGGGTGGATTTACAGGCAGATGTCTGAGGTTGGTCCCAAGTGGAGGTGAGTGGGTGGCTTAGACCAGGTCACATGCCACATTCACATTTTGTTTACATGCCTTCGTCCTTGTATGGAGCCTGCAAATGAAACGTCACATGTCCTGAGTCTGCTAAAGGGTACATCATTTTAATGTGATCTGTATTAGTGATTTTATGGAATACTGTGAAATGACCTTTATTATAAACCGGAAAACCCTTTTTACATATTTAAAAAAAAATAAATAAATAAAAATTATAGCTACCCCACTCTCTCCCAGTGCTGGGCTGTTTTGTAGATGTGTTTTTTGGCTGTAAGTCTAAATATACTGAATCTTTTAGGCCAGTCAGAAGAAGATGATGATTCAAAAAGGTCTGCTAGATAAGCATGGGAAACCCAATGAGAATACTCCCACAAGTTGGAACCAAGGATATGTTGATTACAGGTAATACTACTAGCTTTTATTTATATATATATATATATATATATATATATATATATAAAATATTTGGCAGTATGTTTATCATGTCTTTCTCTTTCAGTGCGGCACAGAAAAATGTGACTGCTACAGAGGTAGAGACTCCAGCAAAGGTATAAATTTTTAATTTTTTTTTTTTTTTTTTTTGCGTAAGCAGGAAGTTATCCCCTTCTTGCCTACTCGTGGTATTTCGGGGAGTCACCCTGCAAAATAAAATAGCTAGTCCTAATCAGAGATGCAGCATGCTTCTTCTGCTAAGGTTCATAGCGGACATGTTAACGTTTTTATTGCTCTGCTTTCTGTAACTTGGATTTTATTTTTTCTTTACGCAGAGGAAGCATGTGAGTGAGTCAGATAGTGACGCAGCGACACCAGCTTCCACCAAAAAGAAAAAAAGTAAGTGGTATACACAATACAGATGTCCATACATTAGCTGGACAGTCCTGGGCATTGTTGGGCACAGATGGTAATTGAATATCTTTGTAACATTAGATGACCCAATCCTAAACATGGACTTGTGGGATCTGTTCTCAATATGCACTTCCTGTTAAAACCTTTTCTAAATAGTTGAGATAAAAAGAAGAAACTTAATTTCTTAATAAAGTGACATACTGTACTGGTCTGAAATTTTTGATAGCTCTTAAGAAAATAGGGGTGTTAATACTTTTATGGTCACCAAGCCCTGATCTTAATATTTAGCCTATATCCGCTATGGTTAGTTCTCTAAGACATTGGGGGCAAACTCCCTTCATAGTTCCTTTGGAAACTGCAAGTGTAACAAGAAGAATGTCAGTCAAATATTGATATGGTTTAGATTTCGTCTGCTCACTCACCTTATTTTAATTTGCTAAATAAAGGTTTCATGCTGTTTTTGAAAGCATTATATCTTATTTTTGTATCAGATATTACACAGCTCTATATAAATATCCTAATCCTGACTGTTTTCAACCAGTAATATCTCTTGAAATGATTGAGGCATCCTTAGTGTCATAAGAAAGAGAACCTTCTTTCATATAAAACGTAAAAACTTGTGTATACACATCAGTTGCTGTCCCGAGAGAGCTGTGAATACAGTTGGATTTGTGCCATGACCCTGAATTCTCTGGGAACTGCTAGTAGCCTCCAAACACACAAGAGTGCCATTTTGCTAACAGATCCCATCTGTATTGCTCATGCTCTTCTTATATTTGACAGCCTATTACATTGTAGTTACTAGCAAATGTGAAGGCTTTTGTGAAGTATTTATTAGTGAAAATAGTAAGAAAAAAAATTTTTTGCCTTTATAGAAGAAGCAGGAAAGTGACAATGAATTACCAGATGCTGAAACATCTGCTAAGGTTAGTTGCCTTAACAGTCTTATAGTCTAAGTTATTGATTATAGTTGTTCTATTGTGCTTAATACTTGTAGACACTGGCTTTAAATTTATAGAATATGTCCCACTTATATGGATTCTCAAGTTTCTGCCTAAACTTCAACAACCTTGATATCCATTGACTTCTACATTGTTGTGGAGGGGAGGACCTTAAATAAGTAACTACATTGTGAGTCTCTGGGAATAGATTACAGCATAAAGGTGGAAAATCTGGGTAGTGGTCTTAAGGTGTATGGAGAAGACAGTAGAGCTAGATTTAAGTGTAGAAACGGAAACCCACAATTTCACCCCAGCCCTGCAGATAGGTTTAGGGTCACCTAAATGAAACTACCCTTTCCCCTTGTGCATCATTGCTTCAGTTTGAGATGTCAGTGATTTTTCAGTATGCAGATGAGCTCTTGGAATCCATGAGGATGTTGACAACTGAGGCACTGTTAGGAAAAGTCTTAGGTTAAGGTCCTCTGAATCAGTCTGCTGGGTTCTGGTGACACTCCCTTTAATAGCCATAACAATGTTTATAAAGACCGACTGACTTTATTTTTTTTTTTCCCTTGCAGGATAAAAAAGATAGTGGTAGTGACAGTGAAAGTGCCTTAAAGTCAAAGAAAAAGAAGAAAAAGAAACATCAGGAGGAAGAAGAGAATGCGACAGAAGATTCTCCAAAGGTAAATCCACATTCTTTAAGACTATAGAAGTCTGTTGGACTGTAGTAAGCCTTGGAATGAAAAGCAAAAAATTGGCTTGCTGGCATAGGGACATTGCCTTATTACTTATATGAATTTGTAGTGACTCTCCAGGAATACTTCACCTAGCAGTGTTGTCCTAGATATGCTTTGCACGTGCTCCAGATGTGAAGAGCAAAATTGTCTTTATAATTGTCAAAGCTGCAACTGGACATTTTAGCTACAATAACATGGCGCACACAAACAATCCTGTGCTGGCCTCTTAGCAGTATGGAGGACATTACTAAACTGACTCACTGGGGTGAGGTAAGATGCTAGACACTGGAGTCACACTGTCCCCCCAGCAGCTGAACCTTCTCCCACACTGTGGCCATTAGCAATGAGATCATTTACCTGCAGTCCGCGTTAAAAGCTGTAAATGGAGTTTTGGCTGCAACTTTTTCTTTTACACTTTAGATTGTTTTGCTGTCACTACAGTGGTGCAGGTTAAACACAACCATTTTATGACCTGTTTTTTTTTTTTTTTTTTTTTTTTAGTTGACAAAAAGTATGAAAAAGAAGAAAAAGAAACACAAAGAGGAGCTTTCAGAATAGAAATCGTCCATGCCTAATCTTCATTGGTGGAGTTTGAGCAGACACTTTGGCTAGGACTATTGAAATATATAATGTCCTGTTTTAAGGATTATATAAGCTTTTTTTTTTTTTTTGTTTTTTTTTGTTTTTTTTTTTTTTTACATTTTGCCATCCCTTTGTATAAACTGATTCTAAATGTCATCACCGTTATTTTCTGTTAGTCCCAGAAAGGACTATCCAATGAATGTTTTCTTCCGGGGAGAAAAAAAAAATCTGATGAACCAAATGATTTTTATTTTTTTTCCCAATAAACGTTTTTTCTTACAATGTGGGTGTTAATGTGGGTACTTTTCACAGAGCCTTGTGAGGGCTTAATGGTCTTTGGGCCCAATTCTTTCATAATGCTACCATTTATTCTGTACAATGTCCTGGGAAGCTGAACAAAAATTCAGAATGGGGTAGATTTGGAGAAAGTGCATGTGTGCGATTTTTCTTACCGGGTTCATTTGTGCATAAGGGGATGTTTTTTGTTTTTTTGGGGGGGGGGGGGGAGCCGGTGTACTCTTTAGTTATACCATTTTTGGGAATGTCTTTTGCTTTGATCACATTTTATTCAAACTTTTATTGGTGGGTGGAGGGGGGGGGGGGGGGAAAACAGTTCTCTGTATAGGGAAAAATATTTTGTTTGTAGACCAGGCGTTTTCAGACACAGGGATACCTAATGTGTATCACAGTAACTTTTTAGTTTTATATGTATTCTAGGGAAAAGGGGGTGAATTGAACTACAGCGTACGTGTGTGTGTTTTATTAGCCTCCCCCAGGGGGGGCTTGAACCTGCAATTGTTTGATGGAAAGTCCCATAGACTGCAATAGAACTGTATTGCAGTCTAGGGGAAACTTGCTTCATTACTATGACCAGCCTCAATAGTAATATTCATATGATAGGCCTTGGGAACCTTCATAAGGCTCTCGGCTGTCATAGGAACAGTTCGGCTGCTGCAATCTCACCATGCTGGAGCTGGCCTGCAACAAAAAGGTACGGGATGCGCACAGCAGTGCAGTGCCTGTGATCAGAGTGTACATTACAGTGAAAACCCAGTAGCTGCAGCAGAGCGGCTGCCATCTATAAAGACCCAATAGTGTAGTGGATGTCAGGAAGACGTTAAAGACCCCTCTTTTTCACACACTTCTATTTTATGATACTCTTCCTCATAACTTGTTTAGATCCTTTCTGATGAGTAATATAGCCACACGTGCTGCACCAATTTGTATAGTCAAGTCCTCCAGAGAAATTAGATTTCATAACTAACTCAGTTTCTCCCAAGATCCCATCAGGCATAGCATATTCAGGCTCCTCCTTCAAAAGCAAAAATCTAGAGCTTGATTAATTTGTGGCAGTGTGTTCAGTAACTTTTTGGGCAAGCCTAGGTTTACCAGAAGGTGATTTACAGAATTTTTTTTTTTTTATTATAGCAGCAGATTCCGCCTTATTTTTAGATGAAAAAACTTGACTGACTTCCTGTGCTGAAGTTGGGGAGCCATGTTATTTAGCATTGCTACCAAATACAACACAAATCGGCACAAATAGAGCAATATTGGGCGGCTCCACTAGGGATGCTGTTATGTGCAATAAAGGTTATCAAAAATTTCTCCAGTTGAAAACCTAAACAGTTCAGAAAGAGAACTTGTATAGAGTGAGGGGGCCCTATCGCCATCTTGCAGATCAAGCTTGTAAAGTTGACCACCATTGACAGAAAATACAATTTGGCCACTAGGAATGAGGAAATAGCCACAGGCAGGTTTAAGACAGTCACCTCTCACCCTAAAAGTGTCCTACCCCTCTCTTCTAACATATATCCTCATATCACTGCAGAGCCTTTAGCTTCAGACATAACAGACAGGAATGTGGATAAATCTCCTTTTTTCGTCTACTTCACTGGGGGACACAGCACCATGGGTATAGACCTGGTCACTAGGAGACAAGACACTAGGAAAAGGCAAAAGCTGTTGGCTCCGCCTCCAGGCTATACCCTGCCACAGCCACTGTGCATGAATCAGTTTGAAACCTAGTGTCATAGGAGGTATACACGACCTGACTCAGGTCTTCTGTCTTGCATCGTTTTTATTTTTACCTTTCAGGTGCAGGGGGTCGTCAGCGTGTACGCCACACTAGTCGTACCCTCCTGCGGGCGCAGCGCTCTGCAAAAGAGCAGCCTCACCGGTCACCCAGTCCCCACTCGCTGCACCGGTGGCCGGAGTACTGTTGACCCCACTCCCACGTGCGAGGTCCTACCGAGGGGGTGACCCTGCGGCGCCTGAAGACGCTAGACAGGTGAGTATGGGAAGAATAGAAGGCAGGTGAGTATGAAAGTTACCTCAGCCCCTCTCCTCCTCCCCTTCAGGCCCTCTCCACCTTCCCTTCAGGCCCCACTCAGCCCCTTAGTGCCATCTCCCAGGGGGACAATAGCATGGGTCTTGTTTAGGGGGGCATCACAGGGTCCCTCAGAGCTGGGCCTTAAATTTTAGTAAATAAGCCCCTTTTTTCTGGGGCGTTTTTGGGCCTTCTGGTCGCTCCTACCGAGGACCCTTTCCTGGACCCCCGGTACCTTTTCCCAGGCCTCCGCGGAACCTCCAGAGTTCGCGGCCGCGCCGCCGACGGTGCCTCACGGTCGGCCGCGTTCTACGCGAGTCCGAGGCCTGGCCGGGAACTATGCCGCAACTGGCCTGTCCCTTTCCTGGGCTTTTTCTGGCATCCAGACTCCGTCTGGGGCCTTCCATTGGCCAGGGGGCTGTCCTGGCAAGTAGCTACTGAGCCTGTATTTACCAGGGGAAGGGCTTTGCTCTCCTCATAATCTCTTTTTATTTGTTTTTTTTGGCTTGCTGGGACAGCAGGGATTCTTTCTCTCCTCCCAGTTCCCTGGGAGACATTGCACCTGCGGAACCCTTGCTGTAGCAGTTTGTGAGCGGCCATCTTTTGCAATCTGGTAGGCTAACCCTCTGGGTTACCCCTAATTTCCATGGGCTCCCTCTGCTTGTCTCTCACCCTCTGGTTCCGTCACGTTTTTATACGTGCACCTGCTGTTTCAAAAACAGTTGCCATGCGGACAGCCTGAGCCCATGTGCTCTCTCTGCCTTCCGCCTCAGCCAGTCAGGAACCTCCTGGCCCCTCTCCAGTTCTTCCATCCCCCAGATTGGGCGGCCTCCCTAACCTTGGCCATGGTGTCCTTACCAGACTTAACTAGTCAGTGCTGGAAACTTGGAATGGCTGCTTTCCCACATCGCCGCTCAGTCGGCTGCTTCTAGGGATCTCCCTGGACACCCTCGTAGTTCCTGTCGCAGCTCCAGGAGCCTCAAAAGGACCAGGAAGTCTTCCTACGGTTCACGGTCCGCCACCCCTTCCTCTGGGTACTCCACAGATAGGGACTCAGCTCACGGCTCCACTCCGACAGGCGGATGGATACCTTCCTCCCTCTGCTCGGTCTACTTAACTGGGGACGCCTCTGACTCCGACTCGGGGGTTCAGCTCGGCTCATCTATATCTGCTGCTACGTGGGAGTCATCTATGCGATAGAGACCCTACAGATCTCTGAGGACCCGGACTCATCCTCTCAAGTAGACGTCTCCTTCTGCCACTGGGTGTTTGATCACATCTTGAGGGCACAGTGACTTCTCCCTGACCATCCTCTGTCTTCGACTAGGAAGTCGGACATCCCTTCCCTTGACCTGTGTTTTTCCAAGTGGAAGGTGAGCTCAGGCAGTTCTGCCAGGCTATGCTGTGACACATGTCTCTAGCTCTCCCTGGCTGGCAATGATGAACATCCGAGGCAAAGGAAACAGGTTGCTCCAGTGGTGCAATCGGTTAGCGCACGGTACTTATATATCCGTAACTAGTGAGCGCAAGCTGGCCTGTCTTGACATCTTGTCAGCGAGCTGCCCCATGTGTCCCTACCTATCAGTAAGAGCCTCCCACAGTGGATCCCATGATAGCTAGGCTCTCCAAGGCTTCTAGTCTGCCTTCAGCGGACTTTGCCTACCTCAGTGATCCCTCTGAGTGAGATCGGATCGCTTCTGTTGCTGGGGCCTGGGCCTGAGAGGCGGTGCCGTCCGGCTACTCCAGCTTTAGCTGGAGTCTCTTTTCCTTCCCTACGTCGGACAATCCAGGCTGTCTCCAATCTCCAGCGGCAGGGAGTCAGCATCCCCGTTCCCGCTTCAGAGTGTATCCTGGGTTACTATTCCTACCTGTTCTCCATTCGCCTAGAAGGACGGCCTCCTTCATCCCATCATGGACCTGAAAGGGCTCCACAGGTACTTCCATGTCTTCCACGTTGTAGTCTATGCAGTCTGTGGTGGCATCCCTGGAGATGGGCGAATTCTTCGTCCATCTACATCATCACGCTGTGCTGTCAGCGGTTTCTTCGTTTTGCGGTGGATCCTTGACCTTTCCAGTTGTCTCTCCCACCTTCAGGCTGGCCTGTGCCACCTGGGGTTTTTTTCCTCAGTGGCGTCTCTCATGGCCATCCTCCGCGCCAGAGGTGTTGTCGTGTTTCCAGACTTGGACGACCTCCTGGTGAAGCCCCTCCAGGTCAGACAATCTGACCAGCTTGTGGCTCAACTTGGTCCTTTGCCGGTCCTGCTGGCTCATCAATGAGGATGTCTCGTGCCCTCTAAGCACATGGAATCCGGGACATGATCCTCTGCTCACTCCAGGGTGTGATTCTCCTTCCGGAGGCCAAGATCCTGAGTGTCCCACCTTCGGAGGTACTCTCCTTGCTCTCTTTGAATTGGCATGTGGGTCTTGCGCTCGATCGCCTCAACCTTTTAGGCTGTATCTTTTTCACTTGACGATTACGGCCTGCTGGGACCAATCCCCGGACAGCCTCATCTGCCTGGTTGTCTTTCCACCTTGGTTCACTGAGAGATTCTTTAGTGTATCTCCTCCCCAGGAATTTCTCTAGGGAAGTCCTTCTTCCCCTCTGTTGGTAGGTGATTCCCACTGCCTCCAATCTCCCTGGCTGGGGAGTGGTCCTCGATGCTTTGACTGTTCAGGGCCTGTGGTCCAGGGCCGATTCCTCCCTCTGGTTCAACCTGCTGGAACCCAGGGCTATCTTATTTGCCCTTTTTCCTTGGACCTCTCTTCTCCAAGGACATCTGTCACAGTCCAGACTGACCTCTCCTCCATGGTCGCCTACTTGAACCCTCAGCGGGGCACCAGGAGCCATGCGCCCTTAGTAGAAGTCACACATTTTCTTCCTTGGGTGGAGCCCTCGTTCCAGCTCTTTCGGTGGTCAACCTTTTTTCTGGCATGGACCACTGAGTGGCAGACTACTTGAGTCAAGAAAATATTGCTCCGGGCGAGGGTTGCTTTATCTGCAGATCTTCCTTCCACTGTGCTCCCGCTGTGGCGTGACAAACGTCGACCTTTTTTTTTGCCTCCGCTGGAACCACAAGGTCCTCGGCTAAATTGCCAGGTCTCTGAATCCTCGAACCATCACCGCTGGCACTCTTGTGAGTTCGGTTTTTCACTTCCTCTTCTCCCTTGGGTCCTCCAGAATCTCAAGACCAAGGGGGTTCAAGCTATCCTGGTGGCACCAGATTGGCCCTGCTGGGTCTGGTATGTGGATCTCATGTTCCTGTTGGCGGATGCTCCTGGCCTCTTCCTCTGCTGGTCGACCTTCTGTCTCAAGGACTGCTGTTCCACCCCACCTTGACTCAGCTGCATTCACGGTGTGGTTGTTGAATCCGAGGTCTGAGGCATTGTGGTTTTTTCGGAGTTTGTTATCCTAACATACTCAAGGCCCGGAAATTCCAGATAGCTTAGATCTGCCATCAAACGTGGAAGGCTTACGTCAATCGTTGGAAGAATAACGATTCTCATTGGATCTTCCCCAGTCTGGTCTTCTTTCCTTTTTAAAGACTTTCCTACAGGAGTGCCACTCTGTGCTCCTTTGGAACCCTTGGATCCATGGGATCTTAACCTCGTGTTTAAGGTGCTTCAGGTTCCCCCCTTCGAGCCTTTGATATCCCTTTTTTTGCCTTATGTCCTGGTAGAATGAGTTTCTGGTGGCCATTACCTCCATCCGCAGGTGTCCTGATTTGGCTGCCCTTTTTTTTTTTTTTTCAGCAGCCTCCCTTTCTGGTCCTCCACAAGGATAAGGTTTTCCTCTGTCTGCCACAGTCTTTTTTTTTCTTAGGGTGTTTTTCCTGCTTCCACATCGAGGACTTGGTCTTGCCCTCTTTCTGCTCGGTCCTCAGGCATCCATGTAGTGCTTGCTCTTCCCTGCCGGTTGTTACCCGGGCGATTTGCATGTATACTGTCCCTCATGGATCCTTTCTGTTGTTCGGACGCTTTGCTCGTTCTCCCTGAGTGCCCTTGTCAGGGCCTGCCTGCTTCCAGAGCTCCCATCTTTCGATGGCTTTGGTCTGAGATTAGGGAGACCTATCGGTTTAAGGGTAAGGCTCTGCCTTTCCGTGTGACGGCTCTCTCCTCTAGAGCTGTTGGAGTTCCCTGGGCCTCCGGCATCAGGCTTTTGCTTCACAGGTCTGTAAGTATCCCACTGGGCCTCCATCCTCTTTCTCTAAGTTTCACCACATCCATTCTGTGGTCTCTGCCGATGCCAGTTTGGGTTGTAAGTTTCTGGAAGCGGCTGAGCGTTAAGGGTTTGCATGGCCGTGTTATTCCCACCCTCTGGGACTGCTTTAGGACATCCCATGGTGCTGTGTCCCCCAGTGAAGTAGACGAGAAAGTGGGATTTTTGTGTACTCACCGTAAAATCCTTTTCTCGTTGTATTCACTGGGGGACACAGATCCCCCCCCCCCCTTGTTTTTCAGTGTTCCTGCCCGAACTGTGTTTGGTTCTTTTTCTGGTTCAGGCATTGTTGGTTCCATGTTCCTTTGTGTCTCTCTCCTACTGCTACGGTACAAACTGATTCATGTACAGTGGCTGTGGCAGGGTATAGCCTGGAGGCGGAGCCAACAGCTTTCTTTTCCCTAGTGTCTTGTCTCCTAGTGACCAGGTCTATACCCATGGTGCTGTGTCCCCCAGTGAATACAACGAGAAAAGGATTTTACGGTGAGTACACAAAAATCCCACTTTTGTTACAAACACAGGCCTCTTCTCTTCAGGATAGCTCTAACATCTAAGTGACTCAACTTTACTCTGCATCTCTTGCATACAGGAGCAGAGCGGGCATGGGAAGCAAACTTTCCCTCAGTTACCATTCAGCTTGCACATGAGGCTGCCATATAGGATTCTATCTTCAGACTGGTTCAGTACAGCACCTCTCACGTGCAGTAAGCATTTGAGAATAAACCAGTTCAGTGTCTCTTACCTGCCAAGCACATACTGTAAGAATGCATACTCTAAGCGACTCTCGTGTACTACTGCCAGACACCAATCCAATGGCCTAGAGAGAGGGAGGTGGGTCACAAGCACCATTTACTCACATCTTGCTATCGCATTCCCCCCCATATAGACAGAATTCTAGAATATGAATTTAAAGGGGTTGTCCGGGATGACCACATTTTTAATGAGGCCAGGGAAGGTGGAAAAAAAAAAAAAAATAAATACTCGCCTGTTCCCTGTGTCTCCCAACGCGCTCTGTGCTCCCATTTATTGGTCTCAGTGGTTACATACTGCTGGGACTTCTGCCAAGCGAAAACACTGGAGCAGCAGGACCAGACCGTGCTGGGAGACACCAGAGCACAGGGCAACAGGTGAGTATGGGTTTTTAAAAAAAAAAAAAAAAAAAAATGTTTTCACATTCCCCGGCCTCATATTAAAAATCAAATCACCAACTACCCCTTTAAAAAGATTATAAACCCAAAAACCTCTTTTGGTTTGGTAGGATGAATTTGATTAAAAACGGATAGCCTCCCAAGATTTTTGTATATAATCCAAACAGTGCTGGTTGTGGTCTTTGTCTTCTCTTTTCTCTCACCTCGCCAGGGCACTGCAAGGCTCCTGCCCAGGGATGTCATTCTGCTGGTCTCTTTACATGCAGCTACACTCATTCCTGCTGTCTCTTGGGCACGACTTGGCCAGGTTGCTCTCTCAACTATATGCACTACTGAGACCTCCATCAGGCTTGTCCTTTATCAGGTCCTGGGAGGACGACTTGGAGACTCATTTTTCTGATGAGGACTGGTGTAAGGCATTTGTATTAACAAACAGCCAGTAGCTTGCTCACCAGCACAGGAAAAAAAAAACACAAAATTCTCACCTGGTGGTATGGTTTTTCCACAGTACCACACAGGATTTACCCCTCGGTTCCATACATGTGCTGGCGCTGTGGTGACACACCTGATACGATACTCCACATTTGGTAGAACTGACCAGCCTTAGCCACTTTTTGAACAAAGAGCTTTACTCTTTATAACAAACTTGTAAGGACCCCTGTTTCAGCCTCCCTGGGCCTAGGCCTATTGTCGATCCTCCCTGGTCCCATCAAAAAGCTGAATAAGGGCATTCTTAGACACTTTTTAACAGCCACCTGCATAGTTATTCCCCACCACTGGAAATCATCTACACCCAGTTTCTCTAGGAATGGGTATTACAGATGACTCATTTGCAAAAGATGGAGGAACATATGGCCTTAGGCTATGGCAAGGTCAGCACTGCTTGAACGTGTTGATTTTTGTTCAGGGAGGATGAGGCCTTGCCCTGCTGGCTCAGTGACTGTTTGGATGATACAGGTCAATGCCCAATTGGAACTGGACCATTGCATTAGCCCTTCCCTTTTTCAAAGTGAAAGTGACATGTATGTCTATGGAAAAAGAATGATAAGCAGAGGATACAAACTCTGAGTTTAACACAGTGCTGCCACTCGCTTTTATGTGTTTTAACATTTAAAATGCTCCAAAAATTACCCTTTTATTAGGGAAAGGTGCTTGCCCATGTATTTTAGACACACATAGCAGTTATATTGCAAAAAGCAATGGTTTTGTTCTCTTGTAAGTGCTACAGGCTTGTTATTTGGGAGACAAATTTGAAAAGTGATGAAGAATTGGATTTTCAAAAACAAAAATCCATCAAAAATGATTCCTTTATGGAAGCAAATGTGAAATAAAAATGGATTTTTTATTTTATTTTTTTGCCACTGTGGCACCAAAAGTTTGCTATAGTGGAATATGATGGACCAGGCCGCAGGACATGTCTGGCTAAGTGGTGGTATGTTTAGGAATAACAGCATCAGCAGTATAGTAAATGGAAGATGATGATAATCGTTGATTATGATGTTAATCTGTTTTCCCTTAGTTCGAACAGCAGCACAATATGAGGTATTCCTGCCCCTGTGTGCTGGTAGGACAGGCGGAACTTTTAATTAACATAAAATATGCATGGTTACACTACCCTATAAGAGGGCAAAGGGACCTCCCCCCTTGTGTAAGTTATAAAGTAAAAGTTTCTAAGTTTAGGGAGGGAAGCTTGTGCTGCTGTTAGGACTAAAGGAAAACAGATTAACTTCATAATCAACGATTCCCTTACGTGCTACAGCAGCACAATATGGGGATATAGCAAGTAATTCCCTTAGGGAGGGTTTCCCTGCTCTACAACACCTAGGACTGACTGTCCAAAGGCAGTCGCCACAGAACTCCGAACATCTAGTCGATAATGTTTTACAAAGGTTAGGTGAGACAACCAAGAAGCAGCTGCACAGATTTGATCCAGCGGTAAGGCCCGATTCTCAGCCCAAGAGGTTGATACAGCTCTGGTTGAATGGGCTGTACAAAATTTGGGTGGAGCTAACCCCTGAGCAAAAAAAGAGACTTTGATTGCCTCCTTGATCCACCTAGACAAGGTAGGCTTGGAAGCCCTGAGACCTTTCTCTCTAGTATATATGTTGACAAGGAGATTCTCGGCTAAAGGAACGTGTACGTAAGAGGTAAATCTGGAGGCATCTCACCACAACTAGTGTGTGAAGTTTTTTCTCCTCTTCAGAAGAAGGGGCTGGAAAAAACACGGGTAAAGAGACTAATTGGTTAATATTGGCACGGGAAGGCACCTTAGGGTTAAACCCAAGAAGAAACCTAAGTTGGACCCTATCCGCAAAAAATGATATATAAGATTCCTTGGAAGAAAAAGCCTGGAGCATACTCACCCTTTTGGCTGAAGTGATGGCTAATAGAAAGGTGGTTTTAAAGGCAAGAAATTTAAGATCTAGATCCTCCAAAGGTTCAAAAGAAGGACCACAAAGACCTGAAAGAACAGTCGAGAGATCCCACTGTGGAAACGGGGCTGAGACCACCGATCTAAGTCTGGTAGCGCCCTTAAGGAATCCAACAATAAGGGAATCTTGGGACAAACGTCTGCCTAAACAGGCGGATAAGGCTTAAACCTGTACCCTCAGGGTAGCAGGAGACAATCTCCTGCATTGAGATGAAGGCTTCTATAGGAGGGGTGGAGGAATGAGCAAGTAGTGCTCACAAAAATCCCTCCCCCCGCAAATTTTGCAAAGCTTAATTCCTTGTACAGAGAAATATGCTAAAAATATACTGTACAGACCGATTCCAGAAAAGAGGCTCAGCAAATATAAAATTGCAAAAAAAGAGGAAAAACTATTCCGCAAAAAGTCCGACCGAGAATTCATTCCCCGGAAAAACCGGAGCACAAACAAAGGTTCCGGAGGAACAAAGCGACCGACGTCACTTCTGGCGGCCACGGAGCTTGTAAGGTAAGTGAAACGGTAATGCCCCACATCAAGGCCGCACAAGTGGCCTGCACTACAGGACTTTAAACATGCAGGATGCAACTACCACTGCATGTACTACTGAAATCAACCTTTTCAGAGCAAAGGTTGCAAGCTTGGCTAGGCACAAAAAAGGTAAGTGAAATGGCAATGCTCCACCTCAAGACTGCACAAGTGGCCTGCATTACAGGTCTTAGAACATGCAGCATGCAACTACCACTGCATGTACTACTGAAATAAACCTTTTCAGAGCGAAGGTTGAAAGCTTGGCTAGCACAAAAAAACTGCCTAAATAAAAAACCCCCTTCTTTTCCACAGAAGCGTCCAGTGGAAGAAAGAAGAGAAGAGAGGTGTAAAGATGATTCCCCAAAGGAAGTTAACAAACTTTAGGGGAAAAAACAAAATATGGGAGTACAACAGACCTCCCTCCACCAGTCCCACCACACAGGAGAGAAAAAAACACAAGGGGGGGAGGTCCCTTTGCGCTCTTATAAGGTAGAGTAGTCATGCATATTTTATGTTTATTAAAAGTTCCGCCTGTCCTACCAGCATACAGGGGCAGGAATACCCATATTGTGCTGCTGTAGGACGTAAGGGAAAGGAAGATGTTGACACCACCTCTTCGCAGGCATCAGCGGAAGGTGTGTGAAGATCCTCACGGATCCATGCTTGATTCATTTTGACAAAAGTAATTTTTTCCACGCTACCTGTGGGCAGTTTAGGTGTTACAATGCCATCGGCAGCACTAAGCACCTTCTCGGCCATTATGCTTGAGGCCAGGCAACATAAAACTCCCATGGCCAACTGGGCCAGCTGCTCCCACTGCTCTAACCTATTGGGCCAGAATTACATGGGGTCACAGTTATCTGCTGGAATATAGGTGCTCTCTAGGAAAGACTGTACCTGCTGGTGCAGCTGGTGGGTGTCAGTTCCGATTGGCACTGCGCTTCACCTTACACCCATGAAACATCCTTATTCATAATTGCTGCTCCACAAGTCGACCGTGACATGCACTTTTTCCCAGAATGACACATCCAAGGAAAGACCCCCATTCTCTGAAATATGGTGATATAAAGCAGGGACAGCTTTCCTAGAAAAATAATGGCTGTTAGGTATCCTCCACCAAGGTTGAGCGCATGCCATGAATTGGTGAAACATTTGGCAGCGGCTGAGCTGCCAGTAGCTTGGCCAGGTCCGAGTTAAGTTGCAGAACTGCTGGATGACTGGACACATATTGCTGTTTCCTGGACACACATTCCTTTATGGATGACTGACAGTAGCGTGGAAGAGGAGTAGGAGAAACAGTGGGTGATGATGTTTATAACAATGATCATGTACTAGGTGTAGATGTGGCATGCCTACTAGGAAGATCACACGGAGAAGGAGTAGGACAGTCTTGCTCACTTTCCCTGCCAGTGACAGGTCTATTTTACCAAATAACATGGTGATGCCTTTTCATGCAAGTGCGTAGAGATGTCGTGCCTACATTTGTTCTTGCATGTTCAAGTTTCTTCTTACAGATCTTGCACATTGCAAAATGATCAATCCATGGCAATGTACAAAAAATTCCCACACAGGAGATGACCACATGTAGTAGCTGCCACCATCAGCGGCAGCAGTGGTGTTTGCCACTACCACCACCAGTGCCACCACCCCCACCCCGCAAGGTTTCCTAGGTCTGCCCCGGGCAAGCGTTTTGGATGTTTGGGCCTGCACAATGGAATTGTTTATCTCACCACTGCCGCCACCTTCATCTGATGTCACTTTGTCACCCTGACATGGTTGTGAGGTCCTATCCACAAAAGAATCATCATCATTGGCAATATCACCGTCTTCCCTGTTTTTTTTCTGACATACATGACCATGGGATTCCTGCAAACCCTCCAGATTTCCCCTTGCTCCCTTAACAGAACGATTTTGAGTAGTAGTAGTAGCAGCAGCACCACACCCCCTGCCACTACTACCTCCACCACCACCACCAGTCATGTCTTCCTCCTCTGCTTGCACTAATGCTGACTGTTCTCATCCAGCTCATCAAAAAAACAGAGGAAGACTAATCTAACGTAAAGTGAACAGATCCTAACATATCAAGGACGCACGAGAACTTGATGGTTAAATCATATTTTTTGATACATTTCTTCATTCACTTTAGTAGTAACAATTTGTTAAATTAATGATTAAATAATTTCTCTTAAAAAAGAACAAAATAAATAAAACTTAATTTGCCTTTGCTTTTTTACTTTCTCTGTCACAAACAGCTAACTGTTAATGTATCCTGTTCTGGTGCCATCCATGCTCGATGATCCTTTCAGATTTCGTTTGGTATCTTGTTGGTCTTGGAAGCCTGAGCAGCAGATTGATTGCCGTGTTGCCAGCTTAGAACAACAGTTACGCATTGCTTGAATCTCTTGTTCACATCGGTTCTCCATATAATTGTTTACTGTGAAGATAAGAAAAATATCAACATTACAATATTGTACTGCATTTACAGCAGTAAGATGTATATATGGTAACATAATTGTTATGGCGTACACTGCAGGCACTTCTGGATTGCACATGCCGCTTTCTGACATGGATCCTTTGTCTGAGGCATCAGTGACCTGAAGGAAAGAGATAGTAACCAAAACAGAAAAAAGTTTATAATGATGACTAACAAGTAATAAGCATTCTCTACACACACACACGATGCAAAATTCCCATACTGTATTTTTCGCTTTGTAAGACGCACTTTTTTTCTATCCAAAGTGGGGGAAAAGCGAAGGTGCCAAAAATCAAGCTGGCACTATTGCAGGATCATCACCCACGACAACATTATTATGGAGTCTCTTCAAACCCCAGAGTATAATGACCAGAGGCCCTGAAGAGGTGATCAAACATAATAGTGTTACTTACCTCTCCTGGACTCCGGCACTGATCTCTTGGCCTCTTCTGGTCACAGAGATGTCATGAATGATGTTAAAGACCGCTGAGCCATGTGATTGGGCCTCAGCGGTCAAATCGGCTTCATGAAGTAAAAATGATGGTGGTGTCATTTTGCGTCAAGATGCCTCAGCAATCTCTGACGTCATTCATGATGTCTCTGTGACCAGAAGAGGCTAGGAGATCGCCGCTAAAGCCTATGAGAGGTGAGTAACGTGTCTTATGTTTAATCACCTCCTCTGGGCCTCCACTTATTATACCCTGGGGTCTGAAGAGGTGGGTGGCTATGCTGCAATAGTGCCAGTTTGATTTCCAAACTCATAATTTTTGGAAAATTCATAAAGAAAACCGTATGGGCCACTATAGGGGATTATAGTGTGTGCAGTGGTCAATATGGGATATTATACTATGTGGAGAGGCTACTGTGAGACATTATGCTGTATGGAGGCCACAGTGAAACATTATACTATGTGTGGATGGCCTACTGTGAGACACTATATAGTGTCTGGAGGGGCCACTATGGGACATTATACTGTGTGCACTATGGGACATTACCAGACAGATGTCAGATTACTGTGCTATATATACACACCATGTACCATATATCACATGACCATGGACTGATTTTTATCTGCTGGGAGTAAGCAGAGTGAATGACAGCAAGCAGAGATCTAGAAAACCGTGAGGAATTGATACAGGAAGTACATTGGAAAATTGTAAAACTTTTTTATTATACAAACTATAACATTTGTCTTTCAATATTGGTCTGAAAATGGACATCCCCTTTAACCACTTCAGTAACGGGCCAATTTCTCCGGTTCAGGTCCAGACATATTTTTGGGTTTTTTTTGTATGTGCGGTTTTGAGGGCTGTAACATGTTTTTAATTTGGGTTATTCAACTAATTTCTGCATCTTCTTTCGGTGACACATAGGGCTTTATTTTTATTAAATAGTACCATTACAAAGTACAATTTGTCCCGCAAACATTAAGCCCTCATGTGGCTCTGTGAACGAAAAAATAAAGTTATAGAGTTTGGAATGAGGGGAGTCAAAATTGAAACTCAAAAATCGAAAAATATCTGCAGCAGGAAGGGGTTAAAGATGAGCTTTCACCACCTCCACTAACTCCAGTTCTTAGCTTATGTTGATAGGTGCTGCTCCACAGGTTCTAGCACAGTTGAATTTTTTTTTATCCAGCCTACACCGTTCCCAAACAATCAGTGTTAGTTTTGCTTCCTTATATGCTACTTAGGGTCTCTACTGCCAGGTGGACAGTGTCAGGCATGAGCAGAAAACCGGGTGTAATTCTGAGCTCCAACCAGAGGCATCCAGTGTCTGAATATCTTGCCTGCTCCTGTACCATTCCTGAGCTGTAGGTGCTGACAATAGAGAGCCTCAAGATTTAGGCAGCAAAACTAACAGCACCTACAGCTCAGGAATGGTGGGGGGCTACAGAAAAATATTGCATCTATTCCGGAATCAGCGAGGTAACACATTTAGAATACAATAATGAATCATGCACACGCAAAAAACTCAATGACCAGTAATGACATGGGGGCAAATAACTGCATTTCTTTAGGTAATATCTTCATATAACCATAACTACAAGCAATCACATTATTTTGGTAGATTTCTATGTAACATCTATAGACAGCTGTAGCAGGGATATACTGGGGCTAAAATGTTGCTTCCACATATAAATGAGCAAGGTCGAACTAATTTTTTATCTACAGGAAAAAAAAAAAAGCGCCTGCCTCCCATTTAATTGAATGGTAGGTGAATTTTTCCCGCTGTATGAATTTACCCTCAAACATCCCAGCAGACATACACACGTGGACAAAATTGTTGGTACCCCTCGTTTAATGAAAGAAAAACCCACAATGGTCAGAGAAATAACTTGAATCTGACAAAAGTAATTTGCCAAACTACATGTTGACAAGCCACAAAGCTTCTGGGAGAATGTCCTATGGACAGATGAGACAAAAATCAAAATTTTTGGCAAGGCACATCAGCTCTATGTTCACAGATGGAAAAATGAAGTATATCTTGAAAAGAACACTGTCCCTACTGTGAAACATGGAGGAGGCTCTGTTATGTTCTGGGGCTGCTTTACTGCATCTGGCACAGGGTGTCTTGAATCTGTGTAGGGTACAATGAAATCTCAAGACTATCAAGGGATTCTAGAGAGAAATGTGCTGCCCAATGTCAGAAAGCTTGGTCTCAGTCGCAGGTTATGGGTCTTGCAACAGGATAATGACCCAAAACATACAGCTAAAAACACCCAAGAATGGCTAAGAGGAAAACATTGGACTATTCTGAAGTGGCCTTCTATGAGCCCTGACCTAAATCCTATTGAGCATCTTTGGAAGGAGCTGAAACATGCCGTCTGGAAAGGCATCCTTCAAACCTGAGACAACTGGAGCAGTTTGCTCATGAGGAGTGGCCAAAATACCTGCTGAGAGGTGCAGAAGTCTCCTTGACAGTTACAGGAATCGTTTGATTGCAGTGATTGCCTCAAAAGGTTGTGCAACAAAATATTAAGTTAAGGGAACCATCATTTCTGTCCAGGCCTGTTTCATGAGTTTTCTTCTTTAAAAATTCTGTTGAAGCATGGTTGAAAAGCAATGTCTGACTTTCATTTGTTCATTTTCATAGAATTTTTATATATTATTACTTTTGTCAGATTCAAGTTATTTCTGTGACCATTGTGGGTTTTGCTTTCATTAAGCGAGGGGTAGCAACAATTTTGTCCACGTGTTTATGTACTTAAGGGGTCCGAGTAACCCTATACTCACATGAATGTCGTAATTAGCTGTGTAACAAACGTTTTTTTAATGGCTGTCACACAACTGCATTAATATTCATTCTTGTGAATGGGGGCTATTCAAAAGACCAATATTTTGACGGTACATTGTAATGAACCGTCAAAATATAGGTCACACGCTATTTTTGTCCGTTTTCCTTCATACATTCAAACATATCAGGGATCCGTGATATATCACACGTAGTAGTTTGAATGTAGGCTAAGGCTATATTCAGATGACTGAGTTTCACATGTGAAAATTAGTCCATGTGTTTGCCAGATTTACCAGCCTGACCATCATGCCAGGAGAGGGACTCCAAGCATTATAGTTATACATGATGCAGGAATACCTGCAACATACTGTAGTGATTATAGTACGGGACAATATATCACTGTGATGTAAAGATACATATATAACGAATATGCTAGGAATCCCTCTCCCAGCATACTATTCAGGTCAGTAAATCTGGCGCACACATAGACCGAGTTTCATGGGTGAGACTTAGGCTACATTTACACGACCACGATACAAAACAGCCTTGAAAAACGTCAATTTTTCACACCCTAATGCGGCCGTGTGACGGACGTTAAGAAAAGTTTTCACTGTCGTGTGAGTATAGGGTTAGAAGATTTACATAATACAATTAATTGAAGGCCTGAATAGTTATCAAATTATTATGATGGTTGTGAATGACTGTACAAGGAGTATATGCTTTGTCTTATAAATTCGTCAGTACAGCATAAGGGGAGAGTTCATGGTTGGTATCAATATATTTGTTTCATTCAGAATACTGACAGTCAAACAATGGATATAAAAGACCCATCTGAAGGAAGCCGCCATCGAACCTTAGACTAGCATCATATGGTCTACAGCTGGAGAGGGCTATGCTTAACTGCCATTCGAGGATAATACCTGTGTCAGAGATGGAAACATGAGGCCAGGAGTTAGAGACTGCCACCAGTCTTATCCATCGACATGGAAATGTGAGGCCAGGGGTTTAGAGTCTGCCACCAATGTTATCCTCTCACATGAAGACATGAGACCAGGGATTAGAAGCTGCCACCAGTCTTATCCACTGACATGGAAACGTGAGGCCAGAGGTTAGAGACTGCCACCAATGTTATCCTCTCACATGAAGATGTGAGACCAGGGATAAAAGGCTGCCACCAGTCTTATCCACTGACATGGAAACGTGAGGCCAGGGATTAGAGACTGCCACCAGTGTTACCCTCTGACACTCACTAGATAGCTGAAGATGGAGGACTCCTTTACGGTAGCAAACACTAGATAAAAAGTGTACAGAATGACTGCTGTGCGGTTTTATTGCCTGAATTTGCGCGTTCACACCTGTATACATACATGTATCTGTAACATTAAACACAAGCCTTACAAGCAGCAGCTAGCTTAATAGTAACCCCCTGGACACAGGCACACGTACCCCTCCGTATTGTGACAATGAAGGATACAACACCGGAACAAAAAGTTGGTAGCACGTAGAAGACAGATTGAATATTTTTATAGCAGAAAGCTTCCCGGAGTCTCTGCCTTTCAGAAGCATACGTCGCCATTTTCTAGAAGACCAAACCAGCTATTTCATCAAGCCGTTGACCTCAACAAAATGGGCTTGGGCGACGGACATTTTTTGTTTTCTCATTTCCTGGAACGCAAAGTACGACACAGGAGCTGCAGTAAACTAAACAGAGCAAGATGGCGGTGCAGGCCGTGCATATCGAGGGGGATGCGTTTTTGGTTTGTGTGGCTCATTCGCTGAGCACAGAGAGAGAGGAGGTTATGGGCTTATGTATAGGCGAGGTGAGAGGTTCCTGCTTGTCCGGGTGCCCGCGGTATTTCTGGTACTGATGCGATACTTTACACTGACTACTCTGCGAGGAGCCGCACACATCTACCAATCAGTACACTGCTTTCTGTTCTACCAGTAGTAGAGGTTTAACAGCTGTAATCTGATTGGTTGCCACCAGCTCTGGCCCCAGTACATGAGGAGCACAGGCGTCACTGATTTCCTGTTTTACCACATAGACAGTTACGGAGTATACAAGTTGTATGAGAGAGCTCTAGGATGTATGACTGGTGGGGATCGGGCCTCTGTGACCCCCTCTAACCACCAAATCACAGAAAAACAGGGCAGTGACACTTGTTGCTTTTGCCCAGGGTGTACCAGTGAATGAATAGAATTGCACTGCTATACCAGAAACCGCCACACAAAGGGAGTAGCGCTGTTCACCAGCGAGACATACCTTTTTTCTGTTCTTGTGATCACTGAAGGCCCCAAAATTCAGGTCCTCACAAAAATAATAGCATATCCTAACCATATCATAATCCTGACCCCCAGCGACATAATAAAATAATAATAATACTAAACTTTATATAGTGTCAACATATTCTGTAGCAATTTACATACTGTCCTGTAGTGATTATAGTACTGGTCAGTATGTCACTGGGGGACAGGGACTCCTAGCAGCATAGGTACCTGTATTACTAGGAGTCTCTCTCCCGACATACTATTCAGGCCAGTAAATCCGTGCGTTGATAAATTCCCCCCTTTGTTCTTGTAATGTGAGTAGTGTACTGTCCTCGACTTCACTGACACAATGCACATACTCGACTGATACTCATTTCAGGCAGATTAAAGGGAACCTGTCACGTCTATTTGGGATACTAAACATCTTGGCTTCAGTGAATGTTGCGCAAGTGAGGAAGCACCAGATATTAGAGATAAGTCTGATGAGACTCATCTCTGGAGAAGTCTAGGGGTACATTCACACGTGCAGTGTACATTCATCTGCAGTGGATTTCGTCCCAAATCTGCCTCCCATTGTATTCAATGGGAGGCAGAGATCGCCGCAGGATGCGGAAAAAAAAATCAGCGTCCTGCTCAGTCTTGCCGCGGATTCCATGGCTCTGAGTCCCTGCCTATTAGGCCCATTCATCTGGGCCTAATTGGCAGAGGAAAGCCACAATGCCCTGCATCGGTATTCCATCACAACAATACTTCGGCAGAAAATCATGAGGAATTCCTCTTCATTTTCCGCCATGTGAATGTAACGTAAAACTTTATTTTTTTTTCATAGTGGCCACTGAAAGTCTTAAGAGTAGGCTTTTTGGGATAGTAAACCAATGTCCTTAAGAACCTTTTGGTGGTTTAGGTATCCCAAATTTATCTGACAGGTTCCCTTAAATGTAGTGAAACTTCTGAGCAGTGCCATGTATTGGACTGAGATTACTGCTGGTTTATAGACCCCCAAATTAGGTGAAGGCTTCTGTCATGAAGCCCAGGAACCTTCTCATAATGCCCTGCAGGTTTTAGTGTCAGAACAGAGATTTTGCTAAACATCACAAAATCTCTTGTCTATAAAGCCAGTGCAGTATATAGAATTTATACAGCAGTCAGCAATATTGCGATTATGGGGTCAATTGGCAGTTCGGGCCTGACCCCTGCGGTTGAGTCAGTTACATAATGTGCATGTATCCTATAATCCATTTTGTAAATGTTTACATATTTTTTTCTTTTAATGCGATATATTTAAAGGGAATCTGTCAGGCTGTTTGGGACCACTAAACCACCATTATGCTATTAAGCAGGTGGGGTTTAGGGTCCCAACACCTCTGTTTCATACTACTGCTTGCTGGAGATAAGCTTAAGAATCAAAGGTTAAAGATGCCTGTTGTCTGCTGAGGGACTCCAGAACACGTGCATTGTATGCCGTGAAGCTAAAATCACTACACCTCGCTTTACTGCACATGGTCTCATGCACTTTGGTACATGCACAGTGAAGCAACTTGTGCTTGACCTAAGCTTCACTGTACGCAGTGTGTGCAACAGAGTCCCTAATCGGGCATCAGAGGCTTGGGACCCTAAACTCCAGCTGATGGATAAGTGTTCCCAAACAGGTTCCCTTTAAATAGGTAATTTGTGGGGCCTAACAGTTTTTCTATTTTCTTTTATCACCCTATCCAGGTCGTAGATCCCTTTCAAATCAGCCCCGTCATATAAGAAAATTATAAAATATATCAAAGCGTTATCGGTTTGCATCATACCGTAATGAAAATGAGTACAACATACCTTGTAGAATAAGGTGGCATCACAAAGATGGCAGGCACATAATGGGATAGAATTATACCTGGAGGCGACAGTTGCACAAAAATCCAACCTTGTCCAACTTTCTGTTGCATGTCAATGTTGCATGCATTATCGCTCCCATAGACAGCAGTTGTGTAGTCTACAACTGCAGTTGCTGCCTTTACAATCTTAGCTGAAGTTTTGCATACTATCCATTTAAAAAATTTTTAATTCAGTGTATTTGTGCACACAGTTAATCGCTATCTTTAATGTATATTTAAAAAAAAAAAAACAAGCAATCTCTGACACATTCATGTCACAGCGCAATTGGAGTAAAATCGCATTGTGCAACATCACATCAAAGTCACGCAACTTTAATGCAATTTTTCATTGCACAACTAATGTCACTGTGTGACCCTTGCCTAAAACTCTCACAATCTTATGGGTTGCTATAGCGTACACACAGTGCGTTAGTGCTAGAAACATCTGTAGATTACCACTAGACAACACTATCACAACAAGTACACAAAGCCTTTATCTGGGAGTTTGTCGCCTTTGTGATGCTAATTTATCCAGTGTGATATTCATTTTAATTGCCTTTATGATTTGCCTTCTTTTAACTTTATTTTGTGCTATAGAATAGAGCAGGGGTAGGCAACCTTAGACACGCCAGCTGTTGTAAAACTACAACTCTCAGCTTGCATACTTGTTCTGCTTTTCTTGGAACTGCCATGGAAGTGAATGGAGCATGTTGGGAGTTGTAGTTTCACAGCAGCTGGAGTGCCGAAGGTTGCTAACCCCTGGAATAGAGTAATTTGTAGAGTTTGAGAAAGCCTACAACTACAATATTTACCTTCAAAACTGCATTAGTTCTTCTCTATACACTTGCACAAAATTTTTGCTCCGTATTGTATGTGTGTGTGTGTATGTATATATATATATATATATATATATATATATATATATACACAATACTGAGCAAAAATTGCAATAAACCCATTATAGTAATAGACTTTATTAAAGAGGACCTTTCACCACCTCCAACAAGTCCAGCTCCTTAAATTGGAATTTTTTTTCTCTAGCTCCCACCGTTCCTGAGCAATCAGTGCTGTTAGTTTTGGTACCTGATATGCTATTTAGGCTCTATAATTTCAGGAGGGAGGTGTCAGGCAGGAGCAGACAAGGGGTTTGATTCAGAGCTCTGACACTGGCTGCCTCTGATTGGAGCTCTGAATCACGCCCCCCTGCCTGACACCGCCCGTCTGACATTACAGAGCTTAATTAGCACATCAGGCATCAAAACTACCTGCACTTATTGCTTGGGAACGGTGAGGGCTAGAGAGAAAATCCCAACTGTGCTGGAATCAGTGGAGCGGCGCCTATTCACAGATGTTTAGAACTTGAATTGGATGGATGTGGTGAAAGTTCCTCTTTAAGTGAACATCACAAAACATATTAAATTACATAGACCTATTTGGTATTACTGTAACAACAACAAAAAATATTGTTTTTGTATTGAGTCGTGATTCTACACTTTTCATCAAAATTCTGTTCTTATGACAACTTTAGTCTTTTGTACATTAGCAAAAGACGTGTCAACATCCATTTACATCCATTTATCTCTTCCTCTGCTATTCTCTGCAGTCAGAATACCAAGTCTAGTGAGACGTACAGATGTAGCAGTGTTAACCCAAAAACATTTTTTCAATAACTTTTAGGTCGTTTTTTTGCCACAGATTCCAATGCAGTTGAATTATTTTTCTAGCCCCTACTGTCACTGAGCAATCATTTCTGTTAGTTTCAGCACCCAATATGCTAATTAGGTTGTCTACTGTCAGGTGGGCGGTCCTGCATACAGTCAGCGTCTGCCCACCTGACTGGAAAGAGCCTAATTTAGACATTCCTACTAATATTAGTTTATGAAATATTTTTCAGATATCAGGACTTAAGGTGTTTGAGTACAACCAACTAAATAACATGTTCTGTTAAATCTTCTTCAGGTTGACACACAGAGAGTTGTACACATTCATTCAGTGATCATCTTACGGCGGTCAGACAAAAGGAAAGATCGAGTGGAGATTTCACCTGAACAGCTGTCAGCAGCTACTACAGAAGCTGATATATCCTACTGTATAAATACATACCTGTGCTATGTAGTTAAGGTTGAAAAAAGATAACGGTTTATGAAGTCTAATCTATAACCATACGATTGTGGTCACCAGAGACATAACCAGGACCAGTCCGGAGGAGAGCCCTGCTTTCAACTGTATCTGCTTCACATGACAGATACATATGAAAACTGTGGAGGGGTCAATAGTCATTGCCGTTCTGCAGCACAGCTTCCTTTGTCTGTGGAAAACTGTAGGGGATGCAATGACGTCACTGCATGGCACTGCCTGTGCCGGGCTGTGGACAGTAGGAAGGGAGAAGACAATTACCAATTAATGTAGCATGAGGGCACAAATGGTAGGGGGAGGCATTTCTATTGTATGAGGATATTAGGTATTTAGGTTAAGGTCATTTCACAGAACCACAGCTCTGATTTTTATCAGAATCATGAATACGGTGTTAGCTTCACCCCTGTAGGCGGGACTGATATGGGGCCAATGCGAAGTGCTAGCAGTATGGGCAGCAAAGTGTGGAGGCAGTTGAGGGACGTATTGATACATTGCTGGTGAAGGCCTTATAAGTGGCACAACCAGCTGTCAGAGCATCTACCACCCTCTGGAACTTGAAGGCGGCTACATACTATGCCTATCTCCTTGGACTTCAGTCTCCAGAGACTAATCAAAGCTCCCCAACTACCTGTGGCTGGCTTCTACTATGTCACAAAATGAGTGTTGTAGTTCAGCTCTGAGGACAAAGAAGGACCCAGCTGTCAGTAGTGTGGCAGCCTCCGTTAGGCTCTAAAAACTGAAGTCCAAGAAGTGGGGCTTTAGCAGCCGCATGCACATGGACAACACCTGGGTAGTAGAGGTGTAGGGACTAGGAGCAGAGTGTGAGGGTGACACTGATATGGTGTGTCACTTTGTGTCAGTATACCTGCAGTGGTGGCTACAGGTGATGTATGCAGAGCAGGCTCATAGAGAATCTATTTAAGAGATAGTCCAGCTGGGATAACAAAGGCATTCTCTCCTAGACTAGCCACCATAAATATACTAGCATCTATAGGGCTAGGCTCTGCTAGAATACATTTGTCATCCCAAGAGAGTCATAGATTACTAAATCGGCCCTATATAGATTCCGACTGTGGGAGACTTTGGTTAATCTCTATGCAAAAGTGAAATACTTTTACTCAGCAAATTGATTCTACACATCCTGTCAATACTCAGTAAGTACCACTGTACAGTGATGGCCAAAAGTTTTGAGAATGACACAAATATTATATTTTCACATGATCTGCTGCCCTCTGGTTTTTATGTGTGTTTGTCAGATGTTTTTATCACATACAGAAATATAATTGCATTCATATTATGAGTAACAGAAGCTTATATTGACAGTTAGAATGAGTTAATGCAGCAAGTCAATATTTGCAGTGTTGACCCTTCTTCTTCAGGACCTCTGCAATTCTCCCTGGCATGCTCTCAATCAACTTCTGGACCAAATCCTGACTGATAGCAGTCCATTCGTGCAGAATCAATGCTTTAATTTTGTCTGAATTTGTTGGTTTTTGTTTGTCCACCCGTCTCTTGATGATTGACCACAAGTTCTCAATGGGATTAAGATCTGGGGAGTTTCCAGGCCATGGACCCAAAATCTCTATGTTTTGTTCCCTGAGCCATTTAGTTATCACCTTTGCTTTATGGCAAGGTGCTCCATCATGCTGGAAAAGGCATTGTTGAGCGCCAAACTGCTCTTGGACGGTTGGGAGAAGTTGCTCTTGGAGGACATTCTGGTACCATTCTTTATTCATGGCTGTGTTTTTAGGCAAGACTGTGAGAGAGCCGATTCCCTTGGCTGAGAAGCAACCCCACACATGAATGGTTTCAGGATGCTTTACAGTTGGCATGAGACAAGACTGGTGGTAGCGCTCACCTCTTCTTCTCCGAATAAGCTGTTTTCCAGATGTTCCAAACAATCAAAAAGGGGATTCATCAGAGAAAATGACTTTACCCCAGTCCTCAGCAGTCCACTCCCTGTACCTTTTGCAGAATATCAGTCTGTCCCTGATGTTTTTTCTGGAGAGAAGTGGCTTCTTTGCTGCCCTCCTTGAGACCAGGCCTTGCTCCAAGAGTCTCCGCCTCACAGTGCGTGCAGATGCACTCACACCTGCCTGCTGCCATTCCTCAGCAAGCTCTGCACTGCTGGTAGCCCGATCCCGCAGCTGAAACACTTTTAAGAGACGGTCCTGCCGCTTGCTGGTCTTTCTTGGGCGCCCTGGAGTCTTTTTGGCACCAATGGAACCTCTCTCCTTGAAGTTCTTGATGATGCGATAGATTGTTGACTGAGGTGCAATCTTTCTAGCTGCAATACTCTTCCCAGTTAGGCCATTTTTGTGCAGTGCAATGATGACTGCACGTGTTTCTTTAGAGATAACCATGGTTAACAGAAAAGAAACAATGATGGCAAGCACCAGCCTACTTTTAAAGTGTCCAGTGGTGTCATTCTTACTTAATCATGACAGATTGATCTCCAGCCCTGTCCTCATCAACACCCACACCTGTGTTAATGGAGCAATCACTGAAACAATGTTAGGTGGTCCTTTTAAGGCAGGGCTGCAATGATGTTGAAATGTGTTTTGGGGGATAAAGTTCATTTTCTAGGCAAATATTGACTTTGCAAGTAATTGCTGTTAAGCTGATCACTCTTTATAACATTCTGGAGTATATGCAAATTGCCATTAGAAAAACTGAAGCAGTAGACTTTGTAAAAATTAATATTTGTATCATTCTCAAAACTTTTGGCCATGACTGTAGTTATATGTATACTGAATACCCACAAGGAGTATATATCGCTTTACATAAGTGTAGCATACACAGTTCAGTGGAGTCTGCAATACAGGCTTTCTCCTTTATTATTTTCAGAAATATCACCAGTTGAAAAACCAGCTGGAATATGGGAGTTGTTCTATTTATTGCCTTGACTTGGGCAAGTTTCTCTTTAACTTCTCTGTACAGATTGTCTGAGATTACTGGACGCCCCATGAGGGTTGTTGGCTGGTATCACTCTCACCCACATATCACAGTGTGGCCGTCCCATGTTGGTGAGGAACTAATTAACATAACTTGATCATGAGATCTAGAAAGTGAGATGAACGTTGCTTATCTGTGGTCTGTTCTATCATTGCCATACAGATGTGCGCACCCAGGCAATGTATCAGATGATGGATGTTGGATTTGTGGGATTAATCTTCTCCTGCTTTATAGAGGACAAGAATACTAAGGTCAGTTGTAAGATTCAGGCTAGGATCATTCATAAATTTGGGTCACAAAAAAAAGGAAAAACTTTACACAAACTGACATAATCGTACTTCATGAAGATTGCATGGGCTGTGGAGCTAAACCCGTGTCTTCATCAGTGAATGTCAGCTATGACACGCAGATGACATCCTCCTGTAATGGCTGCAAGCGATGAACACACCATTTGTGGCCAGTTAACACATTAGGTGCCACCAGAAATAATGATGGTGGCATCTAAGGGGTCTCTCACTGGTCACAATGTGTTGTCATGGTGGGGGGTGGTAGTCCAGTGAAGGACCCCAAGTAACCCTCCTATCTATATTCATAAGCTATAGCGTCCGCTATCCTATGTACATTGGTATGTAGAAGGATACAAATAAAGCAATTACGCCACTTAGTGTTGAACTCCCTGTATGGGACTAAGTATGGGACTTTTATCTCTGCATTTTTCCACCCTTTTCGGGCGGAAACCACACGGACCCCATTATATTCTATGGGATCCGCGGGTTTCCTAAGGTAACCACTTTTTTTATATAGATTAGGTTTTCTGTTTGGGGGGTCCCCAAGCGGACCCCCCCGAACGGAAACCCAAACGCAGATATGAACCTAGCCTTAGAAAATTATTTTTATTATATTTGGTTAAAGTTATTTAATCGGGATGTGAATGACGTAAAAAATAACAATAAAAAGCAAAATTGGTGTGTTTTGGTCACATTGCCTCCAAAAAAAAAAATATTAAAAAATTTCAAAAGTCACATATAACCCAGAATGGTTCCAATAGAAATGACAGTCACAGCTGCAATGATGGAAAAATAAAACATTTATGGCTCTCAGACTAAGGTGTCACTAAAACAATTTATTTTTGGCAAATAAGTGATTTCATTGTACAACATAAAAAAACAAAACAAAAGAAACTTTGTATCACTGTAATCGTACTGACTGGAAGAATAAAGGTAACATGTCTTTTATGATGCCCAGTGCAGCTCGCAAATTTTTTAATATAAAAAGGATGGCAAAAGAGCCTTTTTTCCATTCTTCTAAGAAAAAGTTATTTAAATTGTATTTAGAAACTAAATGTTTCCCAAAGTGGTGCAGTAGAAAAGTGCAACTTGTGGCACAAAAAACAAGCCCTCATATGGCTTTGTCAATAATGAAATGAAAAAGTTATGGCTTTTAGAATGTGACAATGGAGAAAACCGAAAAAGGACCTGTGTCTTTAATGGGTTAAATTTGTCAAGTTTTTTCAATCTGTTATTGTGGTTTATACATATTCATTGTGCAGTGTGTCTTTCATGTTAGTTTATTAGTACAAAGTGGTAATAAATAGCAAGCGCAATCTTGCTGTAGAGAAAATCAGTTTTTAACTGTAAGCTAACATGCTAACTTTACCATTATAGAAGTGATACCATTGATGTATCAGACACCCGGCGGACACTATTTATAGTCAGTAGTGCCTCGGGATATGTTGTTGCCTATTATTAGAAGGAACACATTTCTGTTCTCCTGGTCCTGCGATGGAGCAGAAGAACAGAGACTATGAGATTGATGGGGGTCCAACACCTGACACCCCTACCGATCAGCTGTTTTCAGAACTGATATACAGAGAATGGGACAGGAAGCTGACAGCTCTCTTCTCCCTCTAGTGGCCAGACCAGTTACTGCAGATTAGCTCTCATTCATTTGAATGCAACCCAAGATGCCGTTGACTCAGTTCATCCATTACACAGAGAACAGAGCTTTCTGCTTCCTGCTCCATTTTCTCGGTTTCAGTTGCTGAGAAAAGCTAATTGGTGAGGGTTGCTGGTGTCGGACCATGACAAATTTAATATCAGTGACCTATTTTTTGGATAGGTCTTCAAGTGTTTAGTCCGAAAAACCCCATAATTTTTATATTTTCTGATTTTGAACTGTTTGCCTATATTTCATTTTTCCCGACAAATGTATTTTTTTCCCCTTGAATTTTACATTTATTATTTTGATTTTTCCTCCTGCTCAGACAGGACGTATTCTCTACACCTGTTTTCAGTCAGTCCAAGCACAGAAGAACAATGAGTAAGTCTGTAAAATGCAAGGAAACTTTCATATATTTATCATTGTTATGAAACCTTAATTTAGTTAATATTCTAGTTTTATTGCTATTTAGTTGCTGTTGTAATATGTGTTATATTTTATTGAACAGATACGAAAGAATAGAAATACCTCTTCACGTTGTCCCGCATGACACTATCAGGAAAGTTTGCCTGGAGTCAGCTGTGGAACTACCCAAAATCCTATGTCAGGAGGAGCAGGATGCGTACCGCAGAATACACAGGTATCAGTTTAAAGAGGTTATCTGGGCTAAAAGTATTAGTGACCCATTCTAAAGATAGGTCACTAATATTATATCTGTTGGAATCTGACACTCACCGCCTCCATCGATTAGCGGTTCTAAGCATCTGAAACACAGAGAATGAAGCAGGAAGCAGACAGCTCTGTTCTCTGTGTAGTGCTGGAACTGAGTCACTGCAGCTTTGGCCCCATTCAAATGAAAGGCAGATGATCTGCAGTAACCTGGTCTGACCACTACACAAAGAATGAAGCGGGAAGCAGACAACTCTGTTTCCTGTGAAGTGGCTGAATCGAGTCATTTAACCTTAGGGCCCATTCAAATGAGTGGTAGCTGATCTGCTGTACCTGGTCTGGCCACTACAGAGAGAACAGAGCTGTCTACTTCCTGCTCCTTTCTCTGTGTGTATCAATTGCTGAAAACAGCAGATTGATGGGGGTGTTGGGTGTTGAACCCCGGTAGATCTGATATTGATGTCCTATAGGTTGTCAATATTTTTAGCATGGAAAACCATTTTAAGTTTATGTGTCCTCACAAAAAACAAATCTCAGGCTGGAGACCAACATGGAGTTTTTGGTGCAGATCTTGGTGTCTTTTTGTTTAGCAGCAGTGGGTTCAGCAGGAAGAAGTATAAGTCCTTCTTCTTATATTTACTACTCCTGGCTTTGGCTCAAAAAAACACTCCAGCAAAATCTGCACCAGAAAATCAACAAAAACTCCATGTTTTTCTCCAGCCTTAAAGGGATTGTCCAAGATAAAGATTTGTGTTTTTCTATAAATAATAATCCAGTCCTCAGTGGCCCCCACCCTTTATAATCCAGCCCCCAGTGACCCCCACATAGTAGCTGTTGCTTTTGTCTTAAAGGGGCAACGTGGCAGCTGGACTAGTCACAAATGGTCACCACCTGGAGACCTGTAACACGGAATACTTTTTTAGCAGCAGCTAAAACAGTTTGTTGATACTGCCTTTAAGTTAGCATACAGAATAATTTGTGCTTGATACAAATACGTCAAGATCGGGCGAGGCGCTTAATTGAAAAATAGCTGAAGATCAATAAGGATAACCAATGGTATTTTTGTTCACGTTGGTTATTTTGGTTTGTTTATTACAATATTTGTGAGGTTCCATCTGCAGTTTGTTCGGACAGAACACATCCGAACTCTCTTCAGACCCAAGAGTGTAATAAGCGGAGGTCCAGGGGAGGTGATCAAATATAAAAAACTGTGTCACTCACCTCTCCTGGGCTCTGGTGCGAATCCCTGCTGTCTCTGGGTCTTCTTACTGATGTCAGGGACTGCAGCTGAGGCCTGTGATTGGGCCTCAGCAGGTCACGTTGTGTTGTGACACATAGACACAAGTGTGAACCTTGTGACCACTGAGGCCCAATCACCACAGGCCTCAGCGGTCACTGATGTTTGTAAGAAAACCAGGAGACAGCAGGGGGTCGTACCGGAGCCCAGGAGAGGTGGGTAACATTGTTTTTTTTTATTTTGGGCTAACTATTCTCTGGGGACTGAAGAGACCCTAGAGCAGGGGTAGGCAACCTTTTTTTGTTCGGTGTGCCGATTTTAATTAAAAAATCAAAAATGAGGTACTCGGAGTGCCGGTCAATAATTGTAAGTCTGACGACCCCTAAACTAAAGTCATATGCCACAAACCATAATACAGAAGTGCTGCCACAAGATGCTTTAGGACACATGCGTTTACTGCTATTTCCTGGGATGCTCCTGTACTTTTCGATTAGAAGCAATGAAAGGACATGTACAGCCGACAATTAGTGGTAAATGTATGTGTCCAGGAGCTCCAGATGACAGCATTCTTATGGTGAAAAAAAACTATGTATCTGGATGCAGCTATATTCTTAGGCCACTGGAACTTTTAGCTTGATGTAAATCTACGTTCACATGGTGCGGCCCCTGCACACCTTATTATGTCCCATAGCGGCCCCTGCACACCGTATTATGTCCCATAGTGGCCCCTGCACACCATATTATGTCCCATAGCGGCCCCTGCACACGGTAAAACATTCTAACTTTTATCATTTTCATCACTCACTAGCTATAATTATACTATGGGGTCTCTTCAGACCCCAGAGTATAATAAGCGGAGGGCCAAGAGAGGTGACAAACATAAAAAACAATGTACTCACCATTCTATGCTCTGCAGCCACTGTGTTCTCTTCAGGCGCTTCTGCTTGTAGTCAAAGACCACTGATTGGTTCTCAGGGGTCACGTCGCGTCATTATGCATAATGACGTCGGACATGATCCCAGAGGTTCTGGCAGCTGTCTCTTACATCAGTCAGGCAGAAGCGCCCGAAGAGAACACTGCGACTGTGGAGCGCAGGAAAGGTGACTTACATTGTTTTTTTTTTTTATGTTTCATCACTTCTCCTGAGCCTCCGCTTATCATAATAACAGCAGTTTCGTTTCGGCCGTGTTTGGTCCGATCGCAACTGCTGGGTGAGGACTTGGATCGCCGTACCAGGGAAATATGCCTCGCGTGCCACTCTTGGCACACGTGCCGGAGGTTGCCGACCCCTGCCCTAGAGTATAATAGCAGTTCATGTTCGGAACGAAACTGCAGGGTGAATCTCGCAAGACGAGTCTATGCACACATTCATACTGTAAAAGGGACGTGACCTAAATCTCTGTTAATCGAGGTAAAATTATTCACGATTTTGATTTAGGTCATAAACGTTCAGCCCTACGTTAAGATTTGGCATGTAGTCTTATGTGACTTGATGCATCCATTTAGATAAGAAATAGGAGTCTATCATAACCTAGTGACTTGCTTACTTACTGATAGGTACTGACTTGTATATCAGTTTTTAAATTCACAACTGGACATTCCCTTTAATATGAGGTTTTTGCAGTGAAAACAGAATTTCAGCTGCTGATTCCATATATAATTTTTTGAGCTCTGACTACCTTTTTGGCGGTAGACTGAAAAGTTCTGCAAATTCTTTCTCGACCAATACCGCCTTTGCTAACAATTTGCCTAGATGCCAGCCAGGTGAATAAAATATTGAACACTTTGTATGATGACTGGATTTTATTGAGCTGGGCTGATGACTGCAACATATCCTACTCAAAGGGTATTCCCACTAACGTAACTATATTTAGATTTGTAGACAATTAAATGGTAAAATTTTGCAAATATAATTAATTAAAAATTTAGCAGAGTTTAAGATTTTCTCCAATCTTATGAGTGGTGACAGTCAGTGGATACAACCATGAATGCAGGAACTTTGTATGGTCTGGCACTTGTCAGAAACCCAGCCATGATTTCCTTACTATGGCTGGGTTATCAGGCGAGGACACTACGTATAGGAGCAGATCCCCCGGCCAAAATACTGTAATCACAACTGGGTTTTAGAGAATAAAAAGTTCCTGCATTCATGGTTGTATCTATTAGTAACCGAGTATCATGTCCCATAGTGGCCGCTACACACAGTATTATGTCCCATAGTGGCCCCTGCACACAGTATCATGCCCCATAGTGGCCCCTGCACACAGTATCATGTCCCATAGGGGCCCCTGCACACAGTATCATGTCCCATAGTGGCCCCTGCACACAGTATCATGTCCCATAGGGGCCCCTGCACACAGTATCATGTCCCATAGTGGCCCCTGCACACAGTATCATGTCCCATAGGGGCCTCTGCACACAGTATCATGTCCCATAGTGGCCTCTGCACACAGTATCATGTCCCATAGTGGCCTCTGCACACAGTATCATGTCCCATAGTGGCCCCTGCACACAGTATCATGTCCCATAGTGGCCTCTGCACACAGTATCATATCCCATAGTGGCCTCTGCACACAGTATCATGTCCCATAGTGGCCCCTGCACACAGTATCATGTCCCATAGTGGCCTCTGCACACAGTATCATATCCCATAGTGGCCCCTGCACACAGTATCATGTCCCATAGTGGCCCCTGCACACAGTATCATGTCCCATAGTGGCCTCTGTACACAGTATCATGTCCCATAGTGGCCCCTGCACACAGTATCATGTCCCATAGTGGCCTCTGCACACAGTATCATGTCTCATAGTGGCCTCTGCACACAGTATCATGTCCCATAGTGGCCCCTGCACACAGTATCATGTCCCATAGTGGCCTCTGTACACAGTATCATGTCCCATAGTGGCCTCTGCACACAGTATCATGTCCCATAGTGGCCCCTGCACACAGTATCATGCCCCATAGTGGCCGCTGCACACAGTATTATATCCCATAGTGGCCCTTGCACACAGTATCATGTCCCATAGTGGCCTCTGCACACAGTATCATGTCCCATAGTGGCCCCTGCACACAGTATCATGCCCCATAGTAGCCGCTGCACACAGTATTATATCCCATAGTGGCCCCTGCACACAGTATCATGTCCCATAGTGGCCCCTGCACACAGTATCATGCCCCATAGTGGCCGCTGCACACAGTATTATATCCCATAGTGGCCCTTGCACACAGTATCATGTCCCATAGTGGCCTCTGCACACAGTATCATGTCCCATAGTGGCCCCTGCACACAGTATCATGCCCCATAGTAGCCGCTGCACACAGTATTATATCCCATAGTGGCCCCTGCACACAGTATCATGCCCCATAGTGGCCCCTGCACACAGTATCATGTCCCATAGGGGCCCCTGCACATAGTATTATGTCCCATAGTGGCCCCTGCACACAGTATCATTCCCCATAGTGGCACCTGCACACACTATTATTCCCCATAGTGGCCCCTGCACTGAGTATTTTGCCCCATAGTGGCCCCTGCACACACTATTATATGTCCCATTGTGGACCACCCATGAACAATTATTATACTCTGGGGTCGTTTCAGAAAATCGCACCTATGAAAAAAATCGCACGAAAAAAAATCGCAGGTGTGCTTGGTGCCATTGAAATACATTGGCAAATCGCAGAAAAAAATCGCATCGCATTGCGATGCGATTTTCGCGCGATTTTTTTTCGCTAGTGTGCTTGAGGCCTTAGACAAATGCTTCTGGTCATTACGCACAGCTGTAACTTGCTCTAAAATTTCTAATTCTATTTAAAATATATAAAAAATGATTCATTGTTTCAGTGCTTTTTTGCTCAAATAAAACTAAACTAAATACAATATGTATAGTCTTTATATTATCAAATACAATAAACTGAATAGAACTAACTAGAAACTAAATGGCTAAACTCAATGGAAAACAACAACCTCCTGTGGTGTGACAGTAATGGCCTTAATTACTTAAGAACAAAAGACGGTGATTATAGGTTGTTTGCTTAAATCCTTCAGGTCATTCGACCCGTCTCTGGGTTCCAAAGGTAGAAATGTTAAATGACCCCTCTCTGGGACTTCTAGTGTTAAGACAACAGTCTGTTATCACTAATAAGATTAGAGAAAATCTTTAAAACTCTACTAAATTTTAAATTAATTATATTTGCACAAACGTTAATTGTCTACAGATCTAAATATGGTTATTTTCATGGGAAAACCCCTTTAAGTACCAGTACTGTTGTTAGGAGTGCCAGAAATAATATTACCTATTGATTCTGAAAATAAGTTCAATTTTCTTGCACATCTATGCTTTATTAATGTCACACTCAACTATGTTTTCATTTTTAGTCTTGGACACCTAGATTCCGTCACCAAGATTCATAATGGTTCTGGTAAGTAATAACACACAGTGCTTTATATGTCAAGGCAGCAATCCTATGTAAGTAAAGTTATAGGCAGTGGGGTCAGGGTGGCAATTAAACTGTAGATGCAACAAAAGCCGCCATCACACTCACAGTCCACTGACTCCTAAATCTAGAGGCCCTCAGGATTTGGACAAACTCCAGAGGAGCTGGGGGCAGGTGTAACAAAAAAAGAAAAACATATACCCTGGTGCTCTGATGCCTGCTGCAGCAGCTCAATTGGTCGAGCACCGTGTTTCGGTTCTTTGAACCCAAACAGCCTCCTCAGCAGTTGCTGTAGAGGGACTGGTGACATATGTGAGTGACATCACTGATCACTCTCCAGCGATTGCCTAATTCGCCTCAGTGGTCACACTGGGTGCAGAAGGAATGAGGCACGATGCATGACCGAACAGGTGAGTGTTTTGTTTTTTTTTCCTTAATGTTACACCTCTTTAAGAATAATATCCCATAGTGCACACAGTATAATGTCCCTTATTGGCTCCCCACACAGTAGAATGTCCCATAGTGGCCCCTGCACACAGTAGAATGTCCCATAGTGGCCCCTCTCTTCAGACCCCAAAATATAATGATTGGAGGCCCAGGGAAAGTGATTCAACATAAAAAAAACTGTGCTATGCACCTGTCCTGGGCTCCGGTGCAGGTCTTCCAGCCTCTTCTGATCATAGAAACTTCATGAATGACATCAGAGACCCCTGTCGGTCTGAACGAGAACTGCTGGTCAACGAATCTCGCAGGGTTCGTCCATCATACTCTCAGTGCTGACAGCGGCCTCCGCTGTGAAGGTATGGAGCGGGGACTCCAAGTCTGCACTCTGCTGCAATAGTTAGGGTAAGGGACCTCAAGGCAGGTAGCTTGCCGGCTCAGTGACCCATATTCCAGTCGGCCCACTGGGAATTTTCCCAGTGATAAATATGGCCAATCCGCCCCTGATCATCATTATTAAATCATCATTATTACTTAGGTCTACACCTGTATCTATATCTCTTCATAAAATTGCCAGAACGGGAAGGAAAAAAAATAGCTTTTATTATCGTATTGGCATGACTGGTATTTTCTTTACTTCAAGCATATCATTTTTACAATACATCCATTACATTGTTGTTTATTATTTTTTCCTTGCAGTTTTCACTAAGAATTTATGTGGTCAAATGTCTGCAGTTAGCGGACCACTTCTACAATGGCTTGAAGATCGTCTACAGCAGAATCACCAGCGTGCCCAGGAGCTAGAACAAGAGAAGGAGAGATTATTGCAGGAATTAGAGAGTCTGGATTGATTATTTTATTGGCTTTGGTGACTTCTGTGGAGAGTCCTGGTATTGCAGTTACCAGTGGCACCTAGCCATTCAATGGTAATTGAACTATGGACGTTAAGTTTAAGAATCTGGAATGCAATAGAAAAAGATGAAAGAAATGCATAAAACTTCACATGGGTTCTAAGTTCCCAAATGATGTGAAGTTACATATCGTTACCAGGACACATTTATTGTCTTGTGTTGTCAAGAAGAAAATATTTTTTTTTCTCTTGTTAAATGTTCTTTGTTTTCTGATTGTATATGAAACGATCTGTGGCTTTGTTAATGACTATTATAAATACACCTTTTGTGTACAATAATATAAACTTTTATATACATCTCTGTATACATCAGCAGCCCCTATACATTAGATGTTTGTTGGCCGAACTCCCTGATGTTTGTAGGTTTCGATCAACCATTTAATGTTTAATGTTTCACTCCTCTTCAGTGGCAGAAATCATCGAAGGTAAGGATCAAGAAGCTGGATTTCAACTACCCAAACCTTTTTATCTATAATCTCTTTGTCCGTTGATTATACAGCCACTGTTTGGCCAAACATAGAGCGAATGTGTATGGGGAAGTTGAAGTTGGCCGGGAAAGCGATTGGCCATACAAGCATTTGGCTGACAGCTATCTTTATGACATTATATAAAAAGTATAGCTGGCAACACACAAGTCTTTAAAGCAGCGCTTGTCAAACTGTGGGATGCTCCTTTCTAGTGAGATACAGGTCTCTGTCCCAGTTATTCACAGCTGGCACATTGCTTCACTGTAATAAACCTGCAAATGCTTGAGCGCCAGCACATTGCTGCCCTGCATTGTAGTATCCTTGCACCATAGCGGTGCCTACTAATGACTGGCAGGGATACAATCGGTGAAGAACATTCATTATATGCCTGGGAGCGCTGATCGCAATCATCGGTATGGCACAGGGATACTGTAAGACAGTGAGTTGATGTGCTGGCATTCTTTCCCTAAGTCCCCACCTGTGCCTGAGTAGGGAACTGGGACAGTGTCTCCTTTTGGTATTCTCTAGGCGTGATGAAGGAGGCAAGTGGTGGAAGCTGCTGCCCTGACTGATCTAAACTGTAAGTAAGTCTGCGTTCCCTCTTGCCAACTTTCTTTTTTTTCTTATTAAACTTTATTTTTAATTATGGGTTTTTCTTTTCAAAAAAGTAACAACAAAAACATAGACAATAATAAAATAAAAATGTGAACAATACCACTGTCATTGAAGAGATATCAGCATTACAATATAGATCGCAGGCCGATCAGACCGCAAGGAATTTGTCCATGGAGTCATAAATAGTGGTGTGAGGCACACCAGCGAGCGTCTTCTTAAGATACAGTGCAATAAGGCAGTTTGCGGCAGTGAGGATATGGGGGAGCAGCCTGGCAGCATTCTTTCCAATGTTCCTGGGAGAGAGATTGAGAAGGTAAAGCTCTGGAGTTAGAGGGAGATCTCGATCAAAGATTTCTTGAAGGAGGAATAGGACCAAAAACCTGGTCATGAGAGGGCAGATCCAAAAAATGTGGTATATGGTGTGGAACCACCTGGGAACGATGCCCACTTAATAGAGAAGGGTGTTTCAATTTGGAAGGGAGGAAGGGGCATTGAAATAATTTTATATAAAATGGAGGAGTTAGAGAGGGGTAGTAGGACTAATGGGCAGTGCTAAGTTTTTGTAGGATTACTACCCCTCTGACCCCTCTTTCAGACAAAGCTGCACAACAATATAATGGTAGTATTATATATAAAATTACTTTGGGTTGGAATAAAATTAAAACATATGAAAGCATGATGTGATAAAAAGTGATGCAACCAGTGTAATGTGAGGCCATACTTTCATGAACATTTGACTTGCAAGCATTGTCATGGTTGCATCAGTTTCATCACTTTTATCTTATCAGGCCATGCTTTTATAAAGATTTGGAAAAAAAAAATAATGCGAGCATAGTAATCATAAATTTTAATGATCACCACAAGTAGGGAATAAGCATCACATTTCTTGGGGTCCGTCCGCTTGGTCCCCCAGTGATCAGGTGCACAGGGGACTGAAAGTGAATGAAGCGCGGGTGCCAGCACTCCATTCACTGCTATGGAGCTGCCTGAGATTGCAGTCCCAACAGCCCAAGTATCTTTAATAACCCCTTTAAGTTACATGACTAAAATGAACAAGAGTAAGTGTGTGTGGGTAACTGATGCTGCTTAGAAACTGTGAAATTATTTCCTGTGAAGCAAGGGTCTTAAATGGGGACCCTCCACAATCAGAAGACTGGGGACAGAAAGTCCCTTCATGCAAGTGAATGAAACGCAAGTCCATTCTATGAACAACACTTCAGTCAATTCTATGGGGTTCTCAGACACTGGCACTTCATTTACATGGAGGACCTATGGCTGACTTTCAGGTCCCAGTCCTCATGGTCGCTGGGGTCTGGCCGTTGGGACCATCCTATGCCTATCCTGGGCCTAAGTGTCTTTAATGATAAAACCCCTTTAATTTACTATTATTATTATTTTTTTAGGGGGGGGGATATACTCAGAAACAGCATGATCTTTTTATGTTCCCGCAAAATTGTAACCTCATAGGAGCCTTGCATGTGAATTTGAAGGTCAAAATTGTAATGTTTTATCCATTTTATTACTTCGTTTGAGGCTTTCAATTGGCAATATTATGTTTGGTCCATCACTAATGCAATGAAGGAGGGATGTCTGACTAGACAAGTGAGTACATCTTTGAATGTACAATTTGAAAATGGGTTTTAGTTTGCTTTATGATAGAGGAAGTAATTTAAAAAAAAACTTTAGAAAAACTATAAGGGTAGGAGGAATGCCTCTTCATTTTCCGCCGCCATTTTCCAGATGTCAGCTACCCATGATGAGATGCCAATGCAGGGCATTGGCATTCAGTTGTGGGCTTTCTGCTGCTGATTAGGCCCAGATGAAGAGGCCAATCAGCAGGGAGTCTTGAGCTGTGGAATCCGTGGCAAGATCTAGCAGGATGCTTATTTTTTCAGTGTCCTGTGGTGATTTCTGCCTCCATTGAAAACAATAGGAGGCAGAATCTGGGTGGAATCTGCCGTTAATTCGGGGGTGGAATCCGCTCCCATATTCGTGGCCAATTCCTCCATGTTAACTTACCCTAAGAGGTCCACCCACTAAGGGTAGTAGGACTATTTATTTATAACTCTTTAAAATATGGAAGAGAAACTCTAAGGGCCTGTTCAGATGGTAAAAACTGAAGAGACTCTGAGGTGGACTTCCACCTCAGATTCCTCTTCATTCTCCAGCCCTTCAGCTCTCCTTAGCAGATATAGAGCTTAGGCTTTTCACTGTGGCTTTCACTTGCTGATCAGCTGATTGTTTTGCGCTGCAGATAGGATGCTTATTTTTTGAGTGTCCTCCTTTGATCTCTGCCATCCATTGAATACAGTGGGAGATAGATTCAGAACAGAACTTGGCAACCTCCTCCTCAAAATCTGTGCAAAATTCCATAAAGTTGACTGTGATAAGTCTTAACTAGTTACTGACTACAAGCACCAGCAGAGTCAAAGAAGAGGAGCCGTTCCCAGATTTGAGGTTAACCTGTGAGTTGGCAATATAACACCATCAGGGCTCCTAGATATACTGTGTGGGGGCCACAGGACAGGAAATTGTAAGATACATCAGGAAGGAAAGGGGTACACAAATTATGCAGGTATGGGACCCCAAAATTTCTGATGGCAGAGAATAAAAGGCAGAATACATTGCTAAAAGATAAAATAAAAAGAAGATTACAGTGGAATAAGAGGCAGAATACAGTTTAGAGACAGTGGCGTAACTAAAGTCTTGTGGTCCCTGGTGCAGACTTTTGTCCAGGCCCCCCTATCCCCTCCCTACAGTGCTGCAGTGGTATCTTACATTACCGTTTTTTTTTAAAAGCCTGAGGCCCATGGTGCACTGAATCCGTCCAATTGCTAAGTAAGGAATACAGTTTACCACTTGCTCCTTAAACATCACTGACCATGGGGGGGGTCATTATATGTGGGGGCATTGTGGATGTCATTTTATTATATGTGGGGGTTATTAGTTTACATGTGGAGGCCATTATATTACAAGTGGGACACATGATGCTAAAGCACCGGACATCATCAGTCTATAGCACCGGCACCAAGTGATCTTGTAGTGGGGACTACACATTATTTACTGTACAAGACACATGTGCAAAGTTTAATTCATGGTATATCACCAACTTCATACTATTTGTCTATCTGCTGAAACTTCCTGCTTCTCTGTCCAAAGTTCATGGTATATTACCCACTCCCATCATCCTAAATCATCTAAGGTTACTTTTTCTGTGCATAGTTTTCTTAGTTCATGTGTTGAGTTTAATTAATTGTTTTATAAGCTAGTTTAGTTCTACATCTAAGCATATTTACCCTGTATAAGTAGACATAGTAATAGGATAGACACGATGCAATTCAATCCTAAGTGTGGTGATTCAATCACAAGCGTGTTTAAGCTGCAGTTAGAAAGGGCAGCAGACACATCAGCAGATTAACCACACCAAAAAACCTCTAAATTCCTAATTCCATTTGACAATTGTCCCGCCATTTTCACTCTGTCTTTTTATTCTATTTGCTTTTTTTTTTTTTTTATAAACTTACCACCCATTCCTCCCTCCTGTTACATCTATCCACATCAGTTCCCCCTCTCCTATGTGCAGTTCCCATTCTCTGTTCACCTACCTCAACCACCTTGTGC
Organism: Leptodactylus fallax; assembly: GCA_947044405.1. Lineage (NCBI taxonomy): Eukaryota > Metazoa > Chordata > Amphibia > Anura > Leptodactylidae > Leptodactylus > Leptodactylus fallax. The sequence goes on from CAMRHE010000927.1 coordinate 135,698, forward strand.
TTCTGTGCAACAAATTAGACAATCTCACAAATCACTAAACCATCTGCTGTCTCTCTCCATTCTCCTGCTACTAGCTGCTGGGGACATCTCTTCAAACCCTGGTCCTCCTTCTTCTGCTAACCTCAACTCCATACCTGTCTCACCAAGACACCCTGCTAACCTTATTAATATTCGCTGTCTGCCATTTCCTTCTCTTCCACCAGTCTATTGCTCTTGTACACTCTGGAATGTCCGTTCAGTCTGCAACAAACTTGATTTCAAAGTTTTTTAACCTGCTGGCTGTCACTGACACCTGGATTAAACAGTCTGACACTGCCTCCCCTGCTGATCTCTGTTATGATCGCCTCCAATTTTTACACCCCCCTAGACATGAGGATAAGCAGAGTGGAGGGGAAGGCATCCTTCTATCACCACAATGCACTTTTCCAGTCATTCCCCCAGTACCATCAATCTTCTTCCCCTCTTTTGACCTCCACACTATCAGACTTTTCCGCCCTTTGTCTCTGCGAGTAGCTGTCATCTACCATTCCCCAGGCTCACCCTACCAGTTCTTAGATCACTTTGCTTCATGGCTTCCCACTATTTATCATCTGCCCCTTTTTTGGCCATACTTATCGCAGGTGTATCTTTTTTAAAAGACTAGTTTTACTGTGGTGCTGATTTATGATGTTGGCGCATCTCCTTGTTAAATGTTGTGCACATGTTAGTTATTGTAGATGAGCTTTTTTAGGCCATGTGCACGTTGAACCGCCATGCCCACCTCTTTCTCACACAGCCTATACCCCGATGCTCACTATTTACTTATGCAGCCAGAACCTCCTTTTCCCCCTCTCACTAACACACAGCTGGCACCCCCATTTCCCCCTTCTCTCACACACCCTGCACCACCACTTTCCCCTCTTGCTCACAATTGCTGTCTCCTCTCCCTCTTATTACCTTCCATCAGTCTCCTCTCCCAGCAGCTTCCTCTTCCTGTACAACGCGTCATCCTGCACAATCCAGAATAGCTCTGCCCACATAAGAGTCTGATCACACAGTCATGATGTGATCAGGGGTCCTTTAGTCCACTAGGAAATGGCATCTACTGTTTACATACTCCATAACGACCTGATACTTAATGCCTCAGTATGAGCTATCTATTTCCTGTTACTGGTAAAGAGGTTTTTGCCCCTTAGTGGTCAGGTCCTGAACTGAAGCAGTATTCAGCCATGTGAAAGATCCTCAGTGCGCCAACACCGCTTTGGCCCACACCTGAGACTTCTTTCATAAAAAAACCACACTCACCGCCAGTGAGTGCTGGGTTCACAAGATAAATACAAGACAAGCTTTCTAAATTTTATATATTTATTAACCCCTAAATGGGTCGGTATTAACATCTAACACATGCAGTTCAGAACAGATATGTAGATATATACAAGCATTAACAGTTACTAGTTACAAGATACAGTACAATAAATAAAAAGGGAATAAAATTGAAATAATTACTTTACCACACATATCCTGGATGTGGCTCTATAATCCAACCCTCACACATGGCATGTGGGGATAACCAATGGAGGCAGCATCAACACAGCATTCCAGCCTGCATGCTCCTCACAGTATATCCCAATAGTCTCATCATAGTCTCCTCCCAATGACCTCTTACCTCATCTTTTATACCCTTGATTACACCACCCAGAATGAGGTCACCGGCGACGGCAAGTCTGATTGATTAATGCACTCAAGTCAAGATTCTTTGTAAGGAGATGGGACCAAGTGAAATGATACAATGTTATCAACCATGTCTGATCTAACAGCCCAGTCCAAACAATGCATATGTATTTGATCACCCAGGGCTATGTAGGAATTCAATGGAGCTATTCTGGGATGGATACAAAGCCCTATTGTTACAAGGTTGCCCTACTGACAACATACATCTAGGATTATAGCTGCGCACATTATGAGTAAATGGAAGTAAGAAAGAGATACGCTACCCAGAGATCAAAATACATCTTTGAGTTATAGCCATATTTAAGCGGAATCATCACACCTCCCCCTTTTAGATGGGGCTTGTAGGAAGTAGGGGCCTGTGCCCCTCTTCCGAGAGCACCTCCGCCTCCAGCTTCTCAGGCTCTGGCCCCAAGGCTCCCCCACCTCCCCCCGGGGTCCCAGCAGACTCGGGCCTTGTCAGACTCCGAGGGTGGTTGAGCGGCACGTGCCTTCAATATGTCCAGACTAGGGTCAGCTTGGACAGCATCTCTGAACTCTTGGCTGGATTGAGACAAAAGAGAGGTGCATTTTACATAGTTGCCGGACCCTTCTGGCTCTCTAGTCTGACTAGGGACACTTCTAAGACTCAGGCCCGGAGCCACGTACACTTGGCTACCTCCTGCCTGTTCTGGGTCCGCTTTCTGAGTACTGGCATCCCGTGGAGCCACACTCATGACCCCAGGCCTTTGGGATACCAGTTCAGAGACCCCATCCCGGCGGTTTCTCAGGGTCTCTTTCACACTAGCCGCTAGTTGGGAGAGTTCTAGGGGATTTTGCACCTCTCCCTTTGCTTCCAAACCTAGGGGCACCTCTGGTTCTGGCACAGGTATTTTTGGACCCTGTCCTCCCTCCCAGACGCCTTGCCCCTTTGGGCCTACATCCTGTTCCTCCTGTACTTGGGTGGGTGATGGTGATACCTTGGGCAAATGACTGAGATCATGCTTCCCCAAACCATCCCCCCACAATACATTGACAGGTAATACATTTGACATACCCCCTTCTTGGATCACACCTCCAGTACCCCATGCCATCTGCACTTGGGCCATGGGCACTCCTGGAATAGAACTGGACCGAAGAGACGTGTATGTCTCATACCGGCCGGACTCCTCCGGCTTCAAGGGAGTGAGGCTAGTCATGGCGGTCTCAGCACCGACTCCAGGTGGTGTAGGCAACGATTCAAGGGTCAGAACGCCCTCCACCCTTGTAGCACTCTGGCTGCGGGCTAACACCGCACTACCAGCAGTCCGTCCCTCACCTGGATCGGCCATGAGATCCCCATAGCCTACCTGACCACCTGGCACATGGTCAGCAGTTGGGTGCTTATCGGATGCACTGGGCAAAATAGCAGAAGTCGCTTCCAGTGACTCAGAAGAGCTACCCTGTACACTTTCACAACAAGCATTGGCAATTACATTGACAGTACATTCATTAGCAATTGTTAATTCACACCGGGTCTCAATGAGATCTGTGGTATACATATTAACAAGCTGGGAGGGAGATGCCCCCGCAGATGTGGGTGTGTCTACAGACAAGGTCTCACTGGCTCCTAGCACGGGGGTGAACCAAGCATCAATAACATTTTTGCTGAGCTGGGTTGCAGGAAGCTCATTTGCACCTTCCCTGCTCTCAGCTGAAGGCAACTCATTAGCATTTACACTTACTGCCATGGGAAGTATCTCAGAGAGGGGGTTACGGGCCCTCTCTGCAGATATGACAGACACATTATCAACATTAATCATAGACAGTTTATCACAGTAAATTGGGGTGCTCCCCACCCCATATTGGGACATCATAGGTCCTAAATCAGTTCCCAACAGTACATTAGCAGGCAAATCAAATAGTCCCACAGTCCGCATTCCTTTTCCTGCACCCCAGTCCAGATACACAGATGGGCCACCTGCTGTGGCTTGGGAAGCAGGGAAGTTCTCAGGGCGGTTGGGGCACTCCTCCTTGAAATGTCCTGTCTGGTTACAGGCATGGCCCCCCGCACCTCCCCTTGGGGTTTGGGGAAGGTCACCCGGGCACCCAGAGTTCTTGGGACAGGGGAGGGACCACCCGGGCATAGTTTGTCTCACCCGACCTGACGACAGACAGCTGTGGTGAACTCCGGCCTGGCTTCTCCTTCCAACTTGAGGGTCTCTGCAGGGTTGTTGGAGTTTGCGCAGGGGCGGTTTGTGCCTGCTGGGAGAGCTCCATCCTTTTGAGCTCAAGCTGATACTGCCGCTCAGCCTGCCGTTCTGCGGCCTGCCGTTCTTGTTCTGCAGCTTCACGATCGGCCTGCCGTTCTTGTTGTACAGCTTCCTGAAAATGGCACAACACCTGCAGGTATGTGTTAGGGTCACTGGTGCCTACTTGCTGCAGGGCCATTTGCCAGTATGAAGCCATTCCCCCCACAAGGCTGGGGCTACTGGTCCCTCTTGGTGAAGTAATCCTTGGGACCGGGCTGCTTGCCGCACTTCCTGGCCTAGCCCCAAAATCAGGACTCAATTCTCTGCATGGCTGTGGCCGCCTCCATTTCAGCCATACGCTCAGGATCTCCAAAAGCCTGGTTCTGCAGTTCTGGAGATCTGCTTCTGAGCCCACTAGCCATCCACTGGTATTTGCCAAATAAAAGATAGGATAGAATACAAAGAGTAAGGGAGGGGAACAGCACTGTATCAAACTTTTACTGTATCTTAATGCTTGCTTTAATACCGAGCGTGTTTCATAGGATTACCACAATCCCCAGCATCTGAGTGATAAAGGTCACCAACACACGCTGTTTATCCTAAGATCCCACCACGCTGCCACCAAAGTGAAAGATCCTCAGTTCGCCAACGCCGCATTGGCCCACACCTGAGACTTCTTTCATAAAAAACCACACTCACCGCCAGTGAGTGCTGGGTTCACAAGATAAATACAAGACACGCTTTCTAAATTTTATATATTTATTAACCCCTAAATGGGTCGGTATTAACATCTAACACATGCAGTTCAGAACAGATATGTAGATATATACAAGCATTAACAGTTACTAGTTACAAGATACAGTACAATAAATAAAAAGGGAATAAAATTGAAATAATTACTTTACCACACATATCCTGGATGTGGCTCTATAATCCAACCCTCACACATGGCATGTGGGGATAACCAATGGAGGCAGCATCAACACAGCATTTCAGCCTGCATGCTCCTCACAGTATATCCCAATAGTCTCATCATAGTCTCCTCCCAATGACCTCTTACCTCATCTTTTATACCCTTGATTACACCACCCAGAATGAGGTCACCGGCGACGGCAAGTCTGATTGATTAATGCACTCAAGTCAAGATTCTTTGTAAGGAGATGGGACCAAGTGAAATGATACAATGTTATCAACCATGTCTGATCTAACAGCCCAGTCCAAACAATGCATTTGTATTTGATCACCCAGGGCTATGTAGGAATTCAATGGAGCTATTCTGGGATGGATACAAAGCCCTATTGTTACAAGGTTGCCCTACTGACAACATACATCTAGGATTATAGCTGCGCACATTATGAGTAAATGGAAGTAAGAAAGAGATGCGCTACCCAGAGATCAAAATACATCTTTGAGTTCTAGCCATATTTAAGCGGAATCATCACAAGCCAGATCACAATGATTTTACTAAATCCCGTACTCCATAGGGACCAGGTTCTTACCAGGATGGGAAATAGCCAACTCTATATGAGCCGTCTATTTCCCATCATTTATAGGGACTGTTTTTTGCCCCCTATTTGTCATGTCTTCTACAGTTATAGTACTTAGCTGGTTCACAGTTAAAGGGGGTTTCCCACCTCCCTATCTCAGCAGCTTTGCTTGCTGTCTCTTCTCACTTCCTGTATTCCTGCACGCTGGGGGAAGGCAGTTTTGACTATATGATGAACAGGAAGCTATGAAATATCACAATATAGTTGTTGCCTATTCAGAGAAAGATTATTATGATTACTAGAAAGCTAATATAAATGCAGATCAAATAATATGCACAGTACATGTATATTACATTAAACAGGTTTGTATAGAACACTAACCATGCTTCTAGAGAACGGACTCAGTGTTATCTGTGTTTACATAGAGAGATAACAGACAGAGACTTTATCAGCAAACTGCAATTAGCTGAACTGATTGTCCTGCAGGCAGAGCTGTAGATAACAGTGAGAGCACTCAGCCCCCTCCCCAGTGAGCAGTGATTCACATAATCTGTCCTGTCTTATCACATAGGCCGTGCTCCATGGAAATGATGTGTAGACAATGGGCAGAATAATTTCACATACCAGGCAAACAAAGCAGCATTGTTAAAGCAATGTATTTAGGAAAACTCTTGAATTTGCATAAGCTAGCAGTATAGGTAGGATCCCTGAGATAGGAACACCCCTTTAAGGACCCTTTTAATAACTTAGCTTCATTTTTGTTTGCAAATCTCATAATAAAGCGACTGCATTAAACAATGAGACGTCTTTTATGCTTATTTCTAACATTTGTTTAGAATCAGAAATAAAACATGAAAAAATATTTCTCAGCATACTTTGTGGCTGGATGTATAGTGGGAGTTACACGGCAACATCAGGTCATGTCATCTTGCTGGTAATTCGCTTGCTATTGTGATCATTGTGCAATTTCAATATTATCTTATAAGCAGATTATTACACAACAGTATACAATATTTCTTTCAAAATTTGACATTTTCACAAATCATGACACAGAACTGGCTACTTCCTATACTCCAGAAGAACCTTTTCCATGTATCATATATTTAGGTTTCTTAATGCTGAGGTCCTTTTCAGTGATGGGATATTGCCAACTCACACAGAACTGGCTACTTCCTATACTCCAGAAGGACCTTTTCCATATATCATATATTTAGAAGGTTTCATACAGCTGAGGTCCTTTTCAGTGATGGGATATAGCCAACTCACACGGAACTGGCTATATCCTATACTCCAGAAATTTGAAAATGTGACATGCTCTGCTTTTCAGATAGTCCTACCACCCAAATACATTAATGAATATTATCTACCATATCTCTGCTTTATATTGGCATCATCTTTTAATCGCCCTTTAATTTATTTTGGACGTTTGAAGGTTTACAAACATAAGTACGATTTTCCAGATTTACAAGAAAATTTCCCAAACCCATTAGTTAGGGACCACTTCAATTCTGATGGAGATTTTCAAGGTCTATATTTTAACCCCCCCATAAATCACCCCAATTTCAAAATTGCACCCCTAAAATAATTCAAAACAGCATTTGGAAAGTTTGTTGACCCTTTGAGCATTTCACAGGAATTAAAACAATATGAAGGCAAAATTTAGATATTTCATTTGTTTCAATAATATGTTCATTCACCCTAAAATGAAGACATTCACAAAGGGTTAAAGGAGAAAATGCATTTCACAGTTTGTTATGCAATTTCTCCCAAGCACGAAAATACCCCACATGTGGATGTAAACTGATGTTTGGGCAAACATCAGCACGGGAGGGAAGAAGCGATACTTTGTGTTTGAAGAGCAGATTTTGCTGGAATAGAGGGTATCAGGGGCACAACAGCTTTTGGAGCGTTCGTCTCTGATACAAGTTGGGTAAGACATATTGTGCACTGAAAAAACGGGAATTTTTTTTTGTACTCACCGTAAAATTATTTTCTCGTTGTATTCACTGGGGGACACAGCATCATGGGTATAGACCTGGCCACTAGGAGGCTGACACTAGGAGAATGAAAAGGCTGTCGGCTCCGCCCTATAGTCTATACCCTCTCACAGACAGAGTGCTAGGCCAGTTTGTACCACAGCAGTAGGAGAGAGACACAAAAGAAAAAAAAAAAGGAAGACGGAACCAACAACCACCAACATGTCCTAAACCCGAAAGCAACCAAAACAGCTCGGGCAGAAACAACAAAAAAAACACAAAAAAAACAAAAAAAAAAACAAGGGTGGGATCTGTGTCCCCCAGTGAATACAACAAGAAAAGGATTTTATGGTGAGTAAAAAAAAAGAAATCCCATTTTCTCGTCTATTTCACTGGGTGACACAGCACCATGGGATGTCCTAAAGCAGTCCCAGAGGGAGGGAAATAAAAAGCCATACGAACAACCTAGCGCACAGCCGCTTGCAGACCCTTACGACCCAAGCTGGCATCAGCAGAGGCCAAAGAATGAATATGGTACAACTTTGTGAAAGTGTGGATGGAAGCCCAGGGGGCGGCTTTGTAGCCCTGGGCGGCAGAAGCCTGATGCCGAACAGCCCAGGAGGCTCCAACGGCCCTACTGGAGTTAGCTGTCACACGGAAGGGCAGGTCCATACCCCTAAGCCGTTAGGCCTCCTTGATCGCAGACCGAATCCAGTTGGAAATGGAAGCCTTGGAAGCAGGAAAGCCCTTGCTGGGACCCTCGGGGAGGACGAACAAAGTGTCCGATCGACGGAAAGGGTCTGTGAGAGATAAATAGACACGAATCACCCGGACAACATCCAGACAGTGAAGAGAACGCTCACGAGGATGCTTAGGGTCCGGACAGAAGGACGGCAAGACAATGTCCTCGTTGATGTGGAAAGAGGAAACCACCTTCGGCAGAAAGGACAGAGGTGGACGAAGTACAACCTTGTCCCTATGGAGAACCAGAAAGGCAGACTGCCGAGACAGGGCAGCGAGCTCAGAGACCCTGTAAATGGAAGTAATGGCCACCAAAAAGGCGACCTTCCAGGACAGGAAGTGAAGCGGAATATCCCGCAAAGGCTCGAAGGGGGGAGCCTGAAGCACCTCAAGGATGAGATTAAGACCCCACGGGTGGACGATAGGGAGGGCGCAGTGTGACACACCCTGCAGGAAGGTCTTCACCTGAGGGCGGAAGGCCAGGGTCTTCTGAAAGAGAGAGAGAGAGCAGAAACCTGTCCTTTAAGAGAAGAAAGGCCAAGACCTTGATCCAGACCGAACTGGAAAAAAGCCAGGATCTTGGGGAGCGAGAAGAAGAGCGGATGATAAGCATTACTCTCACACCAGTGTTTGTAGGACCTTCCACGTGCGGTGGTAGATCTTGGCCGACTGGGGCTTCCGGGCCTTGAGCATGGTCTGGATAACAGGCTCCGAAAATCCATGTTTCCTCAGAACCTTGGCTTCAACAGCCACGGCGTTAAACGCAGATGATGTAAGGTAGGGTGGAGCAGCGGCCTTTGAGACAGGAGGTCTGCCTGCAGGGGAAGAGGCCAAGGAGCATCCGCTAGCAGGAATACAAGATCCACGTACCAATCCGGAGCCACCAAGATGGCAGGAACCCTCTCGGTCTTGAGCTTCTTGAGAACCCGAGGGAGGAGAGGAAGAGAAGGGAACAGGTACAGAAGGCGAAAGTCCGACCAGGGAATCACGAGAGCATCGGCTGCGACGGCTTGAGGGTCCAGGGACCTGGCCACGTATCGGGGTAGCTTGTGGTTCAGGCGGGAGGCGAAGAGGTTGACGTCGGGCATGCCCCACCGGGAGCACAACTGGAGGAATATTTCCTGACCACTCGCCTGGGTTGTTTTTCTTGGCTTAGGCAGTCTTCCGCCCAATTGTCCACGCCCGGAATGTGGACCGCTGAAAGAGCCGGTACATGATGCTTTGCCCACAGGAGGGAGCGGAAGGCTTCCAGAAGGGCCACACAGCTCCTAGTGCCCCCTTGATGGTTCAGATAGGCGACTGCGGTGGAGTTGTCGGTCTGGACTCTGACCAGACGCCCATGGAGGAGAGAGATCCAATGAGACAGGGCCAAGAAGATGGCCCTCAGTTCCAGCAGGTTGATCTGTAGCGAGGACTCCGGCCTGGACCACAGGCCCTGAACGGTCAAGACACTGAAGACCGCCCCCCAGCTTGCATCAGTGGAGATCACCTGCCAATGGAGGGGAAGGAAGGACTTCCCCTTGGAGATTCCCGGAGAGGAGAGCCACCAAAGAAGCTTTCGACGGACTCGAAGAGGCAGGAGAATCAGGCGGCCAAGGCTGGACAGAGACCTGTCCCAGCGTGGCAGAATCGCCAACTGTAGAGGATGCGAGTAAAACTTGGCAAAGGGGATGGTCTCGAAGGTCGAGACCATCATGCCCAGGACCCGCATGCAGAACCAAAGTGAACAAGGCGAAGTCCTCCGAAGGGTCAGAATCTTGGACTCTGGAAGGAGAACCCTGCCCTGGAGCATGTCGAGGATCATGCCCGGGAATTCCATGTGCTGAAAAGGCACGAGACAGGACCTTTCCTCGTTGATGAGCCAGCCGAACCGGCGAAGGAGGTCTAAGGTGATCCACAAGCTGGAAAGGTTGTTCCCCCTGGAAGGAGCTTTGACCAGGAGGTCGTCCAAGTAGGGAATAATGGCAACTCCTCTGGAGCGAAGGATGGCCATGAGAGACTCCATCACCTTGGTGAAGACCCAGGGGGCAGAGGCCAACCCGAAAGGAAGATGACAACTGGAAATGACGCGAACCTACCGCAAAACGAAGAAAAAGCTGATGGCCCAGCACAATGGGAATGTGAAGGTAAGCGTCGCGTATGTCTATGGACGAAAGAAATTCACCCGGCTCCAGGGAAGCCACCACAGACCTCAGGGACTCCATGCTGAACCTGCGGACACGGACAAACCTGTTGAGCCCCTTTAGATCCAGGATAGGGCGAAGAGAGCCTTCCTTCTTGGGGACGGTGAACAAGTTGGAGTAGCAACCTTGGAAACGCTCTGAAGTGGGCACTCTCCTTGCCGCTGGAGTGTGGAGACAGACAGAAGGAATGCAGTCACTCAAGTGGGGGAAGAAGGCAAAGTGGACAGAAAAAAATCTGTCTGGAAGGGAGGAGAACTCTATGGAGTATCCGGTTGATACCACCTCTCAGACCCAGGCAACGTCGACGCTGGCAAGCCAGGTCTCCTGGAAGGAGAGCAGACGTCCCCCCACCCGAGGGCCCCTGAGTGGGCTTGGAAACAGAAGGCCTGGAGGGCTTGGAGCGGGACTACCAGGCAGGTCTGGGCTTGAAAGAGGGCTTCTTGGAGCGAGAGTCCCGAAGAGACCATCCTCAGGAGCCAGAGGTGGAGCCACAAAAGGAGCGAAAGCGCTGAGAACGGCTGGAAGAAGATGGCTGGCACCGAGAACGCCTCTGGGGAAGGAGATAACTTTTACCCCCTGTGGCCTCAGAGCTAAGCTTCTTAAGACCCTTACCAAAAAGCCGGCCCTGTTCATCCCGGGAAAAGGGAAGGGCCACAACCGCTTTCTTGGAGGCGGCCTCAGCGTTCCACGAACGAGTCCAAACCGTACGGCGGATAGTCACAGCATTGGCGGTCGCCTTGGCAGAGCGGCAAGCTGCTTCCAGGGAAGTATCGCACAGGTACTTGGAAGCGTTCAGGATTTGAGCTACAAGCAGTTAGTTGTCTTGGAGGGAAGCTTCATCAGAGAGGCTAGCTTGGAGCTGTTTGGCCCAGGATATGCAGGCCTTGTTGACTCAAGAGGCAGCAAAGAAAGGTCGCAGAGAAGAGCCAGCCGCTGTGAAGGCTGCTCTGGTGAGAGATTGCACCCTCTTGTCTGAGAAATCACTGAGAGAGGCGGAGTCCACCAAAGGCAAAATGGTAGCCCTGGAGAGCCTAACGATAGCGGGGTCCACCGCGGGAGGCTCTGTCCACTTGGAGACACACTGGTCTGGGAAGGGAAAGAGAACGTCCAACTTCCTAGTCGAAGACAGAGGACGGTCCGGGCAAAGCCATTGTTCCTTCAAGATGTGGTCAAGCACCCCGTGGTTGGGAAAGACCAGAGGAGGGCGAAGACTATGGCGGAAGGAGGTGTCCTATTGAGAGGCAGGATCTGGGTTCTCTGAGATTTGTAGGTTATCTCTGACCGCAGCGGATATAGATGTGTCTTACTGATGCTCCGAGTCGGAGTCAGAGGCGTCCCCAGGAGAAACAGAGAGAGCAGGGGGAGACAGAGTTCCGCCTGTCGGAGAGGATCCGCGGGTAGAGGCCCTCCCTGGGGAGTGCCCAGGGGTAGGGGAGGAGGACCGTGACTTGTAAGAAGACTTCCTGGTCGTCTTGCTGGGACGGCTCCTGGATCTGGAACGGGAACAATGAAGGTGCCTGGAAGGTTCCCTAGAAGCAGCCGACTGAGCGGCGATCTGGGAAGGCAGCTGTTCCAAAGTCTCCACCATAGACTGGTGGAGACTGGCACGGTTACCAATGGCCTGGGTGAGAGCAACCGCCCAATCCGGGGAAGAATGAGCTGGAGAGGGGCAGGAGGCTCTTGGACTGGCTGAGACAGAAGGCAGAGAGAGCAGATGGGCTCAGGCTGTCCGCATGGTAACTTTCTGTTATAGCGGGCACACATATAAAACGTGGCGGCACTGGGGCACCCGGCTAAAACGGGACGCTAATGCACGGCTTGAGGAGCTTCGGCTCCGTCTACAATATGCAGAGACTCGCATGGCGTCTAGCCCGTCGTGGGCCCTCCTTAAAACCTTGATAGCTCTTCGGGCCCAGATTAGTGAGACCCTTCTTCAAAAGACCACCAAGTTACTGCTTTACACTAGGCAGCGGTACTATGATAGGGCCAACAAACCCCATAAGCTTTTGGCTAGTCAACTACGAGACCGAATGGAGAGGGGTTTGGCTTATGCGCTGCGGGGATCTGACGGGGCCGTTGTGTACGACCCTAGTGAGATTGCGTGTCTATTTCATGCCTTTTACTCAGATCTCTACTCCCTCCCATCGGACTTACCTCCTGATCCTACGACGCGCTCAGCATTATTGCAGGACTTCCTGTCTTCCTGTAATTTGCCTGTTCTTTCCCCCGGAAGACCTTGCTCTTCTTAACAAACCTATCACGACGGACGAGGTCTCCCAAATGCTCCAGGAACTCCCTAATGGGAAATCGCCTGGCCCTGATGACCTCACCTACCTATACTACAAGGTATTTGGGGCAGAGTTGATCCCGCATCTTGTTTCCCTATTTACGGCCTTTTTGTCGGGCGAACCAATCCCTGATTCTATTTCACACTCTTTTCTAACCCTCATCCCGAAACCTGATAAGGACCACCTAGATTGAAGGAATTACAGGCCCATATCACTTCTGAATACGGATCTCAAGCTTTTTACCAGGATTCTGGCGTCCAGACTTAACATGTGCCTCCCCTCCCTGATCCATAAAGATCAGGTGGGCTTTGTACCTTGCCGCCAGGGAGGTGATAATACCAGGAGAACCATCGATCTTATAGACGTGGCATCTCGCTCTGGTTCCGAACTCTTGGTACTCAGCTTGGACGCGGAGAAGGCGTTTGATCGTCTGGGATGGCCCTTTTTATTTGAGGCCCTGGCCACGTTTGGCTTTGCGGGTCCCTTCTTGACAGCAATCAAGGGTCTTTACTCCTCCCCCGTCGGCCACTGTCAAGCTTCCTCACGCCTCGTCTCCCCCGTTTCGTCTACACAACGCACTAGACAGGGTTTGCTCTTTATCTCCTCTTCGTTTTGTACTCTGTATTGAGCCACTGGCGGCAGCCATCCGTCTGTGTCCCGATATTACGGGGGTCCGTGTACGCAATCGAGAATTCAAACTTTCCCTATTCGCTGATGATATCCTCCTGACCCTTACTAACCCCCATGTATCCCTTCCCAACCTCCATGGCCTCCTTTCCCGCTTTGGCCGTCTGTCTGGTTATAAGGTCAATACTTCAAAGACAGAGGCCCTACCTATTCGAATTCCCCCGTCTAGCTTGGCTGGCCTTCAGGCCGCCTTTCGGTATAGATGGCAGTCCTCCTCGCTAAAATACTTGGGCATATATTTATCTGGATCCTTTTCCCAATTATTCCAGGCAAATTTCTCCTTCCTTTTTAGACATATTCGGGCCCTCCTTACTAAGTGGTTGGTACTGCCTCTGTCTCTCTTTGGCTGGATCAACGCAGTGAAGATGTCTATCCTGCCTAAGCTGCTTTATTATTTTGAAACCCTCCCAGTCACTGTGCTCCTTAGGGACCTCCGGGCGCTGCAGGGCTCAATCCTCCGATTTGTTTGGGCCAGAGGGAGACACAGGCTTTCTAGGCAGCTTATGATGACCTCTAGGGAGAGAGGTGGCCTTTCTCTCCCCAATTTAGTTTTATACTACTGGGCGGCCCACCTACGCAGGGTCCTGGCTTGGTCACCCTCCAAGCTTACTCTAAGTGGATGGAGATCGAGAAGCTATGGCTTGCCCCGCAACATCCTAATTCCCTGCTTTGGACTGGTCCTCACTCCCCCCCCCCCGGGAGTGCCTTGTTAGGCCCTATGGCACTCACAAGAGATATTTGGCGCACATTTGTATCCCGTTTCCCCCTCTCCTCCTCGTGTTCCTCCATGACCGCTTTCCTTCTTCACCCTAATTACCCGCCTGGATTCACTGGGCCGATAGCGGGTCCTTGGCTGAGAGCGGGCCTTTTTCGGTACGCTGACATCATTGATTATAGGACCCGGGCTCTTTTACCATTTGATGATCTCCAGTCCGGATTTGGCCTGCCCCAGTCCAGTGAGTTCACGTATATCCAGGTCTCCCATCTGGCCTCCTCTATTTTTCAAGGCCCCACAGCACCCATCCCTATGCTTTTTGAGAAACTTTGTAAAACGGGTGTTGGGACAACAGGGCTTATTATATATACTGCCTTCTTTCGAACCCCACCCCAGATGCTCTGCCCCAACATACCTATATGTCACGGTGGGAGAACTATTTGGGAACACCCATATCGAGTAACGATTGGTCCCTCATATGGAGTAGAGCACCCAGGACTTCTAGATGTGTTACACAAAAGGAAAATATTTTTAAGATGTTGATGCATTGGTACCATACCCCAGTTGCACTTCACTCTTTTGACAAGAATATCCCGGACTGCTGCTGGCGGTGTGGCACCCGCCCCGCACACATTTTCTATCTCTTTTGGAACTGCCCCTTGCTCCAGCCTTATTGGCGTCAGGTCCGGGGTCTCCTGGAAGGGGTCCTGGGTGTTAGCCTTCCCCTGTCCCCTAGGACTTACCTTCTCAACCTCCCCCCGCCCTGATATTTTGCGCAAGCCCGCTCTTCAGTTCCTGTTGCTCCTCCTTACCTCCGCTAGATGTCTGATTGCGAAACATTGGCGGCATCTAGCCCCCTTGGCCCTGGAGGAGTTATACGCTAGGATAAAAGATGCGCGCTCCCTGGAGTACCTGACGGCACTTCTTAATAATGAGGAGGAGAGGTTCTGCCTGATCTGGAAACCGTGGGATGAGTTTTGGGCGGTCCGGCCTCTCTGATCCGGCTGTTGTGGGGCCCCTTACTTCCTGGATGTCCTTCTGCCACCCTTCTGTCCTCCTGTCTTGTCTACCCCTGTTTGTTGTTGGATTCCTTGGCTTTTTTGGGGCCATTTCTGGCCAGTTTGTTTAAAGCCTTGTAATTTATTGAGAATGCTGAGTAATCCCCATCTGTCCTATGTTTGTTACCTTCAGTTATCTTGTTTTTCTTGCATATTGTTATTCTCTTTGTATGACAAAAACTTTTAAAATAAACAGTTGAAAAAAAAAAACGTGGCGGCACTGGAGGGGGCCGAGATGACTATTCACGGGAGGACATGGCAGCGAGGGCCCAGGGAAAAGAATGGGGAACCCAGGAGGGAGCCTACCAGACTGTTGAGAAAAATGTCTGCTCGCCAACTGCTGCAGAGAAGTAGTTGCACAGAGAAGGATCCCCAGGTGCTGAGCCTCACAAGCTGAGAGAAGAGGTCCCAGTACAGGAAACAACCGGAATACAGGAAGTTAAACAAAAAACACACTTTCTGAGGAGAACAAGTTCCCTCCCTTTGGAGTTCCCGCGCTTATGGGCTAGAGGAAGGACTGGCAGACAGTCCAGGACAGCCCCCTGGCCAATGGAAAGAGATAGGAGGAGCCCGGAGGCTAGGCTAAAGTAAACGCCGTGGCTGGAGCGCCCCGCAGCCGGCAATGTGTCACCGCTGGCGTGGGAAGAAAAACTGCCGGCCCCAGAGGCGCCCGCAAGGGCCGTGGAAGTCATCGTGGGCAAGAAAAGTGGGCTTCATGGAGACCCCCCCGAAAAACGGATGCCCCATTCCCCCACAGGTAGCCGCTCGGGAGCAGGGGAAAAAGGGGACGCGGAGCGCCATAGAGAGGGGCTAATCCGCATAGGGAGACCCCATGGAGAAAATAACCCCTTCAATTCTATTTGGCCATTTTAACCCCTGAGAGAAGAGCCGAGGAGGGGGAGGGGGGATAATACTCACCCATCTTCTCTTCTCATACTCACCTATCAGGTGTCTTCAGGCACCGCAGGGTCACCCCCTTGGTAGGACCTCGCACGTGGGAGTGGGGCCGCCGGTGTGGCGAGTGGTGACTGGGTGACCGGCGAGGCGCTCTTTTACAGAGCGCTGCGCCCGCAAAGGGGTACAACTAGTGTGGCATACACGCTGAAGACCCCCTGCACCTGAAAGAAAAGTAAAAATAAATACGATGCAAGACAGAAGACCTGAGTCAGGTCGTGTCTGTCTCCTACGACACTAGGTTTAAACTGGCTTAGCACTCTGTCTGTGAGAGGGTATAGACTATAGGGCGGAGCCAACAGCCTTTTCATTCTCCTAGTGTTAGCCTCCTAGTGGCCGGGTCTATACCCATGGTGCTGTGTCCCCCAGTGAAATAAACGAGAAATTGCCATTTTCTCCTTTCACCATCAGCTGCACACTCCTGTCTGGGAAATAAATTAATGCAACACTTTACTGTTAAAAATGCTCACTGAACCCCTGGATAAATTCATTCAGGGATGTAGTTTCCAAAATGGGGTCACATGTCAGGAGCCCTGCAAAAGTGGCATGGCATCCAAAAACCAAACCCTCTAAATATGTGCTCCAAAAACCAAATAGCGCTCCTTCCCTTCTGTACCCAAACAGCAGTTTATACCCACATATGACATTATGTACATTATCCTGGGTACAACAGTGTCATACATGTATGGAAAAAAAAAAACGAAAATGTGTCTGGTCCAGAACCAGGGAAATTGGCCAGGTAGAAAAGTGATACCCCACATAGTGTACACAGTTCCAGAGGGGGTGACACTCTATGTAGTATACACAGTTTTAGAGAGGGAGACACCGCACAGCTCCAGTTTACCACGCACACCAACATAAACCCCACAGCATCCCTTGTACCACCAGTGCCCAAGCTGCAACTTCTAATAGTCTGGAAGCTCTTCTTACAAGCATTGCCACGCCTTCCCTGTCACATGACTTCAGAATGTCATGTGACCTGCTGACGTCAGAAGGTCCTTACTGAGTATAGTAGTTAGCTTTGCCGTTCATTCACTCAGTCGTGACGTCCTCGCAGGTCCTTTAGCACACTAGTAAATGGCTGTACATGATGTGGTTGACGTTGTGCGATGAGTGTGATGTAAGCCGTTATGTCCTCTGAGATGAGTCTCTCCTCATAGTGACATAGTGCTAGGGGGTTGTGTATCTGGCTATTGCACAGACTTGCGCTCACTTGCGTTTCTTGTTACTTGTAGATTCTCTGCAGTAAAGTTGGCTTATGATTGAAGAATGATCATGGAGTCAGGAGGAGACTGTCTGTCTGGAGTTCCTGCACTTCTCACAGAATCTGCTTTCTCACAAACATACAGGTACAAACAGAATAAAACTAAAGTGCCAGAACCAGTACCAGAATCAGAACCAGCGCCAGTGCTGTACAGTTATGGCCAATCTCTTTAAAAATACAGTGCACATCAAGTTGGAGCTTCCTACAGCCTTTTTGTAGTAAGGCTATGTTGACATCTGCTTTGGAGACTTCGTAGCAGTGTCCAACTTTTTTGTCCAACTTTTAGTTCTAGGCTAAGGCCCCACATAGCGGGCCGCAGTGAAAAAGTGTTTTTTCCCGCAGCACTCTTGAAAGAAAGCTGAGTTTTTCGTCCGTGGACTTTCTGCTTATACCTATAGGGAAACCGCCGGCTTTTCCATAGGTACAACAGAACACAACAGTTTTGGAAATCATAGTATTTCCACTGCAGACATTTTTCGGCAATGTGTGGAAGGGATTCGCAGTCCACTTTGCAGTGACTGTAAAACACAGCAGTTTTGCCTCGTGGGGCTTCATCCTTAAAGGGGTTGTCCAGGCAAAAACGGACAACCCTTTTAACTTTTAAATCAGCCAGGGCATTGAAAAAAATAAAAAATATGCATGCATATCACCTGTCCCCGATGCTCCGGAGTTCTCCCAGCACATCCCAGTGGTGGCTTCTCCCGGGTCTCTTCTGGAGTTCTGCTGATTGACCTCAGCGGTCACTTGACCACTGAGGCCAATCAATGGTCTCAGCAGGCCTAAGAAAGAGGACCCGTGATGTCACAGGTAGTGATATCGCATGTCATTTGCTGATTGGCCTCAGCGATCACGTGACCACTGAGGCCAATTAGCGGAACTCCAGAAGAGACCCAGGAGAAGCTGCCACCAGGACCAGCGGGAGGACTCCGGAGCATCGGGGACTGGTGAGTATGCATTTTTTTTATTTTTTTCAGTGCCCCTGGCTGATTTAAAAGTTAAAAGGATTGTCCATTTCTGCCAGGACAACCCCTTTAAAGAACGTTTACCCGACAGACCTCATTTTAGTTAATGGGGTCTGTCAGACTCCATATGACCAGAGCAACTCAAAGGCTGACACTAGTGTGAACAAAGCAGAAGGCTCTCCTCTGCTATCTCCACCATGCTTTTCATATCTTCACAACTCTAATGTCTGCTGGTCGCTGGTTTGGAATTTGACCTTACACCTTTTTTATCAGATTGTCCAATTAGCAGCTGAGGTGGCATGTTTAAACCTTTTTCCTCCTTACCTAATTGTCTGCTATTTGGTTGTACATATTCTGGCTTTTTTAACTTGATTGTTTGTGTTTCACTGATTGATACTAGAAATCCGTTTATCTCCGGATTTTGGCTTTGACGTAACCTCTAGGAACTGACCCTTGGCAAACAGTTCATCTCCTGATTTTGGCTTTGGACATTACCTCCTGAACTGACTATTGGCCTGGACGTTCACTTTTCTGATTTATCTTCCTGATTCCGATCTGCCTTTTAAGGCTTTGTTCACACTACCGTTGGATGTCTGTTATGATGGGGTCTGTTAAAAAAAAAAAAACACAAAAAAAAATGTCCGCCTATCATATCGGACATTAATGAACACTAACTGATGTTAATGTGTTTTTTTTTTTAAGTGGACCATTTATTGGATCAAATAAAAAAATGGACACATTAACATCAGATAGTGTTCGTTAATGTCAGTTTTTATACCGTCTATTTTTTTGTGTATTTTTTGTTTTGCTTTCTGAGCATGTGCAGAAAAAAACCGACAAAAATAATGGACAGTATAATTGACAACAGTCTGAGTCTGTTACCATGCGTCATACGTCCGTTAGCTATTAACATCTGTCATAAGTTCGTTATTTTCAACAGACCCAAAATTCCTGCACCCTGCATTATTATTATGTCCGCCAAAAACTGTAACAGATTTGGTGAAAATGACAACAGATCAAATCCATTGAAATCAATGCGATTTTTGACAGATTTTTGATGGATCTGTTAGTGTCCGTTGTGAACATTCTGACGGATGCTAGCACTGGACACTAACAACAGTAGTCCACTATCACACTGTTGCTATCTATACACTAAGGTTGCAGTGCTATCTATATTACAACCCCAATTCTAATGAAGTTGGAACGTTGTATAAAACATAAATAAATACAGAATACGATTATTTGAAAAGCCTTTTCAACTTATATTCCATTGAATATGCAACAAAGATATTTAATGTTCAAACGGATAAACTACTGTTTTTTTGCAAATATTCACTCATTTTGAATTTGATGCCTGCAACACGTTCCTAGTCTGGCTTTCATAACCTGATTGATTGTACTGCACTGTTTGGAAATCTATTTGTCTCCTGATTTTGGCTCTGACGCTACCTCCGGAGCTAACTATTGACCTGGACGTTCACTCTCCTGATTCTGATCTGCCTTGTAAGTTTATTGTGGGTTCTGGTTTGACGTCTGATTGTGCAGCATTAATTTCTTGTACTGTTTCTGTGGTGATAACTTGGATCCCAAATTGAGCACAAGTCCATCTGGCTTTGCGACTGGAGCTGGTGAAGGCGTTTGTCTGTCTGGGATCTATCTCTCAGCATTGTATAGGACTAAAACAGCTAGTTCTACTTCTCTCTGATATCAGCCAGGTCCTGCAATTTCTGATATTTGCTTCACAGACTCCTTTCATAACACCATCACTTTATGAATTCTGGTTTAGGACCTTGCCTTCCTTAAACAAAGCATATGACTGGAAGTGCCATTGTGCAGAGGATAGAGGTGGCCAGGCACAGGGACTGATCTCACCAGTCCAGTCACTACTACTCGATAGCATAGGGACTGATCTCACCAGTCCAGTCACTACTACTCGATAGCATAGGTGGTCTGAAACCTAGGCAACAAGCTGTAAACACTAAGGTAACATAATCCTCAGTATCTGCAAATGGAGGAAAATAAATAAAGAAGTTTCCTTAAGCCAAAAGTTTAAATATTACCCTGGAGATTAGACTACCCCTCTGAATATTTATGTATATTCTGTGAACAACATTTATAATGGTCATTTTCATGATTCAAGTCACAAATTTCTCTGTATTCTGTTCTTTTATTATAGAGAGTACTTGGAGAAGTCAGGAATTCTAGATGGACGTTATCGTTTACAGAAACTTGGAGACATGGTAGCCCTTCCGGTTCATGAAGAAAAGTTTAATGTATCTATACAAGAAAACCTTTTAGAAATAGTAGCACCTGGTAGTTCTTGCAAGAAAACTTTAATTAATGTAAGTATTAGCCTTTTCATTTGTGCTTTTTTATGCTCATGGCACATGTTTACCATACAGTTGATGCATACTTTTCTTTACTTCACACTGCAAAAAAGTACACTGGTAATAATGCAACAGGATGATTATTCCACTGGGAAACCAGCTTTAGGGATCCTCTGAGCATTCTTTAGTGGGAAGAGTTTGCATACCCTGAAAATACCCGATATATGCTTCAGTGCATCCACTTACTTTAATCTTTTGGATTCCGTTTGCAACATTAAACTTTGGATTCTGTGTTTTATCTGCTTTCCACTTGTTCTCTCTGTCTTGTTATTTTGGAGGACACGTTTGCATGGTTCATAGATGGGAAAAAAAGGTTAAACAGTTGTGCCGTGAATACAAATGGCAATAAGTAAACTGAATATAAATTTTAGAGTACCTTTTGCAAGTATTGATGTTAATAAAAGAAAAAAAAAAACAACTTCCCTCTTGGAATTCTTAAGGTTACTTAGTCATGCATGGTTTAAAAGGGTATTCCAGACTCTGTCTGGGTCCGACCCATCTGTTGTAGCAGTGTCCTGGTGCTGGAAGATGCTATTGAACAGTTGTACTTGCAGCGCCGCTTATTTTCAAGTAATAGGAGCGGCCTAGCAGCCCTGTCCACTGCACAGCTGTAGTAATAATAATTATAGCAGCAATGTATTTTCAACTCCATTTATATATGTCTTGGTGCGTTTTACAGAGTGCTGCTGCAATTTTTGTGTTTGTATTACTGCCATAGCAGCATGTACCTGTTCACTATAGGAGGTACGGTCTGAATTCCCTGTTTGTTTAACCACTTTTGGACCACCCATAGAGTATATATGTCCGGAAGGTGGTTGTCTAGTTCTGTAAAGACGTACCGGTATGTCCAAGCAGAACTCAGCAGTTGCAAGAAATCGCTATGGGCACCGCCATGTTGCGGCTCCCCTCTGACCCGGCGGTCACGTGATCCGCCGGGATCAGAGTCTTTTAGAGCTGCTGGGTCCTACAGAATCCAGATCAGCTCTATAGTAACGTGCAGGTGGCTGTATTCCTCCTGCAACTGGGGCTAAATGTACCAGCCACAGTTACAGGGGAAATCAGCCTCCCCCCCCCCCCCCCCCCCCCAAAAAAAAAAAAAAAAAGTGATCAGATGTCCCCAAAGGTCTATTATGACCTTATGGGGACACAATGTAAAAAAAAAAAAAAAAAGTAAATAAAATAAAACGCCCTTATTAAAGGTTATAGCCCCACCCCTGACGACACCATACAAAATAAAAATTACCGTAACGGAGAGGAAAAACTATTTTATAAAGTTTTTTTTAGTAGCACTTTGTGTTTATTAAATAAAAAAAAAAAAATGAAAAGTGAAAAACAGACACGTTTTCCCTCCTTTTTTGTTTATATTTTCCCGGATATAAAAAAAAAAAAATTAAAACACATGCAAAAATAAAAAAAACATAAAAATAAAGCCCTAGGTGTCACCGAAAAAGAGGCAGAAATTAGTTGAATAACCCAAATGATAAAAATGTTACAGCCCTCAAAACCGCACATACAAAAAAAAACGAAAATGTGTCTGGTCCTGGATCAGAAATTAGCCCGGTACTGAAGTGGTTAATTATAAAAGGCTCTCAGCCACACCTTTGGGGGGGAGGCGCGTAACTCCAGAAGGCTGGAGTATCCTGCAGGGAGCAGGAGATGGTGGACCAGCTAAGGACAGAGAGAGACGGTCTGTCCCAGAAGGGCTGGGGTCCACAAGGGACTGTTGCTGGAGCCGAGCAGTAGTCAGGCTAGTTAGGGGCTCAAGGAGTCAGTTAGTGCCCTAACTGTGGCCTAGGTTTTTTGTTGTTTTGTTATGTTGCACTTAAGCTGAATAAAGCCAGTTTTATTTTACACTTGGACCGTCTGAGCGCTATCTTTCCGGCGCCCAGTACCACGAACCACCGCTGTCTGGACCAGGAGTCTGCCGCCATTTTGAGACTAATTCCCCAAGTTGTCACAATATATATATATTTAGAAAAAAAAACTTTACACACTACCAAAAAAATATTATATTGCAATATAAGACTACACTTGTTATATGTTATGATATAAAACTCAAAAAGATTTGATCATTTCTTTAGTGTTTCCCGCCAAGTGACTGTGGTGTATGCAGGCACACAAAGGGTTCTGTTAAATTTTTCCTCTTGATGATATATTGTTTTTCCAATAATTTTTTTTCTAATTGGCTTTGAGGTGCCAGGTCCTCTGCCATGTTTTTTGCAAGTGTATCACATTGTGTATGCATTTATACAAAAAATTTAAACACATAAAAAAGCTGTAAACCAATAAGGATGACACCCAAAATGTATTCAGTGGAACGGGCTTATTCAGTTTTGTGCATGGAAAGCCAACAAAGCTCAGAAAGCAATATTGCCTTTTAAGGCTTTGATGGTAGCAATACAGAAAACTCGGATAATAGTTCTGTGTCTGGTCCCAGTACAGAAAGAGTGAAAGCCAGTGGCCAAAATTTAGAGAGGCAACTTTGTACTAGCGCAGAAGAGCAAAGGTAAGGGGAAGTGGTACACTGCCAGAAATCTAAAGTACTTGAGGTGTCGGCTCTAGATTGGGAAATCCCAAGTACTAGCACCTATGTTGTTCCCAAATTTACTGTTCACCCTGGTGTAACAGTTGATGGTTTCTCTATTTTTTTTTTTTATTATTATGACAGTTCATTTAATATTTATTTGTGGAACAAACAAACTTCTATGCTGAACAATTTCTTTCTACCAACACCTCCTGCTACTATGCAAGAGTAGGAAATGGATACCCACAAATAAATGAAATTAAAAAGTTGGTCCTATTCCTGGAATTATGGTGTGGAGTAGCATAATGTACAATAACCCTTCTAGTCTTTATTCAGGTAGCTCAGCTGTTGATAGTATGCCAGTGTGTCTAAGAGCATATGTTTCTGCATGTGGTGTTCATACTTCGTACTGAATAAATCGAGATGTTTTCCATATATTGGTACAGTTTTTTGTTTTTTTTTATCATTTTCATGTCATCAATCATTTATCAATCCTGTGATTCCCATAATTCCAAGACATTTCCTTCTTGGTGCTGCAAGTTCAATGTTGAGGAGTGTATATTGGATTTTCGTGTCTACCCGAGGAAAGACATTGAAATGAATCTTCCAGGTTGCCCATCAGAAATTGGAAAAAGTGGCAAAATTGTGTGGGAGTTAATAGGCTCATTGTTGCACATAGGCTACAAATTATATGTGGACATCTCTTACTCTGGCATTCCCCTACTTCAAAGAGTCTAAGTGGTCAGTACAGGGGCCTGTGGTTCTATCTGCCATAATCATATGGGGTTTCCAGTTGCTTTAAAGAGCCTAAAACTTTAAAAAAAAACCTGAAGTCAGTCGGTCTCCATTACAGCGATATGCTAGCACTTTGCTATAATGACAAGAAAGATGTTGACCCCTGAGCACAACGATGCCAGTATGCCAATTACAGAAAAGAGGTTGTCTTCTAAAAGTCAGAAGCATATATGTATTATCAAATACAACAAATACATGCGTGAGGTCGACCTCTCTGACTAGATCTTGAAGCTATATGAAGTTATGTGCAGAATCTTATACCTGGTATAAAAATGTGTCTATCTACATACTCCAGATGGCCAAAAATATTACTTGGATGTAAGTGTGTACAAGAAAAATACCACTGAGTTGACACCAAAGTAAAAATAGTGGCAATTTTTATATATTTGTACCAGTCTCCAACAAAATTGGGGAGAAAAAAAAAATTTTCTAATATATTCCTCTTTGAATACAATAATGGGTCTACTTTACTTACACTTGGCTCACACCTGACACCTGCATTCGGGTTTCCGTTCTTTGGGTCCGCTTGGGGACCCGAAAAACAGAAACCCAGTCCGCTTAAAAGGCAGTTACCTGTGGAAACCTCCATAAACTATAATGGGGTCCGCCGGGTTTCCGCCCGAAAGATTCGGGGACGGAATCCACGAATGATGTGAATCCAGCCTTAGTGGTGTACTTTTTAAGCCATCTTTGATATTTTGGCACAATAGGTTCAATGCAGTGTCATAAAAGGGTTCACCTGAAAAATGCTAATTGAAAGTAAATAGGGGCATCTGTGCTTCTGGAAGCTATAACATGGTAAAAAAAGATATTTTTAGTATCCTGCAACTTAGAAGTAAATTACTATGTTTAGGCCTTTTTATATAAATTTAAAAGCAAAAAAAAATGCCAAAATTTAGCAAAAAAACATTTTCAACCTTTTTAATTATTTGTTTGTAATGTAAAATGAGGTGCATATGTAGTAAAACAATATATTATATGAAAGTTTGATTTGTCCAGAAAATAATATTTAAAAAGCAGTTCAAAAGTTATGGCACTGTACAAGAATATATGCCAAAACTTAAAATTTTGTCTTGGTATTGAGGCATCAGTCACCCTTGGTTCTGAAAGGGTTAATTACATTTTTTTTTTTTTTTTTGGTCTCTGTCATCACATCTTCTTCCGGATTTACTGTTCTCTTTTCTACTTCCTCTACTTTCCTCCGATCTCCCGTCGTCCCTAGCGGTTTTCTTAAGTTTCCTTTAGAGGCAATAGAAAAATGCCTCTTCAGTGTTATTTATTTGTGTGTGAATTTCTGCAGATCTGAAAAAAATTCTGAATTCTTTGCTCTATTTATCAGGGCAGAAATTTAGCCCCTTGATAAGAAGAGCAGTTTAATCTGGTCCCATTTCTTTGTATACACATTTTCCTCACTTTTCCATCTATTTTCCCTTACCACCTCTTTCTCCTAGTTAAGCATGGCTTTATTTTGTTACTGGATGGTGGTCAATGCTGCTCAAACTTTGACCCAGTGGGCCATGAAAGCTATGCCCCCAGGCAAGCAATAATGTCCCCCAGTGGCCCAGTTTTGTCTTGCCCCAACCCACACAGCTTGGTGCCCCCTTTCCTTGCCCCCACATGGTATAACGCCACATTTACACACATTATAATGTCCCATAGTGGCCCCTCCAAACAGTATAATGTCCCATTGGGGCCACTTCACACAGTATAACCCCTTCATGCTACAGCCAATTTTCGTTTTTGCATTTCCATTTTTCCCTCCCCCCATTCCAAGAGCCATTATTTTTTCATTTTTCAGTTCACAGAGTCACATGATAGCTTTGTAATGGCACCATTCAATATCCTGTACAATGTACTGGGAAGCAGGAAAAAACAGCTG
The DNA here is from genome assembly GCA_947044405.1 of Leptodactylus fallax. NCBI lineage: Eukaryota > Metazoa > Chordata > Amphibia > Anura > Leptodactylidae > Leptodactylus > Leptodactylus fallax. The sequence goes on from CAMRHE010000927.1 coordinate 161,515, forward strand.
CAATCTGTGTCGGCACCGATCACAGCTGTTAGTGGTGGGTGCTAGCTGTATTATACAGCCAGCATCTGCCGTGTATGGAGAGAGCTCAGCTTCTGAGCCCTCTCCATACACCCCTTCACACCTAATCACGTACATGTACGTGATTTTACCTGAAGAGGATACTATCCCATAGTGGCCCCTACGGAGTTTTTTGCAAATATTGCAAAAATTTTGGGTTTGGCAGATCCCAAAATTTTGGGGTTCCCACCTATGAACTATTATTATACTCTGGATTCTTTTCAGACCCAAGTTTAATGATCAGAGGCCACAGGGAGGAGATTAAACATAAAAAGGCCCTAAGACAGCAAGGAGTCACAGCGGAGCCCAGGAGAGGTGAGTAACACAGTTTTTTATGTTTAATTACCTTTTCTTGGCCTCCGATCATTATATTCAGGGATCTGAAAAGACCCTACAGTATGATAACAGCAGTTTCAGTTCGGACCTATTTGGCCTGAATGAAACCTCCAGGTGAACCTTGTGAGACAAATCTCGCGAATTTTGCCCAACAAATACTCTTGCCGTGGGCCGGCAGCCTTACTAATTGGTCCCCACTCCAGCCCATGGCTGCCTCCGCCATGGGGCCCGTTCCCTGATGGAGTAACTCCAACAGGTAACGACCCATTTAAAAATAAAACAGGGGCCCATTGAGCCCCCTAAGGTGAGTCAGTCAGTACCCAGTGGCCTAGTGGGCCCCCTCAGGAGCTAGGGGGAGGGCACTTGCCCGGGTCTGGCAAGTAAGTATGTGGTGTTGTATAACCTACAACTAGGCCACAAACTTAAAGGGGTATTCCCATGAATATAATCATAGCTATATTTGTAGATAATTAAAAGTTATACGTTTTTGAAAATATAAGTAGTTAAAAATTCTGCAGAGTTTTAAAGATTTTCTGTAACCATCTTAGTGGTGACAGTCTATTGTCTTGATCGGTTGCCAATGGAGACGACCACAAAAATTTCTATGGTCTGGGACTTGTCAGGAACCCAGCAATGATTTTCTTATTGTAGCTGGGTTATCAGGCAGGGACACTACATGTAGCAGAAGATATCCCGGGCACAATAAAGAAATCATGGCTGATTTTCTGACCTTAGAAAGTTCCTGCGTTCATGGTCGTATCCACTGGCAACCGATCAAAACAACAACTTGTGACCACAAGATATTTAGAGAAAATCTTTAAAACTCTGCAAAATGTTTAATTACATATATTTGCAAAAATGTTTAATTTTTAATTACCTACAAATTTAAAAATGGTTATGTTCGTGGGAATACCCCTTTAAGGTACATAGTGTGAGGGATGAGTGGTATACCAAACACAGTCAGGACTGACAATTTAGTGTACCATGTTCCATTAACCCCCACAAAATGCCTAGGTGGCAAAAATATGTATAATATGGACTAGTAGAAGGACTAGATTAGTGGACAGGATTGCCCCACATCAAAGGTGAGTACTAGATATTGTGTATACTGTATAGATAGAACTGTATGTAAAGTGACAAGTTCAAATATATACAGTATGTTCTGATCACATCACAGGCATACTGTATCTCCATGGAGTACAAGCACAGCTAAGGCTCCTACTGTAGAGACATACGGGTATTCTTGCTAAAATATACCCATATGCATGCCATAAATTACAAGAGATTACACAAGCCAAGCAGCTGCTGTCAGTACCACTACACTGGCTGTATTAGGAGAGCTGGGGCAGCAGATAACAGGCTGTGAAAAGATTAATATCAAGCTGCCCTGTACTCACAACCAGATTGCAATGAACAGCTAATGGCACAGTTTCCTGAAGGTGAACAGAGATAGTAATTACAAGTTGCTTCGACATAACATGCAAGCGCTCTCACAGCTTAGTTGGCTCAAAGATTAAGAATCGGATTGGCCATGCCAATAGTAGTTATGTGATATATATGAGCGGCGCTATGCCGATTGTTTGCATGTGCCATACAGTTGGAGTGATCGGCAGCAGCCCAATGTTCACAGTGTGTTCTGGGGGTTAAAAATTACTATTTGATCCTCAATTAAACATACATTTCACTTTGATAAAAGCTTCTTCAAAGGTTGGGAACGGCAGGAAGGTCCTGCCTTTTATAGAGAATAACAATGGATATCTCTGTCCACCAATAGTAAAACAGGAACCGCTTAGACACTGAGGAGGCAAAAAGTATCCCATTGTATCCTGTGTGAGAAGCTCATGTTTAGACTCCATGCACACAACCGATGTGGAGCCGAGATTGCTTTGGAATGCACTTGAATGACACTTGGATGAGCTTTCTGTGATGCTCGCACCTCTATGGAGGCTTCGGATCCATTTGGTTATGTTGACATGGATGATTATACAGCAGGTCCTATCTTGCTCCGTGTCATCAGAACGGAATGGATCAGAAGCCCCCGTAGACACGAATGCATGACACTTACACCACAAGTTTACCAGCCTGTTGGATGCCAGTAGTGCGCATTTTGAGTAGGACAACTGAGGCAATTCCCAGAGGAGAGTTTTTACAGTTGCATAGAAACTGCTCCATTTTTGAGAACTTTAAGGCAAGATCATTAGACCTACTTCTGGCTGGGCGATTTAATAAGCATATATTATGGCATTGAGGACTGACCTCTCTGTATTCCTCAAGCCAAAGGAGAGAGAGGCACGATCATGGTAAATTACGATTCATCACTAGATCATTAGACCTACTTCTGGCTGGGCGATTTAATAAGCATATATTATGGCATTGAGGACTGACCTCTCTGTATTCCTCAAGCCAAAGGAGAGAGAGGCACGATCATGGTAAATTACGATTCATCACTACATTACATGATCAGTAGAATAAAATGACCTCCATTATTAATCGCCATTTGCAGATTTTTACATTTTTACATTACATGACTTTTTACATTCTTCTGATGACACGGAGCAGAATAGGTCCTGCTCTATAATCACCTGTGTCAGTGGAATGGAACGAATCCAGAGTGCATCATGAAATGTACTCGGATGACACGCCAAGTACATTACGCTGGAATACTCTTTAGATCTAGGAGAACAAATAGATACCAGAGCCACTTTTGGTTATGACAATAAAATCACAAATCAACTGGTACACAGCCATTTTGTGCGGGATAGTTACCAGAGGAAATCTTGAAGACATAAATATTCGGGCACTCCAATTGTATGGCGCATGTGAACAATCGGCAAAAGTGCTGCTTATATATCACGCAAACTACTATTGGCATGGTCACTCCGACTCTTAATCTCTGAGCCAACTAAGCTAAGTTATCCCCCTGCTGGTGTGCCAGGCTGCAGTGACAACACAGCTACTCGGCATGTGTAATCTCTTCAAGTTTACTGTGAGCAAATGGGTATATTTTAGCTACATACCTGTGTGTTTCTAAAATAGGGGCCTTAGCTTTTCATGCCTCGCTTTGTACAGAACAGTGTTTGTACTCCATGGAGATATAGCAAGCCTGTGATGTGAATAGTCTAAATATATATATATATATATATATATATATATATATATATAAACACGTGGACAAAATTGTTGGTACCCCTCATTTAATGAAAGAAAAACTCACAATGGTCACAGAAATAACTTGAATCTGACAAAAGTAATAATATACAAAAATTCTATGAAAATGAACAAATGAAAGTTAGACATTGCTTTTCAACCATGCTTCAACAGAATTAAAAAAAAAAAAACGCATGAAACAGGCCTGGACAGAAATGATGGTTTCCTTAACTTAATGTTTTGTTGCACAACCTTTTGAGGCAATCACTGCAATCAAACGATTCCTGTAACTGTCAATGAGACTTCTGCTCCTCTCAACCAGTATTTTGGCCACTCCTCATGAGCAAACTACTCCAGTTGTCTCGGATTTGAAGGGTGCCTTTTCCGACGGCATGTTTCAGCTCCTTCCAAAGATGCTCAATAGGATTTAGGTCAGGGCTCATAGAAGGCCACTTCAGAATAGTCCAATGTTTTCCTCTTAGCCATTCTTGGGTGTTTTTAGCTGTGTGTTTTGGGTCATTATCCTGTTACAAGACCCATGACCTGCGACTGAGACCAAGCTTTCTGGGCACACATTTCTCTCTAGAATCCCTTGATAGTCTTGAGATTTCATTGTACCCTGCACAGATTCAAGACACCCTGTGCAAGATGCAACAAAGCAGCCCCAGAACATAACAGAGACTCCTCCATGTTTCACAGTAGGGACAGTGTTCTTTTCAAGATATGCTTCATTTCTCCATCTGTGAACATAGAGCTGATGTGCCTTGCCAAAAATTTCGATTTTTGTCTCATCTGTCCATAGGACATTCTCCCAGAAGCTTTGTGGCTTGTCAACATGTAGTTTGGCAAATTACTTTTGTCAGATTCAAGTTATTTCTGTGACCATTGTGGGTTTTTCTTTCATTAAATGAGGGGTACCAACAATTTTATCCACGTGTGTATCGTGATCAATAACATTGCTCATTGACTATTGTTTTTTGTTCAGTTTTGCTGCACTTTTCACCTTGAGCTCATAGGCCATCCAAATCAAGAGTTAGTGAAATACCTGCTCCTGGCCAGCATATGGCTTAGTTCTACATGATGTCCTTCCCTCTTTTTTCCTCCCCCCACTTCTTTGCATCAAGTTACATAGATAACAGCACTTATAATTATTATGCACCAGCAATTGTAGTAATAACAATAAAAAAATGAATACAGCATCTATAATTTAGACATCAACAATATTAATAATGGTTACTCACCTCTGATGTGGGGCGATCCTGTCCACTTGTCTAGTCCTTCTACTAGTCCACATTATATATGTATTTTTACCACCTAGGCATTTTGTGAGGGTTAATGGCACATGGCGCACAAAATTGGCCAGTTCCGACTGTGTTTAGCATACCACTCATCCCTCACACTATGTGCCTCAGGTTTGTGGCCTAGTTGTGGGTTACACAACACAACATACTTACTTGTACCCTGTTACTCATTTTTATATCTTATTACATATTATTTTTAAATGGTCACTGACGTAAATGCCTAGAATACCTCATCCTAAACATAATTGCAAATCACTTTCATTAACAAAATCTGATGTTTTCCACACTAAAATCTGTTTTGAAAGTCCTGCCACTAGGGGGCTCCTAGCTTTTAAATGTGCTGTTAATTAGTCCTCGGCTGCTGAGCCAGGAATCTGAGAAATAGGTGGGAGAGTGCGGCAGGCATTATCCCTGCAATGGCTCTTACTTCCTTTTTGGCTTTGTGCACTCTAGCTGGGTCTTTTCTGGAGATAGTGAGGTATTTGTATTAGATCTGTGTTGGTGATATCAGATGCAAATTAGTGAACTCTTCTGACTCAGAATGGGGAAAAGAGGAGAGACCTTATACATACATTGCATATGTAAGGTCTGTCCAGGTAGTGCTATAACTAGCACGAATATATATAATACATAGACATTGGATCCTGAGTCTCTTGGGAAGTGCTGCTCAGTAAACTACTGCCAGATGTCTACACCATGTACCTGCCCCCTTGCTCTGAGTGAACTGCAGATCAAGGTGCAAGCAAAATGGGGCGATTATCCCCAGAAAAAAAAACGAACAATGAACACTTTTGAAGGGTCCGACATCAACAGAGTGATGTCCCAAGGAAGACTGCATGATTTGTAAGTCCCAACAAAAACTCAGTTACCCTTTACCACTTTGTAATATATTCTAATAAAAGTGACGTTCTGCATTTCTTCCTCAGCTCTTTGCATTGCCCCTTTCTTTACCCGTCCTGTTGAATAAATGAATGTATGTGTACTGTCTCTTTTTTGTGTTGTTTATATACAGTACAGACCAAAATTTTGGACACACCTTCTCATTCCAAGAGTTTTCTGTATTTTCATGACTATAAAAATTGTAGATTCACACTAAAGGCATCAAAACTATGAATTAACACATGTGGAATTATATACTTAACAAAAAAGTGTGAAACAACTGAAAATATGTCTTATATGCTAGGTTCTTCAAAGTAGCCACCTTTTGCTTTGATTACTGCTTTGCACACTCTTGGCATTCTCTTGATGAGCTTCAAGAGGTAGTCACCTGAAATGGTTTTCACTTCACAGGTGTGCCCTGTCAGGTTAAATAAGTGGGATTTCTTGCCTTATAAATGGGGTTGGGACCATCAGTTGTGTTGTTCAGAAGTCAGGTGGATACACAGCTGATAGTCCTACTGAATGGAGTGTTAGAATTTGTATTATGGCAAGAAAAAAGCAGCAAAGTAAAGAAAAACGAGTGGCCATCATTACTTTAAGAAATGAAGGTCAGTCAGTCCGAAAAATTGGGAAAACTTTGAAAGTGTCCCCAAGTGCAGTGGCCAAAACCATCAAGCGCTACAAAGAAACTGGCTCACATGAGGACCGCCCCAGGAAAGGAAGACCATGAGTCACCTCTGCTGCGGAGGATAAGTTCATCCGAGTCACCAGCCTCAGAAATCGCAGGTTAACAGCAGCTCAGATTAGAGACCAGGTCAATGCCACACAGAGTTCTAGCAGCAGACACATCTCTACAACAACTGTTAAGAAGAGACTGTGCAGCAGGCCTTCATGGTAAAATAGCTGCTAGGAAACCACTGCTAAGGACTGGCAACAAGCAGAAGAGACTTGTTTGGGCTAAAGAACACAAGGAATGGACATTAGACCTGTGGAAATCTGTGCTTTGGTCTGATGAGTCCAAATTTGAGATCTTTGGTTCCAACCACCGTGTCTTTGTGCGACGCAGAAAAGGTGAACGAATGGACTCTACATGCCTGGTTCCCACCGTGAAGCATGGAGGAGGAGGTGTGATGGTGTGGGGGGGCTTTGCTGGTGACACTGTTGGGGATTTATTCAAAATTGAAGGAATACTGAACCAGCATGGTTACCACAGCATCTTGCAGCGGCATGCTATTCCATCCGGTTTGCGTTTGGTTGGACCATCATTTATTTTTCAACAGGACAATGACCCCAAACACACCTCCAGACTGTGTAAGGGCTATTTGACCAAGAAGGAGAGTGATGGGGTGCTACGCCAGATGACCTGGCCTCCACAGTCACCAGACCTGAACCCAATCGAGATGGTTTGGGGTGAGCTGGACCGCAGAGTGAAGGCAAAAGGGCCAACAAGTGCTAAGCATCTCTGGGAACTCCTTCAAGGCTGTTGGAAGACCATTTCAGGTGACTACCTCTTGAAGCTCATCAAGAGAATGCCAAGAGTGTGCAAAGCAGTAATCAAAGAAAAAGGTGGCTACTTTGAAGAACCTAAAACATATTTTCAGTTGTTTCACACTTTTTTGTTTATATAATTACACGTGTTAATTCATAGTTTTGATGCCTTCAGTGTGAATCTACAATTTTTATAGTCATGAAAATACAGAAAACTCTTGGAATGAGAAGGTGTGTCCAAAATTTTGGTCTGTACTGTATGTATGTTTGTACAGTAAAGCTGAACACATTTTTAATGTAGTAAAAATAAGCAAGATTTTATCCTTTAAACTAGGTCCCAAATATATTGGTCTTTGGGGTTCTCCAAATTTTCCTATTGGTCTCCAGCCTTATGTCTTATGTGTGTGACATCAGAAATTTTAGGCAGAGAATGTTCTGTATTGCTGTTCAGTTATACAATGTTGCAGTATGTAATATTTGACAAGATATGGTCCTTACGAGGTACAGGCTAGATCAGTCCTTTTGCAAGTGTTTTTCAGTGGTCTCTGTTCTTGTTTTTTTGTTGCCTTGTGTGTATTTTATGCTTTATAATGTATTTTTATTGGATTGGTTTAGACTACCGTAACATTATTCTGTATATTTTCTTTATTCCAGAGTCCTGTGCTCTCCAAAAGAGGTAGCGTTCATTCCCCAGCACAGAAATTACGTATGGACCTATGCAGCCTGTTGGAGAGCTATGGAGTAATCTGGACACCGGATTTGGAACGTGACCTCCCTCATTCTTGGCAGCGACATGGTGACCTAATCGTTCTAAGTGAAGACTGCTTTGGTAGCCCTATATGGAAGCAGTTAGGTATATAATGACGTTTGTGGTGTATAGGGTTTATAATGCTTAAACATAGAAATCAGAAGTTTACTTCTTACTGCTTACACTTCTGTAGGTAATGAACTTTGGTCCAGTGTAGCCGGCTCCCTTGGGGTTAAACGGCTAGCAAAACAAGGTCGTGTGTTGAATGATGGCGTAAGATCACCTAATGTGACTTTACTACTTGGAGACAATGGTTGGGTAGAACATGTGGACAATGGCATTCGGTAAATATTGTGTCAAATAAAAATCCATTTCAAGTTTTTGTAATGTCTCAAGACCTTTTCATTTGTCTGCAGATACACTTTTGATTTGACCAAGAGCATGTTCTCAGCTGGAAATATAGTAGAAAAACAGAGAGTGGCAACTCTTAGGTGTTCCAGAGAGATAGTTGTTGACCTCTATGCAGGTGAGGTATGCTTTTTACTTCCTGTTTTGTGTACTGTATTGTTTTATTTAAAAAAACAAAAAAAAACAATAGGTCATGGGCCCCACAGCAGCCGCCATGGTGGTAGTTACAACCCTGTAAAAGGAGCTCTGTTTTTGAAAGACTAAGATTCAGATCTTAGAGAAGTGTTCCTGGCTCCATCCACTTTGGCACTGAACAGTAAATGGACACATAAGTTGAATACATTTGATTACTGATCAGCAAGCGTACAATTGGGCAATGAAACAAACAATTCCGCCTTGCAGCAAGGTCCACCAATCATAATTGGCCAAGTCGGTCATCCTAACTGACTGCAGTTTTCTTTAAACCTGTTATGAAACCAGGCCTCATCCTTCCACATCCTAAAAAACATTCCTGTTTTTTCGTTTTCTTGAATACAGTTTTATAACATAATGTGTTCTTTATTTAAAAAACTGGTGTTTATTGAAAGAAGAATCACTTTTACTACACTTGTATCAAGGGTGTAGTGAAGAAATCACAGGCTACTGCCCGCAAACATTTGAGGGCATTTTTTCAATCCTTATATGAAGAAACTCCAAAATGAAAACAACATATTCTGATAGAAGGAAATCTGCTCTTTCTAATGGCGCTAAAAGAAAGAAGATTGAAGCTGTCCCACTGGAGATATAGGGCATCAAAGATAGCCAAAATTAGGCAAAAATGCTTTTTATACCAACTTTGAACGCTTATTTTTTCAACCACTTGAAGGAAAGTGCTGGAAATTGGAAGGCCTCTTTACAGCCATGTGTTTAGTACAACTACCAAAAATCAACCTGAAAGGCCAACTAGTTTTGACACTACAGCAGCCTCAACATCGCTGTAAATTCATTTTTGCCATTTTTTGAGCCTAAACCATGCAAAAAGTAAGAGGACTAGGAACATGAGCTTTTGCCAGTTCATTAAGCCATAAAAGTTGTGCAGGTTCTCCAAATATCCCCCTTATACTACTAAAACTTCCATGTTAACAGCTTCTGGAAGTTGGCCCAAAATGTCATTTTTGCTCAGGTGAACCTCCAATTTTTAGTCTTTTGAACTCCATTTTGCACAGCTTAGTTTTATATTATAAAGAAACTATGTACCAAATTTCATCAAAATCTGAGATGGTGAGGTGGGGACGATCTTTAAAATTGGTCCACTTGACACGGAATGACTCTATATTAGTCGGTTATCCACATAATTCTTGACATGTTTAGGTGATTTGTATTATACGTGTATGTGTCTTGCTGTCTTTGATAAACAACTTTTTACCCTTCTTTAATGCCATTTTCATGTATATGTACTTTTCCTGTTTTTGTTTTTTTTTATTTTTTTTAATATTGACATCTTTTGTTCTATATATTATTGTGGTTGTACACTGTAGTAAGATCATTTTTATTCATACTAGACACTTGGCTTGGATTGTTTTTTTTAGCTGTTTGTATCCAAATAATAAATTGCACTTTTAGATTTTTTTTGTCTGTGAAATACCGATGCACGCATCCGTTCTTAGTGACCATTTTGCATCCGTTCAATGTCCATTTTTGATGGCGAAGTGTCATCCATTTTTCTTCAGTTTTTAATATTAAAAACAGATGAATTTCATTGATCTTTTTTTTTTTCAACCAACTGTTCCATTTCTAATGGATGTAAATTGGAAGTTAATCTGTTTTACATGTATTATAAATGGATCCATTGATTGTCTGTTTGTCCCTCAAAACTGACGAAAGCCCTATTCACATGACCAGTGTCAACGTCCGTGTGACAGCCATCTTTCTAATGGCTGTCATCAGCTGCATTAAATTAATGGGGCTATTCTCATGGCTTTTTTTTTTTTTTGAAGATTCATTTTAATGGACCATCAAAAAAATAGGTCATGTCCTATTTCTGGCCATTTTCACAGATCCCTCATAGACTCAAATCTATGCGGGATCTGTGAAAATGGGATGCAAAACAGCCGTGAAAAATGTCCCTTTTTTATGGCCCTTTTGTCCATCGGTCATCTGAAGGTAGCTTAAGATATGGCATGTCCGTTTTTTCTGTCTGTTAAAAAAAGACGTAAATGCACACATTCACTGTTAAATTTTTCACTGTGAGGACTAAAGGTGCCCTAACATGGTGCACCCTGGCTGAATCGGGCATCTGATAATTGCCGGGTTGCACCTGTACCTTTATTTTAAAGAATAGCAGTGCTACATGTGACGTGCAGCGATTAGCGCTTATGCACACAGTCAGGTTTTCAGATTCAGCTTTTGAAGCCGAAACCAGGAGTGAAGTGAAAAAAGTGGGGGAGTAGCACCTATTCCCTGTACTGTACCTTATGACCCACACCTGCTTTTGGCATCTGAAAACCTTAATGTGTCAACCCACCCTGCTTGTCAGACTGCACATGTAAGTGCTGTTGCTTTAAATGGATAGTACAGGTGTATCCTGGCAATTAGGGCACATTGAATGTAGCCCAGTCTCTCCAAGTATGGGCATTAAAGGAATTATCCAGCCAACTAAAATTGATGGCCTATAATTAGAATAAGGCCATCAAAATCAGGTTGTGGAGGTCCTGCTCTTGGCACCCCTAGTGCTCTCGTGAGTGCTATGTTTTGTTTGTATCTCATTGAATAAGACATTTGTTTTTATTGGCCACATAAGATAACCCATTTAATGTACTACTTAGTTTTGGCAAAGCTATGACATTTTAACTACTTTAGGCTAAAGCCCCACGTTGCGGAAACGCAGCTTTTTTGTTGCAGATGTTGTTGTGGTTTTTTGAGCCAAAGTCAAGAATGACTACAAAAGGAATGGGAGATATATAGGAAGCTATTATACTTCTACCTGCTGCTCAATCGACTCCTGGCTTTGGCTAAAAAAAAGCAGCAAAATCTGCAACAAAAAAAGCTGTGTTTCCACAATGTGGGGCTTTAGCCTTATAGTGCTATTTAACTATGCATTGTTATTTTAGGCATTGGATACTTCACCCTGCCTTTCCTGGTCCATGCAGGCGCAGAATTTGTTCATGCATGTGAGTGGAATCCCCATGCTGTAACGGCTTTGTGGAGAAACCTGGAACTTAACAAGGTGTCACACAAATGCCAAATTCATGAAGGTGACAACAGACAGGTAACACAACACTGTTAAAGGCGGAAAAATAGGCTATGAATGTGACCGAGATATATTGTAATAGTTCAGATTAATATTTCTTGATCTCTATGTTAACTAAAAATTGTGGAGGCAAAGTGAACCCTTTGGGCTTAAAATAAAAAAAATTAGAAATTAGCCCTTAACCTATTAAGGACACAGCCTAGCTTGATGTTTAACCCCTTCCCAACATCTGCTGTAAAAGTAAAAGATGGTGGCCACCATAGCTACCAGGTTTCCACTGTCATGTACAGCAGAGACGCGCAGCTAATGCCCGTCAACAGAGTCCACTCTGATCATAGGCATTGTACCCTAATGTGCCACCCAAAATGTAAAAAGTGCCCCTGGGGCCGGTCCGCCACCAGCCCCGTGCCTTTGAAGTTGCAGGCCAGCTCCCATGTGGCGAATTCGCGGGAGCTAATTTGTTCCTATGGCAGCTGGGAGCCTTCTGAAAAATAACAATGTTATGGGGTTAAGGATGCTGGCCCTTTTTTTTTTTTTTTTGTTGTCACATTCTAAAAGCCATAACTTTTTCATTTTAATATTGACATAATCATATAAGGATTTGTGTTTTGTTCAACAAGTTGTATTTTTCTATTACACCATTTTGGGAAACATTTATTTTATTGATCCAATTTTATTAATTATTTCTTGGCGGGATGGCAAAAAAAGTCAGTTCTCATTTTTTTATTTATTTATTTTTTTAATTTAGTGTTGTGAACTGGGCATTAAAAATAACATGTTACCTTTATTTGCCAAGTCACTACAATTACGGTGTCACCAAGTCTATATTGGGTTTTTATCTTGTACTACTTTTATGCCATTAAATTTCCCAAAAATAATTTGTCATAAAGTCACCATATGCTAAGAGCCATAACTTTTTATTTTTTTTTTATTTTTCCACCATCACAGCTGTTCAGTAGCCCCTCCCCCTGTCTCCATGGCAATGCATCGGCACTCCACAATTGCATTACACAAAAAAAAACCCTTAGAGACCCATTATTGCCCATTATTGATTTAACCCCATCTAAGGGATTAAAACGACACAAATGCTGTTTTCACCACTCACAGCCATTAGAGGAGGATGTCCTCATTAATAACACAAGAAAGCTGTGTGGAATACTTTCCTCTCCATCCAGTGTGTCAAAAAAGCCCAGCCCCCTCCCTCCTTCACTCACTGTGATCCCATCCTGCTTTTTTCAAGGTACCTATGGAGACAATGTCCCTAGAAACAGGGAGTGAACAAACTAGCTACAAGGGAGACACCTAGTGACAGCTACTTTAGAGAGGTTTTTCAGGCAGAAAACACTAACATTTTTTAAGTGCATTTTGATCTAGAACCACTTGTTCTATTAAAGGAGACTAAGTTGATAACCATTTCAGTTTCTCCTACTTAACATCTGTATCACTATCTGACAGTAGCTGCTCCCAGTCTATGTCCTGCTACTCAACCCTTAATTTGCCTTTCCAAATTGTGTTTGTTGCTTACTATTAGTCTGATTAGACTATAGTCACTGTTAGGATGGGTTCACGTTAACGTTATTTAATGTACGTTGCTCTTATCTTATGATGTATGAGAGTAACGGATATTAACAACTGATGCAGACGGAGTCCCCTCCATCTGGTGTCCATGTGTATTTAACCTCATGTAAAAACAATGATCGAAGCTTTCTTCTATCATGTTTTTTACTTTTCTGAGAGAAGAAGTCATGCATGGAGGCCATTTTATTCCATTACAAAAGTAAACAAACGTAACACAAAAAAGTCTTGTTTTTTTTTACATTAGAGGCAAGAGGAAGGGTCACAGACAGAGGGGGCTTCTATGACTAATGTCAATAGACGTTCACAACGGTAGTGTAAATGTCCCCTTATCAAGGTTTTCCATAAGCAGTGACAAGCCCTGCATTGTTAGAAGTGACCAGGTCCCGCAGAGCTTCCCCTCTAGTTGGATCTTCTTCAGACTGGACCTTTAATAATGTCCTGCAATACATTGAAGAATTTCCTTACCTTTGCATCTCCCTAGGTAACATCCATATATGGGTAGTTAAAACACATGTTTCAGAGGACAAAATGATATCTTCAGATGTACATGATTGTTCTCCATGTTCCTAGAGGCCAACACTTTTGGCTTACAGTTTCTAACTTTTTATGTAATGGGATAACCTTTTACTATTAACATTACTCATTTAATGATTTATTATTTCAGCATTGCTTGCTTCATTTGTTCCCTGCTTCTTATTGTTTTATTTCAAGAAGATGTGTGCATATTCAGAATGTCTATATATTATATACTTTTCTATAAATAAATGACATCTCTGAGTTGATCAATGTAATCCTTCGTGAAGATATGTCAAATGAAAATATGGGAACACACGTTCCAATTGAGTTATGGTTACTAGTGGGATACCACTGCGGTGATTATAGTATATTGATGACCCAAGTATTTTACAGATTAACCATTCCCAAGATGACTGCCTCATAAGGACTCTTTGCCTTCCTCTGGATCCACTGATGGGAGTGAAAGGTAACCAAGAAAATCTCATGGTTATCTAATACAACTTTTTTCTATTCCTCTAGCTATTGTTGCATGATGTAGCCGATCGTGTGAATTTGGGCCTAATTCCCACATCTGAAGCAGGTTATCTTGTGGCTTGTAGAGTTTTGAAGAAAAACACTGGAGGTATGCTACATATTCACCACAACGTGAACTGCTTTCCCAGCAAACATGAAGTTGACATTGCTGCACAGGATCCAGAAAGATCACAGAGAATAATTTGGAGAAAGTGGGCAGAGTCTACCAAAACCAAAATCTGTATGTTTTTACAAGAAGTTCATAATATTCCATGGCAGACCAGTATTGTGCGTATTGAGAAGGTGAAATCTTATGCACCACATGTGGATCACGTTGTCTTGGACCTTGATTGTCGGCCTTTACCATAAACATTTTAATATTTTGTGTCATCTATTTTTTTCTGCCACCATTACTTTTGATCATACAAGAGACATATGATGATATACATGCTTACATGATATGTGACCAGTTTAATTAAAGGTGCAGTGATGCGTTTATTGAGACTATTCTATTTTCATTGACAGTCAATTTGCAATTCAATATCTCATGGAAGGTTTATTGTTCGTCTCATCTGTGACATGGATTTTTTTTTTTAGACAAACCATTAAAGTGCCCCTTCACTACCCTGGTTATTGTATAATCGCCATCCTTCATCAGTGTCATAACGGAGTATGTTTCACTGTGTTTAGAAAGCTTATATAAATACTCCCTGCTAAATATATTTTATAAATTAAACCTATTAAATAAAATGCCTCTGTATCCTGTAGGTTTATTTATGCTATCTCTGGTTAGTGACAACTACATATTTCTGGACTTGCATGCACATTGATTTCTTCTGTGTTTTGGTCCCCAGGCTGGTTGAGCCATCATGTGATATACTGGTCCATTTATCAGTATTTTTCCCATCACCCACGACAGCACCCAGAGAGAGGATCCGCCCCCAGGGACAGGAAACCTACGGTATAAAAAGGTGGAGCCTCTCCTACCCCTCAGTTGTTTCCTGTCCCTGGAGGGAGACCTACGTGCCTGCTTGAGGCAGTCTTACCTGATGGCATAGGAAAGAGTTGGTCCTGGAAGGGGTTGCCTTTCTTCTTCCATGGGTGGCTGTTAGCTGTGGCCCGTTCTGGAGTCAGTGCCATCCCCCCAGCTATGCGCCGCTGGTGTTCCGGGAACGGGGGTTCCGATATCCAGGCAGAAGCAGTGTGTTTACTCTGCTTTAGGCCGCAGGAGTTCCGGGCCTGCAGGGAGACACATGGAGGTGCCAGCCTGGAAGGAAGTGGGCGTGGCTTACTGATGAGGTTGTGGCTTCCGGTGGAAGGGGCGTGGCCTAGCGGCTGAATGGCCATATAATATGAAGGACGGTGGAGCTGCTAAGCAGTTCCTGGTCCTCCCTGCACTGAGTCTCTACAGTATGGAAGAGCAGCAGCTACAGCTGCAGTCACAGTCCCAGCAGCCGCCGGCAAGAGGAAGACCCCAAGATGGAGGGCAAGATGAAGGTCCACCTCCGCCTTCCTCGGTATTCTAGGGAGATGTAAGTGGCTGCGTGCCAACCCTTTATTTTTTAGTGATTAATTGGTTCCCCTGTCTTTTGTAGGATAGACCTAGGAAAGCCTTGACGAAATCTAAGAATAAGGAATGTGCCTTATGTAGAACTAGACTTTTTCTTCTTCTTATGAGAAAAAGCTCTGCCCATAATGCATTGATAGAACTATTGCTGAGGAGTCCCCGTCATTCTTACAGGGTATCAGATCTATGATACAGGAGGAGGTCAGGAGTTCCCTTAAGGGTAAAAGTGGCCAGAAAAAGACCAGTTCCTCTCCCCGGGGTCATGACTCCACTTCTGAGGAGGAGTCTGTTCAGGGTGAAAGTGGAGAATTATCCGATGACGCCTCTTCTTCCTCCATATCTGATGTAGAGAGAGGACAGTCGTATTTTCCAGTTGAGGACACTGCCAAGTTGCTCAAAGCCATTCGAGCGACTATGGGGATTGAGGACTCTAGACTCTTCCGTTCTATGCAGGACATTATGTTTGGAGGTTTGTGAAAGATCCTCAGTGCGCCAACACCACTGTGGCCCCACCTGAGTCCTCTTTCATATAAAAACCACACTCACCGCCAGTGAATGTCGGGTTCACCAGATAAATACAAGACAAGCTTTCTAAATTTTATATATTTATTAACCCCTAAATGGGTCGGTATTAACATCTAACACATACAGTTCAGAACAGATATGCAGATATATGCAAGCATTAACAGTTACTAGTTACAAGATACAGTACAAATAAAATAAAAGGGATAAATAGTTACTTTACCACACATGTCCTTGATGTGGTTCTATAGTCCAACACTCACACATGGCATGTGTGAGTCACCAGTGGAGGCTTCTTGGCATGTGGCATTAACTCCTAGCATGTGGCATCACAATACAATAATCCAGCCTGCATGCTTTTCACAGGGATCTCAGCATTAGTCTCTCTGTAATATCTCTGTCTCTTGTAGGCTCATCATCGTCAGCAGCAGTATTCCAACCTGCCTGCTCATAGTAGCATCTCAGTCAAAGTCTGTAATATCCTGTAGTCTGTGATGGTCTGTGTCAACTCCATAGCATAATCTCCTTAGCAAAAATCTCCTCCCACAGACCTCTTACCTCATCTTTTATACCCTTTATGCCACCCCCCAGAATGAGGTCACCGGCAACAGTAAGTCTGATGAGTTAATGCAATCAAGTCCAGATCCTTTGTAAAGAACTGAGACCAAGTGAATTGATACAATGTTATCAGGTAGATCTGATCAACAGCCCAGGCTTGAACAATGCACTATTGTTTCTTTGATCACTCAAGGCTGCATAGGAATACAATAGCTATTCTGGGATGGATACAAAGCCCTATTGTTCCAGCCTGGCCACTACTGCCAATATACACCTAGGCTCATAGCTGCGCACAGTATGAATAAATGGAACTAGAGAGAAATACGCTACCCAGAGACCAAAATACAGCTGAGTTATAGCCACACTTAAGCAGAATCATCACAAGGTTCATCAAAGGAGACACTTTCCAGTCCATAAAAATATTACATCGCTTATCAAGAGGGAATGGAAAAAGCCGGACAAGAAGGGTTTTATCCCTAGAGGAGTTAAGCGTAAATACCCGTTTGAAGAGGGAGCTTGCTCTTCTTGGGATAATGTACCAAAAATTGATGTTGCCAGAGCCTCCAGATAGTCAACACTGCCTTTCGAGGACATGGGTACCCTGAAGGATCCCTTAGACAAGAAAGCAGAAAGCTTCCCAAGGCGTTCTTGGGAGTCAGTGGGAGCGTCCCTCAAGCCCAATATAGCGGCTACCTGTACTGCAAGATCCCTTATGATCTGGCTAGGGAAGATCAATTAAGGGATAAGGCCCCAAGAGAGCAGATTCTGTCAGCCCTGCCGACTATTAGAAAAGCTGCAGATTTTTTGGCAGATGCTTCAGCAGACTCTGTAAGATTATCAGCTTGCTCCCTTGCTCTGACCAACTCTGCCAGAAGGGCTATATGGCTGAAGAGTTGGACAGGTGATGTAGGGTCTAAGAGACGGCTGTGCAATCTGCCCTGTGACGGTGAATATCTCTTTGGACCAGCCTTGGATGACATCTTAGCTAAGGCAGCAGATAAAAAGAGAGGTTTTCCTGTGCCTTCCTCTGGTCGTACACGGAGGTCCTTTCGTCCCTTTGGAGCATACAGAGGGCAGAAATTTGTCAAGTCCAGAGATAATAGCTGGTCGGAATCCAATAAGAAACACAAGGCGTTCTTATTTAGCAACTCCCCCCGTAATAAAGATCCAAGACCCAATAGGCAATGACGCCAGGCCCCGGGTAGCGTGGAGACTGAGGAAATTCCTTCCAGCCTGGAGGAAAATTTCATCAAGCCCTTGGATCCTGGATACAGTGGGAGTAGGCCTGAAGTTGGAGTTCTCTTCTCCTCCGCCTTCAAGTTTTCAGATTACCAGAACTCAGACTTCCCTAACCTCTCAATCACCTCTGGAATTGGAATTGAAGAGCCTGATCTTGAAAGGGGTGCTGATTCCAGTTCCCCAGGAAGAGGAGAGGCAGGGGTTTTATTCCCATCTGTTCTTGGTAAGGAAACCCGATGGCTCCAACAGAACCATAATAAATCTAAGGCGGTTAAATCAGTTTCTGTCTTACAAGAAATTCCGGATGGAGACAGTGCAGTCAGCAGTGAGATTGTTAACTCCCAATTGCTGGATGGCGGTGATAGACCTGAAAGATGCTTATTACCATGTTCCAATTTTTCCAGGTCACCAGAGGTTCTTGCGAGTAGCAGTAGAGATGGGAGGGGTGGTTCAGCATTATCAATATCAGGCCCTTCCCTTTGGAATCTCCATGGCCCCAAGAGTCTTTACCAAAATAGTGGCAGAAATGGGGGGGGGGGGGGCACATGTAAGAGAGAAAGACGTTCTTTTTATTCCATATCTAGAAGACTTTCTCATTGTGGCAATATCCAGAATAGAATGTTTAGAAAGTGTCAGAGTAGTACTGGACATTCTGGAGTAATTAGGTTGGATGGTGAATCTAGAGAAGTCAAGTTTAGTTTACCTCTCAACAGAAAAAGTTTCTAGGGATCATTCTAAATTCCACAGCTCAGAGATGTTTTCTCCCTCCAGAGAAAATACAGAGGGTTCTGTCCCTAGTAAAAACCCTGATCCAGTCCCCCAGGATCACTATAAGAAAGGCTATGTCGGAGGGCGTGGCTTGGGATCCGATGGAGTAGGACGCACTTTGGAGGAGCTCCTACCTTACCGTCAGCTAAGTGGGACCATTTGGGACATACAGAACCCCATGGCTAAAAGAACAAGCCGGACACTGGCTGTGGGAGACCCTGCACCCGCGGACAGGTCACAATCTACCCTGTCCGCGTTCCTGCAGCCGGCAACAGCTTCAGCAGCGCGGGCCTCCACGAGGCGGCGGCCATCTTCCTCCGCAGCAGCGCCGACCGCCTCTGGATTAACTACAGCGGCAGCTCCGCTGGCAGCGCGAGGGGCTCCCGCGCTGCAGAGAGGTCTCCCTGTTAGGCCTCCTGCTCTTCTGGAGGCTGAAAGCCCGGGCGCTCGATCTTCACCGCCGGGTAAGACAAGCGCTGCGACCGCTCACATCGCAGCGCTGACTGCCCCCCCTCCCCCCGCAGCTTCAGCCGGTACACTCCTCAGCGGGCTCCCCCACGCAATATCAGGGGGACCCAGGGGACCTCAGCGACTGCCTCTCCTCCCCACATGTTACCATCTGACCGTGGGAGTCCTCCTAGCCCTGTGGGGGATCCTCTCACCTCCCGGCAGTCCTTACAACTTCCTAGCCTCATGCCCTTGCAGCAGCCCCCACCCCTCCTAGGAGATGAGGCAGACTTGGGGACGACTCCTTCTTTGTCCCCCCTGGCTATCTGTACCCAGCTCTCCCTGCCGTCTGCACCGCCACCCCCGACTTCCGCTACAATCTGCTCTGGCAGCCTCTTCTGACCCTCCACCATGGCTTGATTACCTTGCTCATCTACCGTCAAAAGAGGACTTTGACTCCCTGGTTGCTAAAGTCACAACGGCATGTCGTTCAGAGATACGCACTGAAATCGCTGTCCTGCGGCAAGATCTCCAATATATTGCAAACCGGGTTGATACCCTTGAAGATGATCATGACCAGACCCGTTCTCATGTGTCTCACCTCCAGGACACTGTCCTCTCCCAATGCCAGGTGGTTAATGACATGCAGCGCCATTTAGAGGACTTGGACAACCGGGGCAGGCGCAATAATATCAGAGTCAGGGGGCTGCCTGAGGCTACCCAGGAGGAGGATTTACATGCTACCTTGGGGGAGGTTTTCAACTCCATCTTGCAGGAACCACCTACGCATAAAATTAAACTGGATAGAGCGCACAGGGCCCTGCGTCCCAAGGGATCTGGCCCCACCCCGCGTGATGTTATTTGCTGCGTACACGATTATGCATTGAAGGAAACCATCCTTTCCAAGGCCCGTCGTCTTAAAGACTTTGAATTTGAAGGAGCCAAGATTCAACTTTATCAGGATCTTTCTTGGATTACGCTACAGAAAAGGAGATATCTGCGCCCTCTGCTACAGCTTCTGTGCGACCGGCAAATACCGTATCGCTGGGGATTCCCCTTTTCTTTGACAGCTAGGAACAATGGACGCTCTGCTACCCTGCGGTTCTATGCAGACCTGGAGCCATTTTGCACTGCTATGGATATTCCTCTCCCTGACCTACAGAACTGGGAACTGATTGCTCCGCCACCACCGCCTCCCCCGGTCTGGACGGTCCAGAACCCGGCTAGACGCCAGCAACGTTCTTCCAGAAGATCAAGGGTGGAACCCCCCCACCTCCGTGACTGTATCTTTTTTTCTCGGCCCTCCTAGTTTCTGGGAGGAATATGTCTACTTTGCTCACTAGGGGGTTCTGTTGTTATTGCTGTTTATGTTTATACGCATTTTTCTTTTAATGGTCCCACTACTTTTTTGCATTTTACTTATGTTTCAGTTTGGGCGGTCGGGTGGGTTAGACTCCCCCCTCCCCCCCAGTGACTGACAGATGTTACTATCCTTAGGTCCCCAACTGTCTATTTTGATCTGCATATTGCTGATCCTCTCCCGCCTCCCACCCACTCCCCCCTCTACTGTGGGGGCTTCGTCCAGCTGTGGACCCACTGGTTGGGCCCCGGAAGGGTCATTTGTGGCCCTGACTTGGACATTTTTTTTTTGCCCCCGGCCGGGAGATATAGTCCCGACCACTAGATTTAGTTTAATTGTGTTTTTTAAATATTTTTGTTTTTTATTTGTTATGCCTCATCCTTTTGTGTGTCTTTTGTCTCTTTCCCCTCCCCTTCTGTCCCTTCTCTTTTCTCCCCTTTTTCAGGTTCGGAGACTCGTTTGGCTACAGTGGCCTGGACCCTTCACCTTTATTTTTTTCAAGGCTTCCGACTCTCGATGGTTGGGTGAGATTTGCCTCTTCCTCATTTTTCCTTACGCTAGCTACAAACCCACTCTGTTTTCTCTATGGTTAAGTGCATTACATTAAATGTCAAGGGCCTGGGCTCCAACTCAAAACGGCGAATGGTCCTGCGGGAGCTTCGCTCCCTACAGGCAGAGGTAGCTTTTCTCCAAGAGACCCATTATGATCATACTGGCACGTTTAATTTTGCTCGCCATTACTTCCCCTCCGCTTACTCGGCATATTGTAGTCGTAGGAGGGGGGAGTAGCTATTCTGCTTTCTCGTACCTGCCCTATCACTGTTTCGGCCTCTCATTTAGATCCCCAGGGTCGATATATTATCCTAGAGGGGCTTTTACGCGGTCAACCTATCACTTTGTGTAACATATATGCCCCTAACTCTTCTTAGATCCCCTTCCTTAAACAGGTCCTGGGGAAATTGCAAATGTCTGAGGGATCTGCACTGTTACTGGGAGGAGACTTTAATATGGCTTTTTCTGAAAATATGGATAGATTCACCCTCAATAATGATCCTCCTGGACCCTCGCAGACAAGACTAGCAAAGGAGTTTCGCTGCCTTGTACGGTCGGCTGCCCTCTATGACCTTTGGCGGGTGGACAATCCCTCTGCTCGCTCTTTTACATTTTACTCCCACCCCCATAAAACCCACTCTAGAATAGACTACTTTTTCGGTAACACATTAACCCTTCGCTTATTCAAGTCAGCTGACATAGGCCCCATATCCTGGTCCGATCACGCGCCCGTACTGCTGACATTGTCTCCCTCCTGCCCTCCGACAAAACGTTGCCATTGGCGACTTAATGAATCCCTCCTTCATTCACGAGAGACCCAGGGTAAACTTCGTACCCACCTCCAAGAATACTTTCGAGTTAATCTTGAGTCAGTCCCCGCTATATCTACACTGTGGGAGGCCCATAAGGCAGTAATGAGAGGTCACTGTATTTCACTGGGAACACAGGCCAAGAGAAATCGAAGGGTCAGAGAGGAGGCTTTAATTAGTAGGATCAGATCCCTAACCGAGAGACTAGCGTCACGACCCACAGTATCCTTGCTGCGTCAATTGGTAGCTGCTAGGGAGGACCTCCGCGACCTCGCTACCCAGGCCACCCATCGCCTTCTCCGCTACAGCCGCCAGAGGTATTATGAGAGGGGAAATTAGGCCCATACACTCCTAGCCAGAAACCTGAGAGACCGCCGGGTTTCCTCTACGCCTCATGCTGTCCGAGATTCCCAGGGCACCCTACAACACCATCCCGACACTATAGCGACCTTGTTTAGAGATTATTACACTACACTGTATAACCTTCCCTCGGCTGCTGGGAGAGGCCCCTCCGCTACAGAGACAAACTTGCAATCCTATCTGACCTCCTGTCGGCTCCCGGTCCCTCCGCCCTCAGCTCTCTCTTCACTTAATGCTCCAATATTGGGCGAGGAGTTAACTGCCGTCTTGGAGGGTCTCCCTAATGGTAAAGCTCCGGGCCCTGATGGGTTCACTTATGCTTATTATAAAACTTTCCATTCTGATCTCCTCCCTCATATGTGTAAACTCTTCAACTCTTTTTTGGATGGAGCCCCGATCCCGCATACTATGCTGCACTCTCACATTTCCTTGGTCCCAAAGCCACATAAGGACCATCAGGAGTGTTCTAACTATCGTCCCATTGCCCTCCTGAATACAGACCTCAAACTATTTACAAAAATTTTGGCAAATAGGCTTGGCCTTTGGCTTCTGACTCTCATCCACAAGGACCAGGTGGGATTTGTCCCCTGTCGCCAGGGAGGAGATAACACTAGAAGGGCAGTGGACTTGATTGATGTAGCTAACCGTTCTTCCACCCCCACTTTGCTTTTAAGTCTGGACGCTGAGAAGGCCTTCGATCGCCTTGATTGGTCATTTATGATAGCCACCCTCGAGAGTTACGGGTTCTCGGGGGGCCTTCCTCACGGCCATAAGGGCTCTCTATTCCCGCCCCTCGGCAGTGGTCAAGCTACCTAATACTTCCTCCCAACCTTTATCCATTCGTAATGGAACCCGTCAGGGATGCCCCTTGTCACCTTTAATATTTGCATTGTGTATTGAACCCCTGGCGGCCCAAATTAGATCTGCCTCAGATATCACCGGGGTATTTGTGAGGGATAGGGAATTTAAAATTAGTTTATTCGCAGACGATGTCCTGTTGACCCTCACTAAACCCCATACCTCCCTCCCGAACCTTCTCCGAGTTTTAAAGGAATATGGAGTCCTATCGGGCTATAAGGTTAACCCTAGTAAAACGGAAGCCCTGCCTCTAAATATCCCAAGCGAGACTTTGCAGTTGCTTAAGACTAATTTTGCTTTCCAGTGGAGGGACCACTCATTACGTTATTTGGGTGTCCAGTTATCCTCTTCATACCATACACTGTATTCAGTCAATTATCCTCACCTGTTTCATGAGCTCCGCTCTCTCCTAGATAAATGGCGTCCTCTCCATGTTTCTCTCCTAGGCCGTATAACTGCGGTTAAGATGACCCTCCTCCCCAAGCTTCTTTATTTCTTCGAAACCCTCCCAGTGGCAGTCCCTAGGTCCGAACTGAAATCACTACAGAAAGCAATCTTCCAATTTATATGGAAAGGCAAACGCCATCGCATTCCCCGATCAGTGATGCTGGCGGGTAAGTCGGACGGGGGAATGGGGGCTCCACACCTGCTGCATTATTACTGGGCTGCTCATTTGCGGAGTATACCGTTTTGGGCGGCATCCCAGGCGCGCACGAAATGGGTGGAGATAGAGAAGCTTTGGCTAGCTCCTGTTCACCCCAATGCATATCTGTGGTCCTCCCCTCCCCCCCCTACCCTCTACTCCGCTGCTAGGCCCTATCGGCTTTACCCGGTCTATCTGGAATACTTGTTCTAAGCTCTTTCGATTGGCCGCTCCGCACTCATCTATGATTTCCTTTTTATATAATCCACTCCTGCCAAGCGGACTCACCGCCGCTATGGTCAGGCCCTGGAGTGGGCTGGGTTTGTTCCACATAGCAGACTTGGTGGACCCGTCGACCTTGGAGCTCAGGTCCTTCGACTACCTCACTTCCATACAGCACTTGCCTACCTCAGAGTGGTTCCATTATCAGCAAATAGTCCATTTTGTTGTTTCCCAGTTTGGGTCCACCCGGGTCTCCCTCCCCACAGGTTTTGAACGACTGTGTTGGGCAGGTGCCTCCACTAGAGGCCTGATTTCAAATATTTATAGGCTCTTGACCTCTCAGGGGGGGCAGACCCCGATGGCCCACAAATATATGACCCGGTGGTCTGGAACCCTGGGCACCCATATTCCGCACAGCCAGTGGCAGGTCATATGGTCCCGTGCAGCTAAATCTTCTTCCTGTGTAACGTTTAGGGAAACGCAATACAAAATACTTATGCACTGGTATCATACCCCAGCTTTATTACATACTCTTAACCCCACTATTTCTTCTAGTTGTTGGCGATGCCGGGCAACACTTGGAACACTGTTTCATGTTTTTTGGGAATGCCCCTTAGTTCGCCCTTTCTGGCTCGAGGTTGAGAGGATGACTCACATTCTTTTCATCCAGGGTATACCCCTGGATCCCATGGTTTATCTGCTTAATCTCCCGCCAAAAGGTCTCGGTAAAAATACATCTAAATTATTCCTTTACTTGTGTACCGCGGCCAAAACACTTATAGCACGCCATTGGAGAAAGGCTCTTCCCCCAGCAGTCTCAGAATTGAAGGACATCCGCAGTCTGGAGTACTTGACTGCCTCCCTCAACCATACGGTAGAGGCATTTGAAGCAATTTGGTCCCACTGGGATTCCTACTGTGCCACACAGGGTCTCTGATGCCTGACTCCCAACTTTGTTTCTCCCCTTATTGTTTCTTTCCTTTGTCATGTTTTTTGTTTTCCCCCAAATTGAGTCTTTCTGTTGTTGTTTTCTCTGATGTAACAGATTATTTGCTTTACATTTGCCTTGTATTTCTTTTAAAAAACTTTTTCAATAAAAATTACAGTTTAAAAAAAAAAAAAAAAGAAAGGCTATGTCCATCCTGGGGACTCTCACGGCCTGCATTCCAGCAGTACCTTGGGCTCAGAGCCACTCCCGAGACCTGCAGTGGGAAATCCTGACAGCCTGGCGTCAGGAAGAGAAAATTCTCTACAAATTTATGTGGGTGTCTCGGCCAACAAGAGAAATCCTGGGTTGGTGGTTAGTCAGGGGTCACCTAGAAATTGGAGTTCCATGGAAGATCTCAGACCCCCTAATTATTACCACGGATGCCAGCCTTTAGGGGTGGGGTGCCCACATGGGGATCAGGTGTTCCAGGGCTGCTGGTCAAGGAGTCTTTCTCAGGCATCCTCGAATCAGAGGGAACTAATGGCGATTTTGGAGACCTTGAAAGTCATAGGTCAGGGTATTCGGAAACACCATGTAAGGATCATGTCCGACAATATGACCGCAGTTTCATATATAAACAGGCAAGGGGGTACGAGGTCCCTTCTCCTTATGAAAATAATGGCCTGGATTCTACATCTGTCAGAGCTTCTGGTTTTCTCCTTGTCCGCTCTGCATATCGGGGGGTCAGACAATTTCAGGACAGATTTCTTGAGCCGTCACAGTCTGAATCGGAGCGAGTGGGAATTGAACCCATCCATCTTTTTAGAGATCACCAGGGTTTGGGGGGTCCCGGAAATAGATCTCTTTGCCAGTCGGTCAAACAAGAAGTTGGAGAGTTTTTTGTTTTTTTTTCCCTAAACCCAGAGGAATCCCCCTTTGGGGTGGATGCTCTGTCCCACAAGTGGGATTTCAAGCTAGCTTACGCTTTTCCTCCTTTCTTTCTCATTCCAGCAGTTCTGAGGAAGATCAGGGAGGATCGAGCGAGAGTTATTCTAATTGCCCCCTTTTGGCCGAGGAGAGCCTGGTTTACCTGGCTAAGGATCATGTCCGTTTTGGACCCTTGGATTCTCCCAGTCGGCCAGGACCTTCTATGTCAGCGCCCCATTCTCCACCCGCAGTGGGGCTCAAGGCACATTCTACTAGGGTGATTGCCATCTCTTTGGCCAAGAGAGCTGATGCTTCCATAGAATCTATCTGCAAAGAGGCAACCTGGTCTTCACCTTCTACCTTTTTTCGCTATTATAGGCTGGACATTGGGGCTTCTGCTGATCTTTCTTTTGGAAGGAAAGTTTTACAAGCGGTGGTCCCTCCCTAGTTTTTTCCTATTTTATTCTCACTGGGTACTGTCGTGGGTGATGGGAAAAAATGGTAATTACTTACCGGTAATTGGATTTTCCAGAACCCACGACGGCACCGTCCTTTACCCCCCCCCCCCTTTTTTCTTGGTGATGGATTTTTGTTTGGCACTGGGTGTAGCAAGCAAAAAAAAAAAAGTTTTGACCTTAGGGTCATGAGTTACAAGTTAACTGGAGTCTCTCTCTCGCTTCTATAAAACAACTGAGGGGTAGGAGAGGCTCCACCTTTTTATACCATAGGTTTCCTGACCCTGGGGGCGGATCATCTCTCTGGGTGCTGTCATGGGTGATGGGAAAATTCAATTACCGGTAAGTAATTACCATTTTTTCACTAGAGAAGAAACATCAGTAAGCCTCTGGCACAATATGTACATGAGAGGGAAAAAGAGGCTTGGTAAGATATATATATATATATATATATATATATATATATATATATACACACTACCGTTCAAAAGTTTGGGGTCACCCAGACAATTTTGTGTTTTCCATGAAAACTCACACTTTTATTTATCAAATGAGTTGCAAAATGAATAGAAAATATAGTCAAGACATTGACAAGGTTAGAAATAATGATTTTTCTTTGAAATAATAATTTTCTCCTTCAAATTTTGCTTTCGTCAAAGAATGCTCCATTTGCAGCAATTACAGCATTGCAGACCTTTGGCATTCTAGCTGTTAATTTGCTGAGGTAATCTGGAGAAATTTCACCCCATGCTTCCAGAAGCTCCTCCCACAAGTTGGATTGGCTTGATGGGCACTTTTTGCGTACCATACGGTCAAGCTGCTCCCACAACAGCTCAATGGGGTTGAGATCTGGTGACTGCGCTGGCCACTCCATTACAGATAGAATACCAGCTGCCTGCTTCTTCCCTAAATAGTTCTTGTATAATTTGGAGGTGTGCTTTGGGTCATTGTCCTGTTGTAGGATGAAATTGTCTCCAATCAAGCGCTGTCCACAGGGTATGGTATGGCGTTGCAAAATGGAGTGATAGCCTTCCTTATTCAAAATCCCTTTTACCTTGTACAAATCTTCCACTTTACCAGCACCAAAGCAACCCCAGACCATCACATTACCTCCATCATGCTTGAGAGATGGCATCAGGCACTCTTCCAGCATCTTTTCAGTTGTTCTGCATCTCACAAATGTTCTTCTGTGTGATCCAAACACCTCAAACTTCGATTCGTCTGTCCATAACACTTTTTTCCAATTTTCCTCTATCCAATGTCTGTGTTCTTTTGCCCATATTAATCTTTTCCTTTTATTAGCCAGTCTCAGATATGGCTTTTTCTTGGCCACTCTGCCCTGTAGGCCAGCATCCCTGAGTCGCCTCTTCACTGTAGACGTAGACACTGGCGTTTTGCGGGTACTATTTAATGAAGCTGCCAGATGAGGACCTGGGAGGCATCAATTTCTCAAACTAGAGACTCTAATGTACTTGTCTTGTTGCTCAGTTGTGCAGTGGGGCCTCCCACTTCTCTTTCTACTCTGGTTAGAGCCTGTTTGTGCTGTCCTCTGAAGAGAGTAGTACACACCGTTGTAGGAAATCTTTAGTTTCTTGGCAATTTCTCGCATGGAATAGCCTTCATTTCTAAGAACAAGAATAGACTGTCGAGTTTCACATGAAAGTTCTCTTTTTCTGGCCTTTTTGAGAGTTTAATCGAACCAACACATGTAATGCTCCAGATTCTCAACTAGCTCAAAGGTAGGTCAGTTTTATAGCTTCTCTAACCAGCAAAACTGTTTTCAGCTATGCTAACATACTTGCACAAGGGTTTTCTAAACATCCATTAGCCTTCTTACACAGTTAGCAAACACAATGTACCATTAGAACACTGGAGTGATGGTTGCTGGAAATGGGCCTCTATACACCTATGTAGATATTGCATTAAAAACCAGACGTTTGCAGCTAGAATAGTCATTTACCACATTAATGTATAGAGTGTATTTCTGATTCTGAAAAAACTGTGCTTTTCTTTCAAAAATAAGGACATTTCCAAGTGACCCTAAACTTTTGAACAGTAGTGTGTATGTGTGTGTGTGTGTGTATATGTATGTATGTGTATATATATATATATATATATATATATATATATATCAGCGGTCTTGTATGTCTTCCATTTTCTAATTATTGCTCCCACTGTTGATTACTTCACACCAAGCAGCTTGCCTATTGCAAATTCAGTCTTCCCATCCAGGTGCAGGTCTACAATTTTGTTTCTGGTGTCCTTCCACAGCTCTTTGATCTTCACCATAGTGGAGTTTGGAGTGTGACTGTTTGAGGTTGTGGACAGGTGACTTTTATACTGATAACAATGTCAAACAGGAGCCATTACTACAGGTAATGAGTGTAGGACAGAGGAGCCTCTTAAAGAAGAAGTTACAGGTCTGTGAGAGCCAGAATTATTTTCCACCATAATTTGCAAATAAATTCTTAAAAAATCAGACAATGTGATTTTCTAGATATGTTTTCTCATTTTGTCTCTCATACTTGAGGTCTACCTATGATGACAATTACAGGCCTCTCTCATCTTTTTAAGTGGGAAAACTTGCACAATTGGTGGCTGACTAAATACTTTTTTTTCCCCAGAAAAGGCTCTCAGCCACGCCTTTGGGGGGTGGCGTGTAACTCCAGAAGTCTGGAGTATCCTGCATGGAGCAGGAGGTGGTGGACCAGCGGCACAGATAGACGGTCTGTGTCAGAGGGGCTGGGGCCACAGGGGGCTTTTGCTGAGTGGAGCATTAGTCCGGCTGCTCAAGTGGACCAGCTAAGGACAGAGAGATAGGCTTTGTCCCAGAAGGGCTGGCGTCCACAGAGGACGGTTGCTGGAGTTGAGCAACAGTCAGGACAGTTAGGGGCTCAAGGAGTGAGTTAGGCCCTAACTGTGGCATAGGTTTTGTTTGTTGTTTTGTTATGTTGCCCTTAAGCTGTAATAAAGCCACTTTGTTTTAAATTAGCACCGTCTGAACGCTGTCTCACCAGCGCCCAGTACCACGAACCACCGCTGTTGGGACCAGGAAAAGCCACCATTTGAGTCTAATTCCCCCAAGTTATCACAATATATACAGTACACAGTACCTTGTGAAAGTATTCGGCCCCCTTGAACTTTTCAACCTTTTGCCACATTTCAGGCTTCAAACATAAGGATATAAAATTTTAATTTTTTGGTGAAGAATCAACAACAAGTGGGACACAATTGTGAAGTGGAACGAAATTTATTGGTTATTTTATACTTTTGTAAAGAATAAAAAACTGAAAAGTGGAGCGTGCAATATTATTCGGCCCCTTTACTTTCAGTGCAGCAAACTCACTCCAGAAGTTCAGTGAGGATCTCTGAATGATCCAATGTTGTCCTAAATGACTGATGATGATAAATATAATCCACCTGTGTGTAATCAAGTCTCCGTATAAATGCACCTGCTCTGTGATAGTCTTCAGGTTCTGTTTAAAGCGCAGAGAGCATCATGAAGACCAAGGAACACACCAGGCAGGTCCGTGATACTGTTGTGGAGAAGTTTAAAGCTGGATTTGGATACAAAAAGATTTCCCAAACTTTAAAAATCCCAAGGAGCACTGTGCAAGTAATCATATTGAAATGGAAGGAGTATCAGACCACTGCAAATCTGCCAAGACCCAGCCGTCCCTCTAAACTTTCATCTCAAACAAGGAGAAGACTGCTCAGAGATGCAGCCAAGAGGCCCATGATCACTCTGGATGAACTGCAGAGATCTACAGCTGAGGTAGGAGAGTCTGTCCATAGGACAACAATCAGTCATACACTGCACAAATCTGGC
The DNA here is from genome assembly GCA_947044405.1 of Leptodactylus fallax. Taxonomy (NCBI): domain Eukaryota; kingdom Metazoa; phylum Chordata; class Amphibia; order Anura; family Leptodactylidae; genus Leptodactylus; species Leptodactylus fallax. Next base: position 191,759 of record CAMRHE010000927.1, read on the forward strand.
CTTTATGGAAGAGTGGCAAGAAGAAAGCCATTTCTCAATATATCCATAAAAAGTCTCGTTTAAAGTTTGCCACAAGCCACCTGGGAGACACACCAAACATGTGGAAGAAGGTGCTCTGGTCAGATGAAACCAAAATCGAACTTTTTGGCCACAATGCAAAACGATATGTTTGGCGTAAAAGCAACACAGCTCATCACCCTGAACACACCATCCCCACTGTCAAGTATGGTGGTGGCAGCATCATGGTTTGGGCCTGCTTTTCTTTAGCAGGGACAGGGAAGATGGTTAAAATTGATGGGAAGATGGATGGAGCCAAATACAGGACCATTCTGGAAGAAAACCTGTTGGAGTCTGCAAAAGACCTGAGACTGGGATGGAGATTTATCTTCAAACAAGACAATGATCCCAAACATAAAGCAAAATCTACAATGGAATGGTTCACAAATAAACGTATCCAGGTGTTAGAATGGCCAAGTCAAAGTCCAGACCTGAATCCAATCGAGAATCTGTGGAAAGAGCTGAAAACTGCTGTTCACAAACGCTCTCCATCCAACCTCACTGAGCTCGAGCTGTTTTCCAAGGAAGAATGGGCAAGAATTTCAGTCTCTCGATGCGCAAAACTGATAGAGACATACCCCAAGCGACTTTCAGCTGTAATCGCAGCAAAAGGTGGCGCTACAAAGTATTAACTTAAGGGGGCCGAATAATTTGGCATGCCCCACTTCTCAGTTTTTTATTTTTTACAAAAGTTTAAAATAACCAATAAATTTCGTTCCACTTCACTTGTTGTTGATTCTTCACCAAAAAATTTAAATTTTATATCTTTATGTTTGAAGCCTGAAATGTGGCAAAAGGTTGAAAAGTTCAAGGGGGCCGAAAACTTTGGAAAGGCACTGTATATATATCATAAAGTAATAAACACACATACAAACAGGTTCCATTTATCACAAATGCTAAGATGAAAAAAAAATCAGGGTATTGCATTTCTGACCTTTAACTAACTAGACTTTTGGAAAAAAAATCACTGTACATGGCAACCCCATTGAATTAAAGGAAAAATCCTAGCCTCCTATTCGTATTCTGACAGTAGAGGTAAGGTGTAGATTTTGCACTCTTCTGATTTGACTAATTCTTCAAGTAACCCAATAGGGTTAGAAGTTGACCATTTGCCACTACAAATAATTGCAGCTGAACTTTTGCCTGTTAGTAGTGTTTAGTGCCGCCACACTTCAGTTTTCTGCCCGTAATTATGTGCACCAGGTGCTTGGCTTTACAACCACTGCTGACATTTACATGGACATGATAAGATTCAAGTAAGTGATGGTGAAACCAGGGCTGTGCGATTAATAAATGATGGAATAAATGATGTCCGCCCCTATATCAGTGTAATGATGCTACTGCTGTATAGTTCATCAATGGAGTCAGGAATAATTTCTGCTCAACTCCCCAATGTTATTGCTGTAGTTTGTGGGCATTATCATAACCACAATCTTTCTTTACTTCTGGGAGACGTAGCTTCTCATATAAGATACAACTGACCGTATGTGTATTAACTAGGGTTACCATCTGGAATGTCATACTTTGTCATTGACACTGAGCTAGGCAGTAGACAGTGAACTAGGGGAATCTCTGGCAGAGCTGAAACAAATTGGAGATGTTTAACTGCCTTGTGTTGCTTATCCGTGAAGGCTAATAGTATTATGTTTACTGATCACTGCCGACGGGTGCTATGTGAGGAGGCAAAACAGAGGGGAACATTTACTAATAGTGTCTAAGTTTTAGACCGTGCAACGTTAGACTACACAGTCCACATTTATCAAAGTGCCTGTTGCTGTTTTATAAATATGACATATTGTTAGACTGTGTAGTCAAATATTACTTTCACTAAGGCTAGGTTCACACTTGCATCAGGCTCTCCGTCATTCAGGTTTACAGGGGGACCCAAACGACAGAGAGCCTGTCCACTAAAACAGAGGTTACCCATGGACACCCGCGGACCAAATAGACTATAATGGGGACCACCAGGCGGAGTCTGTTGGAGGCAGCATCAGCAGTACAGTAAACGAAATATGATACAGGGAGACAGATGCAGTGACAGATCTATTCACTGGCATCATTAATTCTTTCCGGATTAATTTTTCCAAAAGTAATTTTTTCCACACTTGTGAACAGTTTGGTCCACCATTGGTAGCACTGAACACCATCTCAGCCATTATGCTTGACAAGAGAAAATTGGTTTTCACTGCAAGATGAAGAATTTTTGATTCATCATGTTCCAGATAATTTGCTGGGTGCTGAGGCTACTGATTTTCCTCCTGCTACTTGCAGCTTTGGCACTGACAGAAGTGGTGGAGCGCCAACTGAGGGTCTCTCTAAAAGCTGCGGGAAGCTGAGTATACAGCTTATTCTGATAATATGTCAATTTTGCCTTTAGAAGTCCAAGGTCCTCTGTGATGACCCTGATCCTGTTCTTCATCCTCCTTCAGTTCCTCTTGCATCACCTGAGGGTGATAACGGTGACCAAGAGGTATAAACTTTTCTTCTTCTTCAAACCCTTGTTGCTTGAGTATAAGTGTTTCCTGTAAGATATATAATAAAGAGATGATATCCCTGAGGCTGATTTCCTATCAGACAAATTTGATTGCCTCCTCAAAGGGCTTTCCTCATGAGCGTCATCTGTTGCATATAGTAATCATTCACTGCATTCTGCTGCTCAGACACTCCACCACCATGTGCAATGTGGAATTCCAGTGAGTTGCAGAGTTGCGAATGAGAGAGTGCAAGGTCCGTTTTGTTGCTGCAGGTCTAGCAGGGTGTTTCTAACCATATAAAAATGATTAAAATGTGCAGACACTTTTATGGCCATGAGCAGCATCTCTTTTGTGCCATGCAGGAACAATTGTGGTTGGCAGGGAGCCATCCAGTGCAATACTTACTGCAGGATGCAGCAGAGCATCTCCTCCGCTCTGTGGCTTCTCTGGTCCAGGCTAATTAGCTGTAAAACTGCATGGCAGTAATTCACCTTGCACCCATGAAATAAGGAAGGGGGGACTTGCCCCGGTGAAGGTGGGGGCAGGAATTGGTCCAGCTAGGAGGATTCAGAGAAGGTGGATGGGCCCCACCAGGTGTTGGAACTGGGCCAGGAGACACTAGCACCTGGCCATGTTATGTTTTAGACTGTGGCTGCTGTCACCCAAAACGTCAACAGACTGGGCCATGAAAGCCATATACACATGTGGACAAAATTGTTGGTACCCCTCGTTTAATGAAAGAAAAACCCACAATGGTCACAGAAATAACTGTGAATAACAGAAATAACGAGTGCATGATCCCTGCCCATAATTGCTGCTCTATGTGTTGACAGTGGCATGTGCTTTTCCCCACACTGACATACCCAAGGAGAGACTCACAGTCTCTGACCTATAGTAATTAGTGTTGAGCGAACCCCAACTTCAGCTCTAAACTTCAGGTTCGGGTTTGGCTCATTCCTAAAGCTGGTTGGTTGACTGCTGAACAGCTAATGAACCAGCTTTAAGCCCACAGACATCACAGACATGCCCAGTATAGATATGGCTGTGATTGGCCAGGTGGGACATGTGATCTCTCATATCAGCTAATTAGGGTAGGTAGGGAGAGGCTGCAGCTGGAGATAGGGACAGTAAGGGCCTTAGGGTGAGTTGATACTTGTGGTGGCACTCCGTCCGCCGTGAATCCGACCTAAATGTCGAACTGTATAGGCACTGGATAGGGAAAGGTTTGCGACGCATTGCTTAAAACCCCATTCACTTGAATGGGTTTTTAAAGCAATGCTCGGGTGTGTGCTTACACCCTCTGCACCGCGAAGCCGTTTTTTTTCGTCAGAAACAAAGTCAGACATGCAGCCTGCCCTGCGGCAAGTGTCCTATCAAAACATGTGTTCAGCACCACAGTGGGTATCATCACCGACAAGAGGATCTGCCTATCCACAGCCAATGTGGACATACTTACATTCATTAAGATGAACCAGACATGGATCCCACAGGACTTGTCTGTGCCAGTGCCTGAGTGAGTAGTTAAAGTGGTTACCTCCTTCTCCGCCTCATCCACCTCCTCCCCCTGGACCTCTACCACCTGTTTCAAAATTTTTATTTTATTTGTTTTTAATTTTTTTATTTATTTATTTTATGTTATTATTTTAAGTACTTTCCCTACCCCATTTTTTGCAGGGCACTTGCCATGTTATTACCCCCATTTTGCAGCCCTCTACCCCTTACTATCCCCATTTTACAGCCATTTTTGGGTCAATGGGGTTCTGGTATGAGTTCGGGTCAAGTTCGTGTATCCGAACCGAACTTTTCGGTAAATTTCAGCTGAACTCATCAAACCCGAACTTTGACAGGTTCGTTCAACATTAATAGTAATATAAAGCAGAGAGAGCTTTCCTAACAAAATAATGGTGGCTTGGTACGTAATATCTTCCTGTGACTGAAATGAGCTAACTAACTAATCAAAAACTTCATCTTCATTCTCAGGAAGTACTATATACACTAGAGGTAGTATTGCTGTTGTCATTCACATTCTCGTTGTTAGTACTTGCAGTCAAGTGGCCTTTCCTCTGCCCTGTCTTTCCAGTCATTTTACTGCGCTGCTTACATAATAGTGATTGGTGACAGTGTATGTGTTGTTTTTTTTTTTTTATTTCAAGAATATTAGGAAAAAAAATCTAATTCAACACATAAAGGGTAACCCGTCCAAGGAATATTAAACTAGAAAACACTGCATGACAGTCAATTTTGATTTTTGGAGTGATGATGTCAGTTTTTCTCAGTTTTTTTTTTTTTTAAACATTATTTCAAGAAATACTTTATATGAGATTTAGCACTAAAAGGTTGACTTAGTGAATATTAATGTAGAACACACTGCATGAGTCAGATTAGATTTTTGCAGTGACAATGGCACTTTTTTGTATTTTTTTTATGAAAACTCTATTGAGAAAAACACTTAGTAAAATGAGATATTGCACTGAAAGGGTGACTTTTGTCAGTCAATATTAATGTAAGATTTTGTGGACAGCCACAGATCACAGTGCAACACGACAGCAGATCTAGCACTAGTTTTCTTGAAATAACCTTATTGTAAAAAAAAAATCTTAACAAAATGAGATTTTTGGCACTAAAAATGTGACCTGGCCAGTGTGTAACACAATTAACTCTGCAGTCACAGGACAGTGCCAAGATTAACCCTGCAACTATGATTTTGCTGTGTGTCTAAAATTGAACTGAAGTTTTGGTTTTGATAAGACCCAGAACTTTTGGAAAAGTGGGGCAAAACCAGTTCACTCATCTCTAGTCATAATCTGCTGTATGGGTTGTGAGTATGTGAGCCAGAGGGCGCTGTGGAGAAATCCAGGCCCAGCCCTGAAAAGGCCTTCAGCCACAGTAGTCTGGAGTATCCTGCAGGGAGCAGGAGATGGTGGACCCAGCTGGACAAATAGATGGTCTGTGCCAGAAGTGCTGGGGTCCAGAGGACTGTTGCTGGAGCTGAGCAGTAGAGGCTAGTTAGGGGCTCAAGGAGTCAGTTAGTGCCCTAACTGTGGCCTAGGTTTTTGTTGTTTTATTATGTAGCAGTTAAGCTGAATAAAGCCACTTTTATTTTACACTTGGACCGTCTGAAAGCTATCTTTCCGGCGCCCAGTACCACGAACCACCGCTGTCCGGACCAGGAGTCTGCCACCATTTTGAGTCTAATTCCCCCAAGTTGTTGCAATACTTAATATGGTTGAAAAAAGACTTATGTACATCAAGTTCAACCAAGGGATGCCAAAGGGATGAGTGAAGCAAATGAGCTTTCTATTCATTTCTATAAGCATCAATCCACATATGGTGGAGAACTCGTGCATAAAGAGATCCACGCAAGTCCTGGAAGACAAGTGATTGGTGACTGCAGTACTGCTAAGTGTGCATTGTGGCCTAGAGCTGGAAGAAATCGGTGATTTCAACTGAGAAGCCCAGGAAGGGGTGAGTGAATTGCAACATAGCAAAGTGTGTGCAAAAACTGGTGAAAGTAAAACTCTGGAAGAGGAATCTAGGGAATGGACTTTGTGTATACTGTGGCACAGAAGTCTGTGAAGTGTTTGCTGATGGCAAGAAAGTAAGCAATGTGTATAGAAGCTAGATATTGCAAACAAGTGTATGTGAAAGGCTATGGTGCCATGTTGGTGTTTTCTGTGGAAGACAGAAGAAAATGCTGGTTGTTGTAGTGCCACATAAGTTAACTGTTTGAATACATGTGACTGCAGAAGATAGCAAAGAGTTGCTGCTGGTTGAACCCAAGATTGCTGTGGAATATTGTGTACTCTTGTTAGTAAACCATGGGCAAGAAAAAGAGAATTTCAGCTTGTAAAAAAGCAGAGAAGTTAAGCTCAGGTTTATTAGTGCAGCAGTCTGAATGCAGAGACACATAAAACCCGGAACAGATCATGTGGAATGCAAGTAAAGATAATGTGTTGCATGACGGTGACTCAATTTTTCTAAAGCACCTCGGTTCTATGAATGAATATGTCCCTGTTGACTGTACTGGAGTGCATGAAAGCGCCAAAGATGAAAATATTAGGGTGCAGCAGCTTCAAGATGAGAATAAAACCATCAGGTTCATTTATGAAGATGAAATATCTGATTGGAAATGGCAAATTGAGGTATCAGAAAAAGAGAACCTTAAGTTAAAGCAAGAGCTTGAAACTATGAGGAGTTCATATCCTAGTCATAGTGAAAATGTGGTACTGGGTTTGCCTGGAATGGACTGTGTCACTAAGAAGGAGTTTGCTGATATGAAATGTGCTCTAGCTAATAAAGTCATACAGAGTGTAGTGCTTGAGAAGCAATTGCAGGATTTAAAGGAGCAGCATGTCCAAGACTCCATTGCCAAAGAGAGTGTCATTGAAAAATTAAGAGATGACCTTGAAACTGCTAATCATGAAACAAGTGAATTTTTGCAGTGTCAATCAGAATGTTTGGATGAACAAGTTAGGAAGTGTGAAGAACTTTCTGCTGCATTAACTGACAAAGAAAATGAAATTGCAGAGCTGAGGAAGTATGTGTCTGACCGAGAGAGTGATTTAGAATCTGTGGTGCAGACATTGCAGTCAGAGCAAAACTTGCATGCACTAAAGCAGGTTCGCCTAAATAGTGAAGTCAACGAATGGCGGAGCAGAGCTGGAGTTCTGGAACAAAGAGGAATGGAACTCAAAGCTAGAATATGTAGCCTGGAGAGGGCGCTGTCAGGATCTTGTGAAGATAATGAGAAGTTGTCTGTTTTGGTGCAAAATAAAGACAAAGAATTGATGGAGATGTCGTCTGTCCATGCTCAGAAAGTGCAAACCTTACAGGAGAGTCATAAAAAAGTAGAGACTCAACTTCAAGAGCTGCAACTAAAAGTCACAGAAGGGGACAGGTTTCAAGCAGAGCTGCTAGACAAGGCAAACAGACTACAGGTGGAATTGGATAATGTCACAGGGCTTCTGTCTCAAGCAGACAGCAAGTTTATCAAACTTTCCAAAGAGTTGTCTACACTAGAATCTCAGCTTCAGGACACTCAGGAACTTTTGCAAGAAGAAACTCGTCAGAAGCTTGAACTTAGTACAAAACTAAAACAAATGGAAGATGAGAAAAATGGTTTCCTTGAGCAACTAGAGGAAGAGGAGATAGCAAAAAGAGATTTGACAAAGCAGATTTCAACACTGCAGGCTCAGGCGACTGATATGAAGAAAAAAATGGAGGATAGTATTGGGTCCTTGGACTCTGTTGAAGAACTAAAGGAAAAGTTGCAAAAGGAGCTAGAAGCTACAAATCAACGGTTTGAGGAGAAGGCTGCTGCTTATGACAAACTTGAGAAGACGAAAATTAGACTGCAGCAGGAACTAGAAGATGTAGGTGTAGATCTTGATCATCAACGTCGGATGGTGTCAAATTTGGAAAGGAAGCAGAAAAAGTTTGATCAGCTGCTTGGTGAAGAGAAGACTCTTTCTGCTAGATATGCAGAAGAACGTGACCGTGCTGAAGCAGAGGCTCGTGGAAAAGAGACCAAAGCTCTTGCCTTGGCTCACTCCCTAGAAGAGGCCCTTGAATTGAAGGCCGAGTTAGAGAGGCTCAACAAGCAACTGCGCACTGAAATGGAGGATTTGGTTAGCTCCAAGGATGAAGTTGAGAAAAACCTGGAATCTGTGCAGATATGGTATGAGAACAAAGCTAATGCTTATGACAAGCTGGAAAAGGCCAAGAGAGAATTGGACCTCCAGGTAGAAGACATGAGGATTCAGTTTGAGGAAAAAATGCCTAAATTATCTGCTGAGATTGTAGATTTAAAAATGCTTGTTGCTAAACTAAAGGTGCAAGTGAACAAGCAGGAGGAAATTGTATGCATCAAGGAACAGCTGGAGTTTCAGATGAATCAAGTGAAGTGCGAGTCAGAAATAAAGTTGGAAGAGCGCACTTTGCAGATTGAACAGTTAAAAACCGAAGTGGAATCTAAAAGAGAAGAATTGGATCAATTGCAGCAGTCTCTATCCAATACTGAACAGTCGGCATCTGCCCTATCTTCAAAGCTGGTTAACCTCTAAAGAATCAGAGCTGTTATCCCTGAGAAACGTGACTCGAGAGAGAGAGTCTGTATTTAACCAAGAGCAAGATAAGAGAGCCACTGAGATACAGGACTTGAATGAAAGACTTGACAAAAAGTCTGCAGATGAGCAGAAGCTTTATCAGAAGATGTTGGAGGGTCAGTTCACTATAATTCAGGGAACAGTGAGAGAAGCAGAAAATATCATCCAGGATGCTGACCTGACAAATGTTAGAAGAACACTGCAGAATATCCTAGAATTAGGAGGCATAGTGGATAAAGAGATGGCATCTACATCTGCTGCCATAGAAGATGTCAGGAAGATTGAGGAAGTTCTGCAAGTTGCAATAGTAAAAACTGAGATGGAGGCTGCTCAGAAAAATGTGGCAGTAAAGAAAGTTCCGGAACTGGAATCAGAGATTTGTGCGCTACAGAATGCGTTAGAATTGGAGAAAGCTGCCAGCATAGAGGCAGAGAAAGCAGAGACATTAAGGCAGCCAGAACGTGTAGCCAGGAAGCATCTGGGTACTGACAGGGAAAACTGTGATGTTGAAGACTTGGTGTCCCAGTCCTCTGGTGTTAGCACAGAGAATGAAAATAACTTGAAGAATGTTGAGATGACGATGTCAGAAAGGAGTACTGTCAGAAAGGAGTTCGCACGAAAATTCTTGTAATCTATCACAGCACCGCAACATGCCTCCAGAAAGTTATGCGTATGAGAAAGAGGAGGTAAGACTAGAGTATGGAAGTGGTTCTCCTGCTGCCGTACAGATGTGGAAGCATTATACAGAAACCATTCCAATATATGATGTGGCAGTTGTTAAAGACATACCAGAAAATGTAGTTCAGCGTGAGCTATTTTGTGAGGGTGTACTGTATGGCCCTTGTGCAGAAGGAGAAGATATTGTATACAGAGCTTGTGTATCTCAAACAAAGAGGAGAGCAAGCAGCCTATTTAGTCTCCTAAACTTCTAAGCCGTGATAGTGATGGCAAAGTTTGCTTTGAGATGAAGGTTACAGAAAAGGTACCCGTGAAATATTTATACTCTAAAGACATTGATGTGCATGAAGTACGTGTTAGCTGGTATCTGAGCTCCTGTGGATTCGTGATAGGAGAAGATGAAGATTCTTACGGCTATTCACTAAATGAATCAAAGTCATGCAATGGGATGGCTGAAGATTATCGTGAAAAATGTGATGAAAATGATGTGATCTCCTGTATGGCGAATTGTGGAGGTGATGGAGTAGAGCTTGCCTTTGCGCAGAGGGGCCAGGATCTTGGCGTAGCATCGAAAGTGATGAGAAGACGGAAGGCTCGACGGAGCGGAATTTGGAAGAGAAGGCCGCCAGATTGGGACTTCTGGATAGACACTGGACAGGCATACACGGTTGAAGAGAGACTTCGACATAGGATGTCTCGTCCCATTGTAGCTCACCCCATGGGTAGTGAGCTGAGGGGGAGGGTATGTGAGCCAGAGGGCGCTGTGGAGAAACCCAGGCCCAGCCCTGAAAAGGCCTTCAGCCACACCTTTGGGTGGGGGCGTGTAACTCCAGTAGTCTGGAGTATCCTGCAGGGAGCAGGAGATGGTGGACCCAGCTGGACAGATAGACGGTCTGTGCCAGAAGTGCTGGGGTCCACAGAGGACTGTTGCTGGAGCTGAGAAGTAGAGGCTAGTTAGGGGCTCAAGGAGTCAGTTAGTGCCCTAACTGTGGCCTAGGTTTTTGTTGTTTTGTTATGTTGCAGTTAAGCTGAATAAAGCCACTTTTATTTTACACTTGGACCGTCTGAAAGCTATCTTTCCGGCGCCCAGTACCACGAACCACCGCTGTCCGGACCAGGAGTCTGCCGCCATTTTGAGTCTAATTCCCCCAAGTTGTCACAGGGTACATAATGGTGCTTTAACCCCTTAACGACCAATGACGTACCTGTACGTCATTGGTGACATGGGGATGAGCTCTCTCCATACAGGGTGGATGCTGGCTGTATAATACAGCCAGGACCCGCCGCTAACAGCAGTGATCGGTGCCTTCACCGATCGAAGCTGGTAACCCTTTAGACACCATGGTCAAATGGGATCGCTGGATCACCACTGGCGCCACCATTTTTCACCAATCACCGCCCTCGTGAACGTCATCAGAGGGCGGCGATCGGTTGCCATGACAGCCGGGAGCCTATTGAAGGCTTCCAGGCTTGTCATTGCATTAGATCTATTGCACGCTGCCAGAGGCAGTGTGAAATAGAGAGCTAGGCATTTTGCTATTCACTGCAATACAGTAGTATTGCAGTGACTAGTATTAGAGATCAGACCCCCTAGGTTTCAAGGACCCTAGGGGGTCCGATCATAAAAGTAAAAGTAGAAAAAAAAAAAGTTTTTAAAAGTAGAAAAAAAAAACACAAAAGTTCAAATTACCCCCCTTTCCCTAGATCAGATATAAAAGTAAATAAACAAAAGTAAACATATACACATTAGGTATCCCCGCATTTCAAAATGCCTGAACTATTAAAATATTTAAATAACTATTCCATACGGTGAACGGCGTAGCTGCGAAAAAAATCAAAATAGCCAAATAGCGTTTTTTTCAACACTTTGCCTCCTATAAAAAATTGAATAAAAAGTGATCAAACCATCAGATCTTTCCCCAAATGATATAAGTAAAAATGTCATCTTGTCCCGCATAAAAAGACGCTTTACCCAGCTCCATACATGTAAATATGAAAAAGTTACAGGTGACACAATATGGCGACACAAAAATTTTTTTCTATCTTGCAGTTTTTCATTTCTTAAAAGGTATCAAAACATTACAAATACTATATAAATTTGGTTTCACCGTGTTCATACTGATCCACAGAATACAGGTAACATGTCATTTTTACCACACAGTGGACACCGTAAAAATTAAACCCATATGAAGTTGGCGCAAATGCAGTTTTTCTCCAATTGCACCTCCATTATGAATTTTTTTTCCAGCTTCCCAGTACATTGCACAGCGTATTGAATGGTGCCACTGCAAAGTACAAATTGTTTGGCAAACAATAAGCCATCATGTGAGTCTGTGAACTGAAAAATTAAAAAGTTATGGCTCTTGGAATGTGGGGAGGGAAAAACGAAAATGCAAAAATGAAAAATGGCCCGGTCCTTAAGGGTTTAATTTAAAAGAGCTCTATTTGGCCTTTGGAGGGCAGATTTTACTAGAATAGTTTTCAGGTTACATGTTGCATTTGTAGAGATTGTAAAGTGCCCCATTTTGCAAACTAGAACCCACAAGGAATTTACCAAAAGTTATTGTGCACCTACAGTTGATATTGGGCCATGAGAAATGTAAATTTTTTGCACTAAAACATCACTTTAGGCCCAAATTTTTTATTTTGACAATGGGCTAAAGACAATGTGCACTACAATTTGTTATGCAATTTCTCCAAAATACATAAATATCCTACATGTAGATGAAAACTGCTGTTTGGGCATCAGGCAGAGCACTGTTAAAGGACAGCTCTCTAGTTATGCACTATTTCCTGATTTTAGAAACGCCCTACGTTGAGCCCTTATCTTCTGCCTGGAAATACAGCAGTTCAGAAATAAAACAGCACCATGTGCAGTTGAGGCCTAATTTGGTTAGTTACATTGCATTGGCGGGTAGTTGCAGAGGCTTTATGGTAAAATTTAAAAATTTACCCTCAAAGAATACGAACCCATTTTAGAAATTTTCCCCCTTAAGGAATAAGGAATTTCCCAAGGGGTGATAATTTTGAACCCAAGAGTGCTTTTCAAAAACTAATGTGCAGAATTAAAAATGAAATTTGTAAAGAAATATACCACTACAGTGTCCAATATGTTCTGTCCTGGGTTATCCCAGGTACAACAAGGTTGTATATGTATTCATAAAGTGCAGCATGGGCATACAGCAGCGCTCTGAATGGAAGGGGCTGTGCATTTTGACTTTTGGAGTGTAGATTTAGATGTTCTGATTTTGGATGCCATGCTGGAGGTGCCAGTAAAGTGAAATTCCATAGAATTGACCTCATTTTGTAAATACCGCTCAAGCAGCGTATTGAACATTTTTACAACTAAAGTTTTGCATGAATTTAGTTTCAAGAAATTAATGCAAAGCCCAATATGTTTTGCCCAGCACACTCTAAAAAAACCCTGTTAGCTAGGCTATCTTAGGTACAACAACTTTTGGAGTGTTTAACACGAGCTGGGTACAACATATTGGAGGATGTCTGGAAAAGTTGCAAAAACTGCAAAATTCATTTCTGGAAAATACATTTTTGCAATACAAGGCTTGTAAAAATGCTCACTACACCCCCAGATAAATTACTTGAGGGGTCTGGTTTCCAAAATATAGTCCCATCTTGACATTTCATCCTGCTGTACGTCTAAACAACAGTTTATGTCCACATACAGTGGATATGGAAAGTATTCAGACCCCTTTAAATTTTTCACTCTTCGTTTCATTGCAGCCATTTGCTAAAAGCAAAAAAGTTAATTTTATCATTAATGTACACTCAAGGACAAGGTTACAAAAGAATTTCTGCAGCACTCAAGGTTCCTAAGAGCACAGTGGCCTCCATAATCCTTACATGGAAGAAGTTTGGGACAACCAGAACTCTTCCTAGACCTGGCCGTCCAGCCAAACTGAGCAATCGTGGGAGAAGAGCCTTGGTGAGAGAGGTAAAGAAGAACCCAAAGATCACTGTGGATGAGCTCCAGAAATGCAGTAGGGAAATGGGAGAAAGTTCCACAAAGTCAACTATCACTGCAGCCCTCCACCAGTTGGGGCTTTATGGCAGAGTGGCCCGAAGGAAGCCTCTCCTCAGTGCAAGACATATGAAAACGCACATAGAGTTTGCCAAAAAACACATGAAGGACTCCCAGACTATGAGAAATAGGATTCTCTGGTCTGATGAGACGAAGATTGAACTTTTTGGCGTTAATTGGTATATGTGGAGAAAACCAGGCGCTGCTCATCACCTGCCCAATACAATCCCAAGAGTGAAACATGGTGGTGGCAGCATCATGCTATGGGGGTGTTTTTCAGCTGCAGGGGCAGGATGACTGGTTGCAATTGAAGGAAAGATGAATGCAGCCAAGTACAGAGATATCCTGGAAAAAAACCTCTTCCAGAGTGCTCTGGACCTCAGACTGGGCCGACAAGACAATGACCCTAAGCACACAGCTAAAATAACAAAGGAGTGGCTTCGGAACAACTCTGTGACCATTCTTGACTGGCCCAGCCAGAGCCCTGACCTCAACCCAATTGAGCATCTCTGGAAAGACCTGAAAATGGCTGTCCACCAACGTTCACCATCCAACCTGACGGAACTGGAGAGGATCTGCAAGGAAGAACGGCAGAGGATCCCCAAATCCAGATGTGAAAAACTTGTTGCATCATTCCCAAGAAGACTCATGGCTGTACTAGCTCAAAAGGATGGGGCTTCTACTCAATACTGAGCAAAGGGTCTGAATACTTATGACCATGTGATATTTCAGTTTTTCTTTTTTAATAAATTTGCAAAAATATCTACATTTCTGTTTTTTTTTCTGTCAGGATGGGGTGCTGAGTGTAAAATAATGAGAAATAAAATGAACTTTTTTGCTTTTAGCAAATGGCTGCAATGAAACAAAGAGTGAAAAATTTAAAGGGGTCTGAATACTTTCAGTACCCACTGTATATGGCATTGTTAATTGGGTTACTCTGGGTACAACAATGTCATATACGGTGGCTTGCAAAAGTATTCATACCCCTTGAACTTTTTCACATTTTGTCACCTTACAACCACAAACTTAATTGTATTTTATTGAGAATTTACGTGATAGACCAACACAAAGTAGCAGATAATCGTGAAGTGGAACGAAAATGATACGTGGTTTTCAAAATTTTAATCAAATAAAAATCTGAAAAGTGTAACATGCAAAAGTATTCAGCCCCCTGTACTCTGATACCCCTAAATAAAATCCAGTGCAATCAATTTCCTTCAGAAGTCACTTAATTAGTTAATAGAGTCCAGCTGTGTGTAATTTAGTCTCAGTATAAATACACCTGTTCTGTGAAGGCCTCAGGGGTTTGTTAGAGAACACTAGTGAACAAACAGCATCATGAAGGCCAAGAAACTCACCAGACAGATCAGAGATAAAGTTGTGGAGAAGTTTAAAGCAGGGTTAGGTTATAAAAACATATCCCAAGCTTTGAGCATTCCAAGGAGCACTGTTCAATCCATTATCAAAAAATGGAAAAAGTATTCTACAGCTGCAAACCTACCAAGACATGGTTGGCCACCTAAACTGACAGATCAAGCAAGGCGAACACTGGTCAGAGAAGCAGCCAAGAGGCCCATGGTCACTCTGGAGGAGCTGCAGAAATATACAGCTCAGGTGGGAGAATCTGTCCACGGGAAAACTAGCCGTGTACTCTACAAATCTGGCCTTTATGGAAGAATCGCAAGAGAAAAACAATTGCTGAAAGAAAGACATAAGAAGTCCCATTTGCAGTTTGCCACAAGCCATATAGGGGACACATCAAGCATGTGGAAGAAGGTGCTCTGGTCAGATGAGGCCAAAGTTGAACTTTTCGGCCTAAATGTAAAGTGCTATGTAAAGGCTTTTCTTCAGCAGGGACAGGGAAGCTGGTCAGAGTTAATGGGAAGATGGATGGAGCTAAATACAGAACAATCCTGGAAGAAAACCTGTTGGAGGCTGCAAAAGACTTGACACTGGGAAGGAGATTCACCTTCCAGCCAGACAATGACCCTAAACATACAGCCAGAGCTACAGTGGAATGGTTTAGATCAAAGATTATTCATGTGTTAGAATAGCCCAGTCACAGTCCAGACCTAAATCCCATTGAGCATTTGTGGCAAGACATGAAAATTGCTGTTCACTGACACTCTCCATCCAATCTGGCTGAGCTTGAGCTATTTTGCAAAGAAGAATGGGCAAAAATTTTAGTCTCTAGATGCGCAAAGCTGCTTTACAAAGTATTCATATGGGGGGGGGGTGAACACTTTTGAACGTCACACTTTTAAGATTTTTACTTAATTACAATTTTGAAAACCATGTATCATTTTCCTTCCACTTCACAATTATCTGCTACTTTGTGTTGGTTAACACTTAACATCTCAATAAAATACAATTATGTTTGTGGTTGTAAGGTGACAAAATATGAAAAAGTTCAAGGGGTATAAATACTTTTGCAAGGCTCTATATGTGGGCATAACTGCTGTTTAAGTACAGTGAAGAAAAGAAGGGAAGGGGCTTTGACATTCAGAGCGCACATGTAGATCATTTTGTTTTTGGATGCCATTTCACATTTGCCGAGTCCTTGATGACAGTAAAGTGGTATCTCCTAGGAAGCGACCCTAGTTTGTAAACTGAACTCCTGAAAGAACTTATCAAGGGGTGTAGTGAGTATTAGTTTTCCAGAAATACATTGCGTACACAAAATTCCCCATTATTTTTCCACTAGCTCCTAGAATTGTGGTGGAATTTCTGGGGGAAATTTCTGCATTTTTTTTCCCTCATAAACTGTAGGTCTGGGGCACACCCTGATGTGAGTACACAGCTTATACAATTTCCTTCCTGCCATAACCATTTTTGCCTTAAAGATGTGTTGATTTTTTTGGATTTTTGTTGTCACATTGTACAAGTTGTCATTTTTTTGGTGATGAAGTCATATAAGGGCCTGTTTTTGCGAGATCAGATGAATTTATAATTCCACCGTTTTAGGATGCCTATAACTTAATTGACTAAATGTTATTAACTCTTCCTGGGGGTTAAAAAAACATTAATTTTGGCATTGCTTTTTAACATGAAATTTTTTGGCTGCTGAATGTACTGCATAAGTAACATGTTACTTTAATTTTATGGGTCACTACGATTATGATTATACCTAATTTCTTTTGTTTTTTAATGTGTTACTAATTTTTTAGTATAAAAACCCATTTGGGCAAAAAAACCAATTCTTTTCGCACTCTTAGAGGCATGACATTTTTATTTTTCTATTGAGGGAGCTGGTTGAGGGCTTATTTTTTGCAGGACAATCTATGCTTTTTATTGGTACCATTTTGGGGTATATGTGACTTTTTGATCACTTTTTATTCCATGATTTGTGAGGCAAGACAGCAAAGAAATTATTACTTCTGGCCCATTAGGGGACTTGAATTCATATGATCAATGATTAAAGGCAATATTAATTAGTATTATCTAATTTGTTAGATGCTGCGGTTATGTTTGACAGTGGCATCTAAGGGACTGTCTCTGACCACAAGTGATACAGGCAGGGTGTAAGCTGTATGTTACCGTTGACATTTGCTTAGCTTCTGAGCAGATGCCATGTACGTGATGTAATAAGAAGTTGTGTGCTGGGAAGACCATCCTGAAAATGACATACTATTATATCACGTGTCAGGAATGGGTTAATCTTGAATCACACACTAAAGAGAAAACACACTTTAGATCAAAACAAACACTTGCTTTTTTCAGTTTTCTTATTAAAATGTTTTTATAAAGTTGCAGGGAAGGCTCCAAATTACTTTTCTTTTTGCAAAGGGCAATCCTAAGATCTAAATGACTCCCAATAGTCACAAAAGTGAAAGATTACTTTAACCATGAAGTATTTTTTTATTTATTTAGATTTTTAGGATACATTATACATTGATATACAGTGGTATTAGTGGTATTAGTAGTTGTGCACTGTAGTGTAATAAGTTAAGAGTGCCAGTTCAGTCGCATTTGTGCAGTAATCAAAACTGAGCCAGCTCCTGACACAGGAAACCGAAAAGAGGAACTGGGAGTATTATGAAAATTAAAGAAAAAAAAAAACCAGAAGAATAAAAGGCTTTTCAATCTAGAGCATGTCACTTCATGAGAATAGTCTGATCTACCTTAAACCAACAATGCCATAAGTTTTGAGGTCCACTTAAGAATTTCTAATCTGTAAGTATACATTTACTTTTACTGCTTGAGTTTGTTGTTGTTTCTCTGTTTATTGTAATTTTAATCAAAAAAGTAAGATATATGAAAAAAAGAAAGGTTAAGGTTTAAGGTGAAAACACCGTAAACACCGGTTTACTTAGAGCAGATGACAATGAGCGGTGTATAAATAATGAACATATTATAAAATAATGTCAAAAATGAAAGAAGAATAAGAATGTAAAAATGAACAATGTTTTAAATGACCAAAAATATAAAGAGTGGTATAAGGAGTTTATTATGCTTTGTAGATATGGAATAAATCAATTATATGTATAGATTATAGTAGAATGGATTCATATTCCACATATACAGGTACGTAGTGAATTCCATGTGCTTCCTAGACATAGAATGAACAGGTCATATGTGTAGTTGATAGTGGAATTAACATGTATGACAAATATACAGGCATATGGGGAATTCCCTGTGTGTTCTAGACATGGACAGAACAGATTATATGTGTAGTTTAAAATGGAAAGAACAGATACACTACATATACAAGCATGAAGTAAATTCCCGATACTGCCCAGACATGGAATGAAAAGGGTAGTTGGGATGAACTCATAGTATGTGTATAGAGGCATGTAGGAAATTCTGTGTGCTTCCTAGACGTCGAATGCACAGGTTATATATGTAGTTTATGGTGGAATTAACACATATTCCACATATACAGGCCTGCAGTGAATTCCCTGTGCTTCCTACACATTAGATAAACAGACTATACTGTATGTGTAGTTGATAGTGGAATGAACACATATACAGACATGGAGTCAATTCCCAGTTCCGCCTAGACATGGAATGAACAAATTATCAGTGTAGTTAATAGTGGAATGAACACATAAGACACACATACAGGCATGTAGTGAATTCTCGGTGGAATAAATATATATGGAATAAACATGTGTAGACTATAGTGGAATGAACTGATGTTCCATATACAGAAGTATTGAGTGAAATCCCTGTGCGTTCTTAACATTTCCCCTTATTAAGTTCCATTTACTGCACTGCTACACCTGCACATTCGGATATCATCTATTGTGGTCTGGTCCATCATGTTCTATTCCATACTGTACTGCCACTGGTGTTTCCACTGCTAACACCACCGCTGCCTCCCGCAGTAACTCTACTGAACAGTTCCTTAGGTAGTATGAACTTCTAATTCGGGAAGGTTTGGAAAACATGGTTATCACACAGAAGGAATATGAATTTCTCTCAGGCACTCCAGAAAAGCAACCTTCTATATGCTACCAAAAAGTCATAAAAACCCTGATGTCACTCGGGGAAGCCCAATTGTTTCGGGTCTGGGGTGCCTGACCGAGAAGCGTAACTAGTGGCTGAACCATGAGTTGAGAGGCTATGTTCATATCTGAAAGACACCATGAAGATACTCCAGAAACTTCAATTTGGTAATCTGGAGAAAGGCAAGATGTTAGTCACATGCGATGTGGAGAGTCTTAACACTAGCATATGACATATGCAGGGCTGTGCAGCCATTGAATACTTCCTTTTATGAGATCAGAAATACAGCCCCATCAGGAGAGTTTTTGTATTGAAGAGTTATGCTTACTCGAAAATACTTCGTATTTGGTTTCCATTTCTTCAGACCCAGGGAACAGCTATGGGAGCGACATATGCGCCCCCCTTCGCCAACATGTTCCTTAGATGGTGGGAGGAAATGGTTGTCTTTAGTGATTTCCTATCCAGTTACACTAAACACATTACTACGTGGAGACATTATATTGATAATGTCATATTTGTCTGGAAGGGATCAGAAGTAGAATTACAGACTTTCATTACATGTTTGAATCAGAATGAAATGAACATAAAGCTCACCTTAGAATACGGTGAAAAACATACTCTAATGATTAAAATTGACTCTAGTGGCAATATACAAACAGATCTATATGGTAAGAAGACTGCCACTAACAGCCTCCTTGGACGCCCGCAGTGCCCATCTTTCCAGTACTTTATGAACAATCCCAAGAGGTGGGTTCATGTGTCTTAACAGGAACTTCTAAAAATTGGAGGATTACAAGAAAAGATCTAAGAACCAAAACATTTGCCTTGAAAGGAATCATTCTAGATGTGTTCTCCAAACTCTCAGGCTACACTGATCCACCCTTCTGCAACCTAAGGATAGAGGGTGTAAACCTAATGTTAAATTAACCACTTCCGTACCGCCCATAGACTATATACGTCCGGAAGGTGGTTATCTATTTCTGCAAGGACGCACCTGTACATCCAAGCAGAATTCAGCAGCTGCACAAAATCATGCAGCTGCAGAAACGGGGAGACGGCTATAACTTCAGCCGGAGCTCCCAGAGAGAAGGCAGAGAAGGTTTATTACCTTCCCTGCCATCCCGATCACTGTCTATACAGCACTGAAGGAGTGGTGTATACACCGCTATGGGCGCCGCCATCTTGCGGCTGCCCTCTGACCCGGCAGTCCCGTGTTCCACCAGGATCAGCGTCTGTAAGAGCTACTGGGTCCTACAGGACCCAGATCAGCTTTATTGTAATGTGAAAGTAATGTGCAGGAGGCTGTATTCCTCCTGCAACTGGGGCTAAATGTACCAGCCCCAGTTACAGGGAAAATCAGTCTCCCCAACAAAAAAAAAAAAGTCATCAGATGTCCCCAAAGGTCTACTATGACCTTATGGGGACACAATGTTAAAAAAAAAATAGAAAAAAATGAAAAGAAAAAGAAAAAAAAAGTAAATAAAATAATGTAAAAATTAATAAAACAATACGCCAATAAAACGCCCCTTATTAAAGGTTATAGCCCCACCCCCGACGACACCATACAAAATAAAAATTACCGTAATGGAGAGTAAAAACTATTTTAAAAAGTTTTTTAGCAGTACTTTGTGTTTATTAAATAAAAAAAAATGAAAAGTGAAAAACAGCCACATTTTCCCTCCTCTTTTGTTTATATTTTCCCGAATATAAAAAAAAATTAAAACACATGCAAAAATGACAACAACATAAAAATAAAGCCCTATGTGTCAGCGAGAAAAGACGCAGAAATTAGTTGAATAACGCATATGATAAAAATGTTACAGCCCTCAAAACCGCACATACAAAAAAAAAAACCTGAAAATGTGTCTGGTCTGGAAGGGGGGGTAAAGCATCTGGTATGGATGTGGTTAAGATTTATCACAACATTAGACTGTTTTTTGAAGGATATAATGACTAGAATGTACCGCCATTGGTGAGACTGACCCTGGATACTGATTTGAGATTTACTTGATTTACTTGAGAGCTTCACTTGTCTATAGAAAGGACAATGCTATCACTAACTTGGTGTGGAGCCATTTTGTCAGAGAGGGCCTTCAGGGGAAACCTTGGAAACACAAATATCCTGGCTTCTTTGCATGTGGTAACTGCACTGCCTGTCAGGTTCTGGTCAATAAGAAATGCTTTCAGGTCGGGTCAAGACGTTCAAATACGGGAACACGTTACCTGCGCTGCTGCAGGTGTAGTCTATGCCCTCATATGCCAATGCAACTTACATTATGTGGGCAAGACTCATCGAGCACTGAAAGAACATATTATAATTTGGAAGTTTTCTTTGATAAATAATCAGATTTACCGCCTGCCCTTATATCTTGATCGAAGACATTGCTCACTGACTATTCTTTTTTGTTCAATTTTCCTACACTTTTCCCCTTGAGCTCATGGGCCATCCAAATCAGGAGTCAGTGAATTACCTGCTCCTGGCCAACATATGGCTTAGTTCTACATGATGTCCTTTCCCCCCCCCCCCCCCCATTTCTTTGCATCAAGTTACATAGATTACAGCACTTATTATGCACCAGCAATAGTAATAATAACAATAAAAAATAATACATCATCTATAATTAAGACATCAACAATATTAATAATGGTTACTATAAAACTTCAATTTTTATTATAGTATGTGACATTCTGGGGACTCAAACTATTGTAGGCTGCATCCTTTGTTCTGTTCCTTTTTTTTTACTCCTTATTTTTATTATAACAGTTTAGGCTTTGATTCCCCTCCAAGAAGCTGTGAGTACAGTGGAAGTGCCACCACTCAGCCAGACATCTCCTGTGGCCTGGGTCATCATGTTCTCTTCCTTACTGTACTGCCCCTGATGTTGCCACTGCTACCACCGCCACTACTCAGCCAGACATCTCCTGTGGCCTGGGTCATCATGTTCTGTTCCTTACTGTACTGCCCCTGATGTTGCCACTGCTACCACCGCCACCACTCAGCCAGACATCTCCTGTGGCCTGGGTCATCATGTTCTCTTCCTTACTGTACTGCCCCTGATGTTGCCACTGCTACCACCGCCACTACTCAGCCAGACATCTCCTGTGGCCTGGGTCATCATGTTCTCTTCCTTACTGTACTGCCCCTGATGTTGCCACTGCTACCACCGCCACTACTCAGCCAGACATCTCCTGTGGCCTGGGTCATCATGTTCTCTTCCTTACTGTACTGCCCCTGATGTTGCCACTGCTACCACCGCCACTACTCAGCCAGACATCTCCTGTGGCCTGGGTCATCATGTTCTCTTCCTTACTGTACTGCCCCTGATGTTGCCACTGCTACCACCGCCACTACTCAGCCAGACATCTCCTGTGGCCTGGGTCATCATGTTCTTTTCCTTACTGTACTGCCCCTGATGTTGCCACTGCTACCACCGCCACTACTCAGCCAGACATCTCCTGTGGCCTGGGTCATCATGTTCTCTTCCTTACTGTACTGCCCCTGATGTTGCAACTGCTACCACCACCACTACTCAGCCAGACATCTCCTGTGGCCTGGGTCATCATGTTCTGTTCCACACTGTTAGTGCCAGTCTTTTTTTCTAAAAGCCACTTCACTTTTCAACCAAGCACACTTCTGGTCTACCTATTGCTTCTTCCAAAACTGCCATCTTGGGGCTTCATCTGCTCCCAAAAAGGACCTTTGTTTTTAATTTTTTTTTAAATCCACTTCTTTCCTTTTCAAACAGTCACACTGACAACCTGCCGCAAATTTTTGTTCAAATTCAGTAGTTGTCATTGCTACTACCACACTGTTGGCATAATAAAAATAAAATAAAACAGAAAACCCCATTGCTTCTGCCAATACCAACTTCATTTTGGTGCTGCACCCTGCTGCCATAAAGGTATCTTTTTTTTTTTTAAAGCTGCTTCTTCACTTTTCAACCAGTCACACTGCGACAAACCTGTAAACACTTGTAAACCTTTAACAAGCACAAAAAAGTGACCGTGCAGTGTATGGACCGTGCATCCATGGTTACGCTGGGTTCACACCTGCACATGTACTACGTTCGGGCATTCTGTTCCCCTCTCCGCATGAAAAGACGGAGAGAAAAGCACTGCAAGCAGGACTTTTCTCTCTGCATTTTTCGACCCTTTTCGGGCGGAAACCGAGCAGAAACCACACAGACCCCATTATAGTCTATGGGGCCCGCGAGTTTCCTTAGGTAACCGTTTTTTTTATGCGGATTAGGTTTCTGTTTGGGGGGTCCGCTTGGGAAATGCGAATGTGAACCGAGCCTTAGACATACATGTTACTATCATTTGACATCATTTTAAGGCTGAAGCCCCACATTTGTGGAAATGCAGCATTTTGTTGCAGATTTTGCTGCAGTTTTCTGAGCCAAAGCCAGGAGTAAATTGAGAAGAAGGAAGAAGTATAAGAGCTTCCTATATATTTCCTATTCCTTTTGTAGCCATTCTTGGCTTTGGCTGAAAAAAATGCAGCAGAATCTACAACAAAAAATGCAATGTGGAAGCCTCAGCCTAAAGGGGTATTCCCATCTCAAGGATCATATTCAGACTTGTAGCTTAATTTAAGCTAACTGAAGTGATTCACCCATTACATTGCTTTATGTATCTTGCTCAGTTTGCCAGATACAACTGGATTGTTTTCAGTGTTTGAGCCCTGATAAGGATTAGATAAATTTCTTAAGCAGCTTCTGTTATCTGGGTATGTGAATCCCGAGATTACTGAACCATTTACATATGCAGATTACTTCATGATTTAATACAATTTGTATCTTTAAAATATCTATAATGAAATGGTTTCCTGAGATTCAGAGGAGATTCATGTGCTAGTATGTAAATAGGAAGCTAAGTGGGAGATGTGCATGAAAATTCAATCTTTCACACAATGAACCATAAGTGTTCCTCTCTTACTGTACAAAAACTTGGGAGATATGGTTGTCATATTGTTGCAGTTACAGTTTACAGTATGTTTTTATGCAGCTGATCATTAGTGTAAGGGTCCTGGCGAGCACAACCTCCAAAATATCACAAGTATGCTGAAATGATAGGTATACTATAACAATACTATTTACACATGTACCAATTCTATATTACAGACATAGCTGGGAAATGTAATGGACAAAGGAAACCTCTGCAGACTTTCTGTGAAAAGTGCGGCGGGAAAAACTGCGATGTGTTGCCGCCACGTTTTTTCATGCAGCACTTTTTTGCTGCAGCCTGCTACGTGGGGCCGTAGCCTTAGGGATAAATGAGTTTTTGGCCCCAAATTCATTTTTGATATTGATGATCAATTCACAGGATCAGTATCTGATTTGTGGGGGCCCGACAACACACCCCACACAGATGTGGAGACCCAGCTGCCTCTAGGCGCTGGAACATGGTACAGTAGTGGAATGGAAAAAGAAACAGATCTCCTCTTGTTCAAGTAATAAGAGCAGATCTTCAATTCCCCACGTGCCACCGCTATACAATGGACTGTGGCGAGTGAATTGCAGCTCCACTCCTATCTATTGAATAAGAGTAGACTGCTTCTGCACCCCGTCCACTGCTGTAGCTTTCAGCCTGGAAGCAGCCCCCTCCAGATAACAGTGGGGATAATTCATCATTCCCTATACACCAGAAAACAAGGCCCTTTGTTGAGCCAAACATGCGCCACAACCCCCGATCCTCACCCCCAATTTCCTACCTGGAGTAGATTTCTATTCTGGTACAGGGACCTTTGACAGGTTTATGAAGAGGCTACAGCCACTTTATAAATCTCCTGTTCCCTGCACTAGTTCTAATAAATTTGCCCCAGTGTCACTATCACTATGTTATGTATGTATATATGTATGTATGTATATATATCTTTGGAGGGGGGTCGCTGAACACAAGTTCTTCATCCCACCATGCAAGCCTTTTATCTATGAACAATAGTGGTTATGTTTTAACATAGCACCTTCTTTTCCTCCCATTTGCTATTCCCTACTGTTCCCTCTTTTTTTTTTTTTTTTAGTCTGTCAACTGCTAAATCTTTATTACACTAGACCAGTGATGATGGCGAACCTTTTAGAGACCGAGTGCCCAAACTGCAACCCAAAACCCACTAAATTATCGTAAAGTGCCAACACGGCAATTTAACCTTAAATTAACCAGAATCTATTTTATAGTGACCGTGCAATGTTATTACAGCCTGTAATAATATCACATGTCTGCTATAAAACAGATACCTTGTGATATAAATAGTGAAGGGCCCCAAACAGTACAATGTGCTCTGAAGTGGCCTCCAGAATATATGCTCCAGAATGGCCCCCACACAGTATTAAATGCTCCAGAGTGGCCCCCACTCAGTATTATATGCTCCACAGAGGCCCCCGCACAGTATTATATGCTCCACAGAGGCCCCCACCCACATTATATGCTTCACAATAAGCCCCCCCCCCCCCACACACAGTAGTATATGCTTCACAGTGGGGCCCCACACAGTAGTTTATGCTTCACGGTGTCCCCCATACAGTATTAGATGCTTCAGCGTCCCCCCCCACACAGTATTAGATGCTTCAGTGTCCCCCCCACACAGTATTAGATACTTCAGTGTCCCTCATACAGTAGTATAAGCTTCAGTGTCCCCCCCCCACAGTATTAGATGCTTCAGTATCCCCCATACAGTAGTATATGCTTCAGTGTCCCCCACCCACATAGTATTAGATGCTTCTGTGTTCCCCATACAGTAGTAGATGCTTCAGTGTCCCCCATACAGTATTAGATGCTTCAGTGTCCCCCATACAGTATTAGATGCTTCAGTGTCCCCCATACAGTATTAGATGCTTCAGTGTCCCCCCACACAGTATTAGATGCTTCAGTGTCCCCCACACAATAGTAGATGCTTCAGTGTCCCCCACACAGTATTAGATGCTTCAGTGTCCCCCACACAGTATTAGATGCTTCAGTGTCCCCCACACAATAGTAGATGCTTCAGTGTCCCCCCCACAGTATTAGATGCTTCAGTGTCCCCCCCACACAGTAGTATATGTTACTTACCTTGTCCCACGAAGAGCTGCAGTCCCACGAAGAGCGTCCTCCTCCTTCTTCTGTTCACAGGCGCTGATGAATGACGTCATCGCGCCTGCGTCGGGGCAGAGGTCACACTCTGCAGTCAGTGTAGGCCGTGGCTCTGCGGACTGCGGCCTACAGTGACCACTTTCAGCTGTATGTAGACTTTCACATACAGCTGAAAGAAACGATACGCTCACCAACCAGGAATCCTGTACCGGATTCCCGGTTAGTGAGTGATCATGGCGACGGCGCGAGTGCCAACTGAGAGGGCTCTGCGTGCCCTCGGTTCGCCATCACGGCACTAGACATAGCACCATGTACATTAATTACGCACAAGCACGGTCATACCTGTGCTGGTTTATTTGATCCCTGTAGTGCTTTCTTTATGTAAATGAGGTGCTTGGAGTACTGGGCCGTAAATTCTTGACCCAATCACCATCAATCGCTCAGTTTCCCCATCCAGCTCTCCCCTACTACCCTTACACTGAACGTAGGGGATAATGTAAGCTTGTGTTCAGTGCAAGGAGAGCAGGGAAGAGTTTGGCAGGGAGATTGTGTGATTGATGATGCTCAGTCCTGGGAGTCCATGCCCCAATGTCTTGAGCACCTCATTTACATAAAATAATCGAATAAAAGCATTTTGGTACTGTGGGATTAAGATGAACGAGCACAGAAGTGCCCAACTTTTGGAGTACTGAAAAAGGGACAAAATCTGAGGTGCGTGGAGCGGATCGCGGCAAATTCATATACTAAGTCACGTCTCTAACCCCCCATGTACTCAATCCCACCTAGTCCCTTTTTTCCCTTATACAGTATAGTTTTTGTAGTGGCTTTGACAGGGTATAATGCCTCCTTGTGGCCACATATAATGTGTCCCATGAGGCCCTCACAAGTATGATGTCCCTCTTGTGACTCCCCCACAGTATGTTGTATAATCCCCTTTATTGTGGCCAACACATAGTATAATGCTCCCTCATTGTGGGCCCGACACTATAATGCTATCCCTTTGTGGCCCCCCTCATTGTGGCTCCCACATTGTAATGCCCCTTCTTGTAGCCCACATTCTGTAATTCCCTCTCTGGTGGTCCCAACACTATAATGCCCCTTTCTTGCGGCCCCTCATTATTGCACAAAAGGAAAAAAAAATAATACTCACCTCTCCCATTCCCCACAGTCTATGCTGCTGACGGCTTGGAAGCAGCAGACGCGATGTAGTGATGTCACTACATTGCCTATACCTGCTTCCAAGTTCCCAGGTGCAGAGATGGGGGCTGAACAGTAAGACCAGAAGCAGACGGCTGACAGCTTCACAACATTATCATTGTGGAATCCAGGCCTTAGGGTTCTTGACTGATAAAAGATTCAGAAGAAAAATGTTTTCTGAAAATAATTCTGTCCCCTGTGTAGCTTTTCAATACTGCTGTATATTTGAGCTTTATAACTTTGAGAGATCAAAAAATGTAAGACACTAATTTTCTTTTTTTTTTTTTCAGATATCTTATACATTTGAGGGGCTCTTTACTTCTCATCCTCATGAAAATGAAATATGTAAAAACAAGTCTGAGAACAAAAGATTCTAAGAAGTCTAAATTCAATATATTGATTGTGAGCTATTAATTCTGCAAGACACACTGACTACAGTTAAAAATAAGGAGTCTTCTTATATACAGTATTTAAGAAATATATGCCATGGCCACGGCTACTGCTAGTATTCTAGAGAGCATTTTTTTAAAACGGTCACAGCAAAAACGTAAGACATCACCTCTAAACTACAAAAAGAGACTTTTTGTACTCACAGAGACCAAGATTACATACTACGAATACGACTTTGATAGAGGGGTAAGAATATTTTTTTTTCTGATTTTTTTTTTTTTTATTTCAGAGCATATGCCTATTGATGTCTGTGTTGTTACATGGCTAATGTAGATAATTACTGAGAACAGTCTCATACTAGATATGTAAGATGTGAAAGACCTGCCAAATATATCTCTACAGTAATGTACAAGAAATATATTGTAGTACTGTGTAAGGCAGAAAAAGATTCTGTGATGTTAAACACTTCTATTGAAAGAGTACCTTTTATGTCCTCATCAATGTGCGGTATTATATACCACTAGAAAGCCGACAATGCACTGAGTGGCTTTTCCGGTATGTGTCCCAATGCTAGAGATATCGTACCGTTAATTTCGGCACCAATATCTCCCCACTGTCAGAAGGGCGGGCCTTACAGCCTAGCATCAAATAATTTTGAATTTGACTCTCAAAGTGGAGAATTGTGCATGTTGTATATAATTTGGATATATTGCCTGCAATAAATCCATACTAGTAATTCAAACTTTAGACAGATAGAAGATATATCTTGAAATAACAATGTACATATACTGTTTATACTGTTTATACTGTATATGCTATTTGTAAATTATATGCAAAATAATATATACATTTGTAAATTAAACACAATAATCTTGAATTGGATTGCAATATATGACTGATGCTTAAAAGGATCACAGTATCTTGTAGAGGTAAATCTACAGTTTCCAAATATACCTCTGTTATTCAGCTTTGGAGCCCCCAATGTTCATGTAAACTACTGTTTATTCATATGCAAATAAGCGCAAAAGTGCTTTGCCCAGGAATGTTTGCCCACAAGCTAAGGATGAAGCTTAGACAAGCTAGGGCACAATCCCAAAGCTCTTTTCCATCATGTGCATATTAATAAAACATCTATTTAAATGAAAATGGGGCTAAAAAAAACTGAACAGAGGCATATTTGGAAACTGTAGAATCAACTGTACAAGGTATTGTGATTATATTTATAATTAATTTACTGCTGACAGGCTCCCTTTAAAGTATTGTGGTCCCTGATTGCAGGCATTACTGCCAGGCATCTGCTGTGTAAAACAGTGGAGACCTGGTAGCTATGGTGCCCGCTTAGTTCCCCAGGGAGCATCATGTTTATAGTCTCGCCCTCTGCCATACATGTGTGGCGTAAGTTGGTAAGGGGTAAAAAGCATTTGCACATTAAAACTCCTGACAAAAACTGTCACTTTTACCTTATAAAATGTATTTAATAGACCTGTTAAGCCACTTAAAGGGGTTATGCTGTTATGGACACTTATTCCCTATCCTTAGGACAGGGGATAAGTGTCCAATCTCTAGGGGCTTGACTGCCGAATTCCCCAGTGATCAGGAGAATGGGGGACCAAAAATCTTTCTAAAGAAAAAAAAAAAAAGAAAAGTGAAAAACAGACCCGTTTTCCCTCCTCTTTTGTTTATATTTTCACGGATATAAAAAAAATTAAAACACATGCAAAAATAAAAACAACATAAAAATAAAGTCCCATGTGTCACCAAAAAAAGACGCAGAAATTATTTGAATAACCCAAATGATAAAAATGTTATAGCCCCCAAAACTGCACATACAAAATACCCAAAATGTGTCTGGTCCTGAACCACAAATTGGCCCAGTACAGAAGTGGTTAAAAAAAAATATTTTTTTCAGATTTGCATGATCAGTCACACTGTTTATTGGGTGAGCACAAAAAAAACCTTAAATAACAGAGTTTTTTTCAGACTAGTGCAGGTGGAATCTGTTTTGTTAAAGACTATGTTTAAACAGCCCTAGCTGGAATATGCAGTTCAGTTATGGGCAGCAGTTCATAGAAAGGATGTCCTAGATGTGGAAAAGGTTCAATGGAGAGTAACAAAACTAATAAGGGACATGGAGGATCTCAATTGGGAGGCGAGATTAACCCCTTAAAGACGTTAATGCCTGGTGACTTTTTTCATATCCCCCCATCTTCCAAAATTCATAACTTTTTTATTTTTTTGTCGACATAGTTATGTGAGGGCTTATTCTTTGCGTGATGAGTTGTGCTTTCAGTTGCCACCATTTTCGGGTACATATAATGTTTTGATTGACATTTTTTGGGGGTTCATGTGAAACAACACACAATTCTATCATAATTTTTTGTATTTTCTTTTTACGGCGTTCACTCTGCATTAAAAATGACATGGCAGCTTTGTCCGGCGGGTCATTACAATTACGGCAATACCATATTTATATTGGTTATTACGTTTTACTGCTTTTACAAATAAAACTTCACTTTTTGAAAATGAACGATTTTCGTGGGGTCACCGCCTATAACTTTTTTACTATACTGTTGACGGAGATATGTCAGGGCTCTTTATTTGCTGGTCAAGTTGTATTTTCTATTGGTACCAGTGTTTGGCATGTATGACATTTTGATCACTTTTTATTGTTATTTTTTTGGGGGAAAGCAAAGAGTCCAAAATACTATATTTTTGTCTACATCATATATTTTTTAAATATAAAGGTGCGTTTTTTAAACTTTTTATTGATTGTTTATTTATTAGTGTGTATTTTAAACTATGTGTTTTTTTTACTTTTTACATGTCACACATTGGGACTTGAAGCTGGGATCTCAAATCCCCAGTGCAATGTCCTACATAGGCCTACATAGGCCAGTGCAATGTCCCGTGTATAGGCAGTCAGGAGGCAGTCAGCCTCCTGACTGCCATGGTAACCCCTCGGAACCCGTGATCTTATCACAGGAGGTCTGAGGGGTGATGGGGGTGCGATCTCACCCCTGGACCTCCGGATGCCGTGATGGTTATTGATCACGGCATCCAGGGGTTAATCCGCTGGAGTCAGAGTATCTTCTGACTCCAGCGGCTGGTCCCGGCCTTCGGCTGTGTAGCACAGTCATACTATTAGGGCGATGAGCGTTAACTATATGCTCAGAGCAATGTAATAGTACGGAGCAGAGTGGGAAGGGGTTAAAGGAATTAAATTTGTTTAGTATTGCAAAGAGATGAGTTATGATAAAAGAGGGGAGATATGATAAATCTGTATAAATATATAAATGGCCCATAAAAGAAATATGGAGAAAAACTGTTCTAAGTAAAATCCCATCAAATGACAAGGGGGCACTTCCTTCATCTAGAGAAAAAAAAGAATTTATCTTCAGAGGCAACAAGGTTTCTTCACTGTAAGGACTGTGAATCTGTGGAGTAGCCTACCCCAGGAGCTGGTCACAGCAGTCACAGCTTCAAAAATAGGCTTATATGTCTTTTTAGAGCAAAGTAGCATTGATGCTTATAGAAATGAATAGAAAGCTCATTTGCTTCACTCATCCCTTTTGCCATCCCTTGGTTGAACTTGATGTACATAAGTCTTTTTTCAACCATATTAAGTATTGCAACAA
This sequence comes from Leptodactylus fallax, assembly GCA_947044405.1. Lineage (NCBI taxonomy): Eukaryota > Metazoa > Chordata > Amphibia > Anura > Leptodactylidae > Leptodactylus > Leptodactylus fallax. The sequence continues at coordinate 222,849 of CAMRHE010000927.1, forward strand.
CTTGGGGGAATTAGTCTGAAAATGGCGGCAGACTCCTGGTCCGGACAGCGGTGGTTCGTGGTACTGGGCGCCGGAGAGATAGCGTTCAGACGGTCCAAGTGTAAAATAAATGGGCTTTATTCAGCTTACGTGCAACATAACAAAACAACAAAAACCCTAGGCCACAGTTAGGGCACTAACTGACTCCTTGAGCCCTTAACTAGCCTCTGGGGCAATAAGAAGCTTGACTTAGTCTCTGTAAGTCCTCTCCGGACCCCAGCCCTCTGGGGACAGACCGCCCTGTCTGCCTTTGGCTGGGTCCACCATTTCCTGCTTCCTGCAGGATACTCCAGCCTTCTGGAGTTACGCACCCCACCCAAAGGTGTGGCTGAGGGCCTTTTCAGGGCTGGCCTGGGACGCTCCCTAGCGCCCTCTGGGTTCACATACTCACATACCCTCCCCCTCAGCTCACTACCCATGGGGTGAGCTACAATGGGACGAGACATCCTATGACGAAGTCCCTCTTCAACCATGTATGCCTGTCCAGTGTCTCTCCAGAACTCCCAATCTGGCGGTCTCTTCTTCCAAATTCCGCTCCGTCGAGTTTTCCGTTTTCTCCTCACTTTAAATGCTACGCCAAGATCCTGGCCATTCTGTGCAAAGGCAAGTTTTACTTCATCACCTTCACAATTCACCATACAGGAGATCACATTATTTTCATCACATTTCTCGCCATAGTCTTCAGCCGTCCCATTGCATGACTTTGATCCCTTTAGCAAATAGCCATAAGAATCTTCATCTTCACCTATCACGAATCCACAGGAGCTCAGAGACCAAATAACACGTACTTCATGCACATCAATGTCTTTAGAGTATAACTGTTTCACGGGTACTTTTTCCGTAACCTTCATCTCAAAGCAAACTTTGCCATCACCATCAAGGCTTAGAAGTTTAGGAGACATAGGCTGCTTGCTCTCCTCTTTGTTTGAGATACACAAGCTCTGTACCGCAATATCTTCTCCTTCTGCACGAGGACCATACAGTACACCCTCACAAAATAGATCACGCTGAACTACATTTTCTGGTATGTCTTTAACAACTGCCACATCATATATTGGAATGGTTTCTGTATAATGCTTCCACACCTGTACGGCAGCCGGAGAACCACTACCACACTCTAGTCTAACCTCCTCTTTCTCATACGCATAATTTTCTGGAGGCATGTTGCGGTACTGTGATAGCTTGTAAGAATTTTCGTGCCAACCCCTTTCTGACAGTACAGGAGGTGGTGATATCATCATCTCAACATTCTTCAAGTTATTTTCATTCCCTGTGCTAACACCGGAGGACTGGGATACCAAGTTTTCAACATCACAGTTTTTTCTGTCAGTACCCAGATGCTTTTTGGTTACACGTTCTGGCTGCCTTAATGTCTCGGCTTTCTCTGTCTCTATGCTGGCAGCTTTCTCCAATTCTAATGCCTTCTGTAGCGCACAAATCTCTGATTCCAGCTCCAGAACTTTCTTCACTGTCACATTTTTCTGAGCAGCCTCCATCTCAGTTTTTACTATTGCAACTTGCAGAACTTCCTCAATCTTCCTGACATCTTCTATGGCAGCAGATGTAGATGCCATCTCTTTATCCACTATGCCTCCTAATTCTAGGATATTCTGCAGTGTTCTTCTAACATTTGTCAGGTCAGCATCCTGGATGATATTTTCTGCTTCCCTCACTGTTCCCTGAACTATATTTAACTGACCCTCCAACATCTTCTGATAAAGCTTCTGCTCATCTGCAGACTTTTTGTCAAGTCTTTCATTCAAGTCCCGTATCTCAGTGGCTCTCTTATCTTGCTCTTGGTTGAATAAAGACTCTATTTCTTGAATCACATTTTTCAGGGATAACAGCTCTGATTCTTTAGAGGTTAACAGGTTCTGCAGCGAGTCTCTCTCAGCTTCTAGTGCTGCCAGCTTTGAAGATAGTGCAGATGCCGACTGTTCTGTATTGGATAAAGACTGCTGCAATTGATCTAATTCTTCTCTTTTAGATTCCACTTCAGTTTTTAACTGTTCTATCTGAAAAGTGTGCTCTTCCAACTTTATTTCTGACTCACGCTTCACTTGATCCATTTGAAACTCCAGCTGTTCCTTGATGCGTGCAACTTCCTCCTGCTTGTTCACTTGCACCTTTAGTTTAGCAACAAGCATTTTTAGATCTACAATCTCAGTAGATAAATTAGACAGGTTTCCCTCAAACTGAATCTTCATGTCTTCTATCTGGAGGTCCAATTCTCTCTTGGCCTTTTCCAGCTGGTCATAAGCATTAGCTTTGTTCTCATATAATATCTGCACAGATTCCAGGTTTTTCTCAACTTCATCCTTGGAGCTAACCAAATCATCCATTTCAGTGCGCAGTTGCTTGTTGAGCCTCTCTAACTCGGCCTTCAATTCAAGGGCCTCTTCTAGGGAGTGAGCCAAGGCAAGAGCTTTGGTCCCTTTTCCACGAGCCTCTGCTTCAGCACGGTCACGTTCTTCTGCATATCTAGCAGAAAGAGTCTTCTCTTCACCAAGCAGCTGATCAAACTTTTTCTGCTTCTTTTCCAAATTTGACACCATTCGACGTTGATGATCAAGATCTACACCTATATATTCTAGTTCCTGCTGCAGTCTAATTTTCGTCTTCTCAAGTTTGTCATAAGCAGCAACCTTCTCCTCAAACCGTTGATTTGTAGCTTCTAGCTCCTTTTGCAACTTTTCCTTTAGTTCTTCAACAGAGTCCAAGGACCCAATACTATCCTCCATTTTTTTCTTCATATCAGTCACCTGAGCCTGCAGTGTTGAAATCTGCTTTGTCAAATCTCTTTTTGCTATCTTCTCTTCCTCTAGTTGCTCAAGGAAACCATTTTTTTCATCTTCCATTTGTTTTAGTTTTGTACTAAGGTCAAGCTTCTGACGGGTTTCTTCTTGCAAAAGTTCCTGAGTGTCCTGAAGCTGAGATTCTAGTGTAGAAAAATCTTTGGAAAGTTTGATAAACTTGCTGTCTGCTTGAGAAAGAAGCCCTGTGACATTATCCAATTTCACCTGCAGTCCGTTTGCCTTGTCTAGCAGCTCTTCTCGAAACCTGTCCCCTTCTGTGACTTTCAGTTGCAGCTTTTGAAATTGAGTCTCTACTTTTTTATGACTCTCCTGTAAGGTTTGCACTTTCTGAGCATAGACAGACGACATCTCCACCAATTCTTTGTCTTTATTTGGCACCAAAACAGACAATTTCTCATTATCTTCACAAGATCCTGACAGCGCCCTCTCCAGGCTACATATTCTAGCTTTGAGTTCCCTTTCTCTTTGTTCCAGAACTCCAGCTCTGCTCCGCCATACATTGACTTCACAATTTAGGCGAACCTGCAAGTTTTGCTCTGACTGCAATGTCTGCACCACAGATTCTAAATCACTCTCTCGGTCAGACACCTCCTTCCTCAGCTCTGCAATTTCATTTTCTTTGTCAGTTAATGCAGCAGAAAGTTTTTCACACTTCCTGACTTGGTCATCCAGAAATTCTGACTGACACTGCAAAAATTCACTTCTCTCACGGTTAGCAGTTTCAAGGTCATCTCTTAATTTTTCAATGACACTCTCTTTGGCAATGGAGTCTTGGACATGCTGCTCCTTTAAATCCTGCAACTGCTTCTCAAGCACTTGCTTTTGCTTTACACTCTGTACAACTTTATTAGATAGAGCGCATTTCATTTCTGCAAACTCCTTCTCAGTGACACAGTCCATTCCAGGCAACCCCAGTACCACATTTTCACAATGACTAGGATATGAACTCTTTATAGTCTCAAGCTCTTTCTTTAACTTAAGGTTCTCTTTTTCTGATACCTCAAGTTGCCATTTCCAATCAGATATTTCATCTTCATAAATGAACCTGATGGTTTTAATCTCATCTTGAAGCTGCTGCACCATAATATTTTCATCTTTGGCGCTTTGATGCACTCCAGTATGAGACTTACAGTCAGCAGGGACATATTCATTCATAGACCAGAAGTGCTTTAGAAAAACTGAGTCACTCTCATGCAACCCTTTATCTTTACTTGCACTCCACATGCTCTGTTCCGGGTTTTGTGTCTCTCTGCATTCAGACTGCTGCACTAATAAACCTGTGCATAACTTCTCTGCTTTTTAACAAGCTGAAATTCTCTTTTTCTTGCCCATGGTTTACTAACAAGATTACATAATATTCCACAGCAACCTTGGGTTCAACTGGCAGCAACTTTTTGCTATCTTCTGCAGTCACACGTATTCAAACAGTTAACTTATGTGGCACTACAACAACCAGCATTTTCTTCTGTCTTCCACAGAAAACACAAACATGGCACCATAGCCTTTCACATAGACTGCTTGCAATATCCATCTTCTATACACATTGCTTACTTTCTTGCCATCAGCAAACACTTTACAGACTTCTGAGCCACAGTATACACAAAGTCCTTTCCCTGGATTCCTCTTCCAGAGTTTTACTTTCACCAGTTTTTACACACACTTTGCTATGTTGCAGTTCCACTCACCCCTTCCTGGGTTTCTCCGTTGAAATCACAGATTTCTTCCAGCTGTAGGCCACAATGCACACTTAGCAGTACTGCAGTCACCAACCACTTGTTTTCCAGGACTTGCATGGATCTCTTTATACCCGAATCCGTAGCACCATATGTGACAACTTGGGGGAATTAGTCTGAAAATGGCGGCAGACTCCTGGTCCGGACAGCGGTGGTTCGTGGTACTGGGCGCCGGAGAGATAGCGTTCAGACGGTCCAAGTGTAAAATAAATGGGCTTTATTCAGCTTACGTGCAACATAACAAAACAACAAAAACCTAGGCGACAGTTAGGGCACTAACTGACTCCTTGAGCCCCTAACTAGCCTCTGGGGCAATAAGAAGCTTGACTTAGTCTCTGTAAGTCCTCTCTGGACCCCAGCCCTCTGGGGACAGACCGCCCTGTCTGCCTTTGGCTGGGTCCACCATTTCCTGCTTCCTGCAGGATACTCCAGCCTTCTGGAGTTACGCGCCCCACCCAAAGGTGTGGCTGAGGGCCTTTTCAGGGCTGGCCTGGGTCGCTCTCTAGCGCCCTCTGGGTTCACATACTCACAGTATGTAAAAATTAAAAATGACTGCAGGGGTTAAAATTTTGTGCAGTTGATCACGCAGTATTAATAACGTTATCCTTATTCCATGTGTCAGTATCATTGCAGCAAAACATAATTTATTACATTAATTATTTAATTATGTTAGTTAATCATTAATTGTAGTATCAATTCACGTTTTAACAACTCTGTAATGAAAACGAAAAACCACAATGTAAGGCTATGTTCACCTATGTCTGCCTCGTGGTCTCTTTGATAAACACAAACCTCAAGATAATTTGTCTCATGTCAAGTTACCTTTACCCAGCAGATCCTGTTGACTTACCTTTAGGTCCATTGAGCTTTATCATTTCATGCTTTTACACTGGACATTTGTTGTAATGATTCCTCATTACAACTACCGATATACATACTCACTAAAATTAGAGAGCTGTGTATCTGTTTTTTTGCATCAGTTTTTTGTATCCGCAAAACTGATTAAATAAATTGATGATCAAAACGTGATGTGAACAGACCAGAAAGCATTTTCATAGAGTCAATGTTAAATAAAGACAGATCAGTTTCTGTCCGTTCTTTTGTGGTTTGTCCTACTTTTCTGTTGTACAGTAAGTGATCCGTTTTTATTTAAAGCTCTATTCAGATCATGTTTTTTACATCCGTGTTAAAAGTTATCAATGTTAAAAAAAGAAAATCCGTAGTATACCATACTTCTGTGTGCATCCAAAAAAAACAGACAGAAACAGATTTTTTTTTTAAAATTATTTAACATTTATAAACTTCAACAAAACATGATTAAAACTTTCCCTGCTTATCTTATCACTACTAGCTGTTAGGAGTCTCAATATGTGTAATCCTACTTGCAGCCATCATACTTTTCAGTGCAGCACTGCTCACATCTGTCACTTTAAGGTTGCTATGCCTACAAGTGAAGCTTTAGCTGTCTCTGTAGCCAGTCAGAGCTCTTAGATGCTGAGTCAAGCAGAGTGCTGCCTCATTGTCCAATCCTGAGTAGTGGCAAGGTATTTATACTCTGTTCAGAATCTCTCAGATTCTTACTATTAACTGTAGTTAGGTTTGTGAACTCTGTAGTTACTTGTTTATCTGCTCTATTCCTGGTGATTGATTTTGGCTTGTTTCCCTCCCTGGTTATCCAATTTCTTACTGATTTGTCTAGACTTTGACCCTCTGCTTGGACACGATTATTCTGCTACTGATTTGCATATTCCTGTGATCACCTTGTTTGAGACGGCTTGAAAGTTTCACTCTGCTGTAGGTTTGCTGGTCTGCTCTTTGTCTGCAAGTGCACCTATTTTCTTACACTAGCTTGGTGTGGTAACCTGGGTTAGAATTCTACTAAAATCCAACCGCCCTCAAGGCGGGCTTTAGCGAGAACATCAGAGGTGCATTAGACTCTATAAGTCAGAGCAGTGGGGGATCTTAGGCAGCTTGTTTTGATTGCTATTTTATCTGCCAGTTCCTTGTTGTGTATTTGGAAACTCCTGAACATCAATTCCATTACTGGGAATTGCATAAGAGGCATCTGTGCAGGTCAGATAAAAAAGTACTTGGAGATGACAGCAACACAGAGGGCTGAGAGGTCAGATAGAAGAAACTTTAGCAGAGAGGGGGCTGTGGACAACAGCAAGGTTGGAAAGGGAATAGGCTAACTATGAGTAGGCTGTTTGTTAATAAAATTGATGTTTTCAGTTTGCAACTGCAGCATCCCAGAGGATACTGCAAACTTGTATTTATTATGTTTATGATGCATGTGTAATATTTCTATACCATTATATATATATACAGTACAGACCAAAAGTTTGGACACACCTTCTCATTCCAAGAGTTTTCTGTATTTTCATGACTATAAAAATTGTAGATTCACACTGAAGGCATCAAAACTATGAATTAACACATGTGGAATTATATACTTAACAAAAAAGTGTGAAACAACTGAAAATATGTCTTATATTTTAGGTTCTTCAAAGTAGCCACCTTTTGCTTTGATTACTGCTTTGCACACTCTTGGCATTCTCTTGATGAGCTTCAAGAGGTAGTCACCTGAAATGGTCTTCCAACAGTCTTGAAGGAGTTCCCAGAAATGCTTAGCACTTGTTGGCCCTTTTGCCTTCACTCTGCAGTCCAGCTCACCCCAAACCATCTCGATTGGGTTCAGGTCTGGTGACTGTGGAGGCCAGGTCATCTGGCGTAGCACCCCATCACTCTCCTTCTTGGTCAAATAGCCCTTACACAGTCTGGAGGTGTGTTTGGGGTCATTGTCCTGTTGAAAAATAAATGATGGTCCAACTAAACGCAAACCGGATGGAATAGCATGCCGCTGCAAGATGCTGTGGTAACCTTGCTGGTTCAGTATTCCTTCAATTTTGAATAAATCCCCAACAGTGTCACCAGCAAAGCACCCCCCACACCATCACACCTCCTCCTCCATGCTTCACGGTGGGAACCAGGCATGTAGAGTCCATTCGTTCACCTTTTCTGCGTCGCACAAAGACACGGTGGTTGGAACCAAAGATCTCAAATTTGGACTCATCAGACCAAAGCACAGATTTCCACAGGTCTAATGTCCATTCCTTGTGTTCTTTATCCCAAACAAGTCTCTTCTGCTTGTTGCCTGTCCTTAGCAGTGGTTTCCTAGCAGCTATTTTACCATGAAGGCCTGCTGCACACAGTCTACTCTTAACAGTTGTTGTAGAGATGTATCTGCTGCTAGAACTCTGTGTGGCATTGACCTGGTCTCTAATCTGAGCTGCTGTTAAGCTGCGATTTCTGAGGCTGGTGACTCGGATGAACTTATCCTCCGCAGCAAAGGTGACTCTTGGTCTTCCTTTCCTGGGGCGGTCCTCATGTGAGCCAGTTTCTTTGTAGCGCTTGATGGTTTTGGCCACTGCACTTGGGGACACTTTCAAAGTTTTCCCAATTTTTCAGACTGACTGACCTTCATTTCTTAAAGTAGTGATGGCCACTCGTTTTTCTTTACTTAGCTGCTTTTTTCTTGCCATAATACAAATTCTAACACTCCATTCAGTAGGACTATCAGCTGTGTATCCACCTGACTTCTGAACAACACAACTGATGGTCCCAACCCCATTTATAAGGCAAGAAATCCCACTTATTAAACCTGACAGGGCACACCTGTGAAGTGAAAACTATTTCAGGTGACTACCTCTTGAAGCTCATCAAGAGAATGCCAAGAGTGTGCAAAGCAGTAATCAAAGCAAAAGGTGGCTACTTTGAAGAACCTAGAATATAAGACATATTTTCAGTTGTTTCACACTTTTTTGCTAAGTATATAATTCCACATGTGTTAATTCATAGTTTTGATGCCTTCAGTGTGAATCTACAATTTTTATAGTGATGAAAATACAGAAAACTCTTGGAGTGAGAAGGTGTGTCCAAACTTTTGGTCTGTACTGTAGTTGTTATATAATCTGTATATTTCCCTGTAAATGGGCTGGTCCACTGTGAGACATTGTTATGTTCCAGCCAGCAAGTTCTGGAAGGTGGAGGAGACCAGTAAAGTTCACATAGCTACTAAGGTGGAAGGTTGTAAAGAGTGCAGTTAAGTAAATGAGAGATTCAAGTGTAGGCTTGGGGATTTTGGTAGACAGTAAGCTTACCTTTAGTGACCAGTGCCAATCAGCAGCTACCAAGGCAAATAAAATTGTGGGATGCATCAATGAGGTATAGATGGTCTTGACAAGAATATAGTTATGCCTTTATACTAATCACTAATGCGGCCACACATAGCTATTGTGTACAATTTTGGGCTCCATTGCAGAGACATCAACTTGGAAGAGCCCTTCAAAGGGTCATTCACAAATGGCAGGTCGTGGCAAAAGTGGGAGTGGTGGCTGTGAATACCCATGGCTTGGTATAAAATAATTTATAGTTTTAGAGTAGTTTTGTTATGAGGGTGTGACCTATATAAAATAACACATACATATAGTTAGACCCCATATAGTAATATTAGACCCCATATTGGTGAAATAAAATAAACATTTACACCATTTACGACCGGTTTTTTTTTAGCCAAAGTCAGGAGTGGATTGAGCAGAAGGCAAAAGTATAAATACTTCCTATATATTTCCTATTTCTTTCGCTGCCATCCTTGGCTATGACTCAAACAAAATGCAGCAAAATCTGCAACAAAAAAAAGCTGCGTTTCCGCAACCTGGGGCCTCAGCCTAAAGGAGTTAAATCTGTTTAGTTTTGAGAAGAGGCTTTTGAGAGGAGATATGGTAAACCTGTATAAATATATAAATGGTCTATATAAGAAAAATGGGGAAAAGCATTCCATGTAAAATCCCCTCAAAAAAGACAAGGGAGCAATTCATTTTTGGGGGTTTAAGTCCAGGTGAGTTGACATGTCTGCAAGTATACAAGAAGGACATAGCTGAACTAGAGAGGGTGTAGAGAAGGGTGACCAAGATAATTAGGGGAGTGAGTAGATTGAAGTATAGAGATAAATAGGGTGATATACTGGTAGCCAAGCACCTAGGTCTGCTTAGAAAGGCAGTACATCAGCAAGCACAGAGCGTCTGCTATACACCCATTTGCTATTAATCCACTTCATATTTTCCTTGATTTTATGAATTTCATGAATACACATAATTGCTGGGTGGTAGAAAACAACAGAAAAATAGAAGTGTGTGTGTGTGTGTGTGTGTGTGTGGTGTGTGTGTGTGTGTGTGTGTTTGGGGGAGGTTGGGGTTTTGCTGGGTTGGTATCTCCCAGCAATGAAAAAGCTGGAAATGATTAGCATGTAGGCTAAACCTAACATTTAATCCCTCAACAAAGCAAGAGTTACCTTCCAGGGGTGTAACTAGCAAAGACTGGGCCCCATCGCAAACTTTTGACTTGGGCGCCCCCACACACCATAGTGTCCCCTTTCCTGTCCCCCACATGGTATAATGCTCCATTTACATACACTATAATGTCCCAAAGTAACCTCATGACAGTATAATATCCCATAGTGGCCGTTCCACACACTATAATGTCCCATCGCAGCTACCATAGCGGCCACTATTTTTTGTATTTACATAGAGAAATCAGAATATAACGTTAATTTTAAGCATTTCTACATCATGTTATCTAGTTTCCTAGGTTTCCTTAGAACAATATCCTTGTCTTTTAAGCTCAAGAATTTTATCAGAATTGTTATTGGGTTTGACCCAGGAAGAGACTCTTTATATGGAACATTTTTGTGTGAAGAGATGAATGAACAGGTTTAAACTTTCAAAACCTTTGGGTTTGCATTTGATTTAGATGAACTTGGCCACCAGAAAGCATTGAGAAAGACTTACTTAACTTAAGGGATCAGGCAGGATTCCCCATAATGTCTATGCAAGCAACCTCCAGAGAGGGGCCAGCCAATAAGAAGGAACTATAGGTCACTGATGACTCAGACAGTATAAAAAGTCTAGGAAGGAGAAGTCACATAGTACTATTGAAAAAAGAAGTATGTCCATCAAGTTCATCTAACGGGTGGGAAAGGGCATGACTGAATTGATGGATAAAGGAAATAAGGATTCTATATACTGTATTTCCAAAAGTATCAATGCTATTTTGCTTTAAAAATGCATCCAAGCCATTTTGGAGCTGATGCTGCTGTGACTATTGTGCCAGCTCCTGGGGTAGGCTATTCCACAGATTCACAGTCCCTTCAGTTGTCTCTGGAGATTAAACCTTTTTCTCTCAGACAGAGGCAGTGCCCCTTGAATTTTGAGGGAATTTTACATGGAACAGCTTTTCCCCATATATCTTGCATGGACCATTTATATAAGTTTATCATATATCCCCTTAATCCCTTAAGGACACAGCCCAAAAGTATGTTAAGGACCAGGCCTCATTTTTCAAAACTGACATGTGTCACTTTATATGACAATAACTTTGAGACGCTTTAACTTACACAAGTGATTTTAAAAAATTTTTTTTATGACACATTGTACTTCATGTTAGTGGTAAACGCTAATCAATATTTTTGTATTTATTTATAAAAATACGAAATTTGATCAAAATTTGGAAAAAAAAATCACAATTTTCAAAACGTGAAATGGTCTGCTTTTCAAACAGTTAGTCATATCACACAAATACAATAATAAATATTATATACCATATCTCTGCTTTATATTGGCATCATCATCCTCTAATGTATTTTGGACATTATAAAGCTTACAAGTGTAACAGCGATTTTCCAGATTTACAAGAAAATTTCCCAAACTAATTTTTTAGGGACCAGTTCAGTTCTGAAGGGGATTATGAAGTCCTATATATTAGAAGCCTCCATAAATCACACCATTTTCAAAACTGCACCCCTCAAATAATTCAAAATAGCATTTGGGAAGTTTGTTCACACTTTAAGCATTTCACGGTAATAAAAACAATATGGAGGTGAAATTTAAATATTTCATTTTTTTTCAATAATACATTTATTTAACCCTAAAATTAACACACTCACAAAGGGTTAAAGGAGAAAATGCATCTCACAGTTTGTTATGCAATTTCTCCCGAGCACAGAAATACCCCACATGTAGGTGTAAACTATTGTTTGGGCACACAGCAGCGCACGGAAGGGAAGGAGCGACACTGGATGTTTGAAAAGCAGATTTTGCTGTAATAGTTTTTGAGTGCCATGTCTCATTTGCAGAGCTCCTAGAGTACCAATACAATGGAAACCCTCTAAAAGTGACTCCATTTTGTAAACTACACCCCTCTCAAAATTTATCAAGGGGTATAGTGAGCATTTTGACCCAACAGACTTTTCACAGATTTTATTAACATTGGGATGTGTAAATGAAACATTAATAAAAGGCCACTTTATCCCCAAAGTTTTCATTTTCACAAGGGGTTAAAGGAGAAAAAGCACCCCACAGTTTGTAACACAATTTCTCCTGAACACGGCAATACCCCATATGTGGTCATAATCTTTTGTATGGGTACATGGTGGGACTTGGAATAGAAAGAGCGCTATTTGGCTTTTGGAGGCCAGATTTTGCTGGAATAGTTTCCGGGTTCCATGTCGCATTTGCAGAGCCCCTAGAGTACCAATGCAATGGAAACCCACAAAAGTGACCCCATTTTGGAAAATACACCCCTCACAGAACATATCAAGGGATATAGTGAGCAGCTTGACCCTAGAGCTGTTTCACAGATTTTATTAACATTGGGGCGTAAAAATGAAAAAGTACTTTTTTTTCTAATAAACCATCAATTTAGTCCCAAATTTTTTATTTTCACAAGAAGATAAAGGAGAAAAAGCTCCCCAAAGTTTGTTACACAATTTCTCCTAAACACGGCAATACCCCTTATGTGGTCATAATCTGCTGTTTGGGTACATGGTGGGGCTCGGAACGAAAAGAGTGCTATTTGGCTTTTGGAGGCCAGATTTTGCTGGAATAGTTTTCAGGTGCCTTGTCGCATTAACAGAGCCCCTAAAGTACCAATACAATGGGAACCCCCAAAAAGTGACCCCATTTTAGAAACTACACCTCTCAAGGAATTTATCAAGGGGTATTATCATTTAGAGCCCAGGAGTGCATCCCAAAAATAATGTACAAAGTGAAAACATATTTTTAAAGAAATATGCCATTTCGGTGCCCAATACGTTGTACCCAGATTGTGTCATCAGAGACATGAACTCCTAAAACATTAAGTGGGTTATCCCAGTAGAAAGAAGTTGTATATATGGGTGTAAACTGCTGCTTGGGCACACATCAGGGCTCAGAAGGGAAGGAGCACTGTGTTTTTTAGCTTTTGAAGTACAGATTTAGAGGGATTTTCTGGACGCCATGTTGTTTTTGCGGTGCCCTAGAGGTGCCAGTAAATTGGAATTCCCCAAGAAATGATCCCATTTTGTAGGGGCATTTTTAGAGTCTCTACAAATGTGACATGACATCCAAAAACCAACAATCTAAATCTGCGCTCCAAAACACATAGCGCTCCTTGACATCTGCGCCCTCTTGTGTGCCCAAACGGCAGTTTACGCCCACATGTATGACACTGGTGTACCCAGGATAACGTAATTAATGCCATATGTGGGTATAAACTGCTGTTTGGGAACAGCCGGGCACAGAAGGGAAGAAGCACTATTTTGGCTTTTAGAGCACAGTTTGGTTTTTGGACATCATGCCACTTTTGCAGAGCCCCTGAACTGGCAGTAAAGTGGAACCCGCAGACACATAACCCCACTTAGGAAACTGCACCCCTCAAGGGATTAAAGTGGGGTAGCAAGCATTTTTAACCCCTGAACGTTGCATTCATTTAATTTCCAGAAAGGAATGTGCAGCTGATAATGAAAATTGAAAATTGCAATTTTTTCAGAGATACGCCATTTCAGTGCCCGATATGTTGTGCCCAACTTGTGTCAGCAGAGACACACACTCCAAAGATCTGTTAAGCAGGTATCCTGGGCACAACAGCTTTTGGGGCATTTGTCTCTGATACCAGCCGGGCACAACATATTACACACTGAAATGATGTATTCCTGGAAAAATTGTCATTTTCACCTTTCACCATCAACTGCGTATTCATTTCTGGAAAATTAATTAATGCAACACTTGGGGGTTAAACATGCTCACTGTACCCTTGGATAAATTCCTTCAGGGGTGTAGTTTCCAAAATGGGGTCACATGTCAAGGGATTCCACTTTACTTGTGTTTCAGGGTTCTGCAAAAGTGCAATGGCGTCCAAAAACCAAACTGTGTAAATCTGTGCTCCAAAAACCAAAATAGCGCTCCTTCCCTTCTGTGCCCCGCTGTGCCCAAACAGCAGTTTATACTACATATGACATTAAGTACATTATCCCGGGTACACCAGTGTCATACATGTGGCATAAACTGCAGTTTGGGCACACATTAGCGCGCAGAAGGGAAGGAGCGCTATTTGGCTTTTGAAGTATATATTTAGATGTTTGGTATCTGGACGCCATGTCATGTTTGCAGAGCCTCTAAAGTACTGTTGTAGGAAAATACCATGTAAGACCTCAAATCTTCAAGAAGTATAATTCTTTATTCACCTCAAGGTAGGAGAGTACAACACATTGCACCATCGGCAGTGCAACGATATTAGTCTCAGAGACATACAGGGCTCAGCTCTCCTTTATACAATAAAATCCCCATCTATGGCATCATTCTAACTTCCTATTGGAGGAAGTTTAACATCAATCACTATTAGCATTAGTATGATTCTCAAACAAACACATGAGCTCAGACAGATGTTTATCATCTCTGGGGCCTCTCTAAGGCCTGTCCAATATTTCAATAGCCAAAGATGACCTTTGACATCAGCTAATAGCTACCCCCAACTACGGAATGTCTCACAGGATATAACATTTCTTAACACACATATGGGTACAATCACCAAGTATGAGAATATACAGTATGTATACATTAGAACACAAAAGACTTCATTACATTATATTATCTAATATGATAATATGGCACTGCAAGTGGATATATATTTAATAATTTCTCTTCAGTACCAGTAAAGTGGAATCCCCCATTTTGAAAACTGCACTCCTCAAAGAATTTATCAGGGGGTGTAGTGAGCATTAGTATCCCAGACGTGAATGCACAGCGGATGGGGAAAAGTGAATATGTAAGCTGTGCGGAGTACATTGGGTACACTAAATTCCCTACTATATCCCCAGTAGCTCCTATGATTGGGGGGTCACTCTGGGGGTCACTTCTGGAGTCTTCCCGCGTAAGCTGTAAATCTGTTTTGTACCCTAATATAGCCTTGCACAGCTTATACATTCCCTTCCTGCCGCAGCCAGTTATGTTCTAAAGATTTGGCAATTTTGGGGGTTTTTGTCTTCACATTGTACAAGCTATCTTTTCTTTATTTTTCTGGTGATGTGGCCATATGAGGACTTGTTTGCGGGGTGAGATGTATTTTATAATGTCAACATTTTGGGTGCCTATAACTTATAGAATACGTTTTATTAACTCTTTCTTGGTGGATTAAAAAAAACCTATCAATTCTGGTATTGCTTTTTACCTTTTAATTTTTTTTTTTTTTAGTGTACAGCATAAGTAACATGTTACCTTTATTCTGTGGGTCAGTATGATTACGGCAATATCTCATTTATAGTGTTTTTTTATGCATTACTAGTTTTGCAGAACAAAAACCCATTTGGGGAAAGAAATCAATTATTTTTTCATCGCCATCTTCTGAGATGTGTAGCAATTTTTTTTTTCAGTCCTTTTTATTGATACTGTTTTCGGGTACATATGACTTTTTGATCATTTTTTATAGCATTTTTTATATTTATTTATTTATTGATTAATTAATTAATTAATTAATTTAATTTTTCATACAGTTCACTTTTTTTTCTAACTTTGTAAACTTTTTTAGATGTCATGTTTGACCGCGGCATCCAAGGGGTTAAAACACTCCATCAAAGCTCAGCTTCGATCGGAGGTTAAGGAGCAGGGTGTTAGCTGTTAAGGGGTTAAAAGCCTCTTTTCAAGCTAAACAAATTTAACTTCTTTAACTGCTCCTCATAATTAAGGTCCTTTGTGCTCCTTATCAGTTTTGTCGCCCTCCATTGAACCTTTTCCACATCTAGGACATCCTTTCTATGAACCGGTTGCCCAGAACTGAACTGCATATTCCAGATGAGGCCGCACCAATGATTTATAGTAGTAATATTACATCCCTGTCCCGTCCATACTCCTTCTAATACATGACAGTAACTTGCTGGCCTTAGAAGCAGCTGACCTTGCATGCTGTTATTTAATATATAATCTACAAATTATTCATTTTCTGGGGAAAAAATAGAAAGATGGGGTCTCAGACAATCAGTCTGAGATATCTAGGATAATACACAGTTAATATAGTGTAATATAGTGTGGGTTTCAGAGCAGTGTAATGTTAAGACGGGAAAAGAAGACTTTGATTTAACTTATAAAGCAAGGTATGAGCCACTTTGTCTGTCTGTCACACTTTGTGTCACTGAAGTGATGTGCTTTTGTTACTGTGCTGTAGAAGATGCATTAATCTCAATCACAATTCTGAGAATCAAAACATTCCAATTTAATATGTCCAAGACCAAACAGTTTATGCTAGGTTCACACTAGTGTCAGGCTCTCCATCATTGGGGTCCATCAGGGAACCCGAACGACGGAGAGCTGTACTGCTATAACAACAGTTACACACAGATCCCATTGACTATAATGAGGTCCTTTGTGTGTCCGCACGGAGAAATATGTCCTCCATGCAAGAATTTTTTCTCCCCCAATTTTCGGCGGTCTCTGCAATGGAGTCTCCAACGGAGACTCTGATGCAGATGTGAACTCAGCCTCTTTTCATATGTGTCTGTCACAGAGGCATAGCCAGCAGGGGGGCAGAGGGGGCGGCTGCCCCGTGCCCACTGATTCTTTGAGGGCCCACCCTGGGGACCGTCATTAATACATGCTTTACTTTTAACCAATCTAGTTAAAAACACATCCTGCAACTAACTGTCTTGTAAACCGCAAGCCACTTCAGGCCTGCAGTTTACAAGACACACGGCACAGGCGGCGCGATGACGTCATGTATATAAGGGGGCATTGTGAACATAAGAGGGGGTCATTTATATAAGGGTTATTAGGGGGCATTGTGAATACAAGGGGGGGAGGTTATATAAGGGGTTATTAGAGGGTATCATTTATAAAAGGGGTCATTAGAGGTGCAGTATTTATGTCAGGGGTAATCAGGGGCATAGTATGAGGGGGAAATTAATTTAATTAAGGTGGGACTTGGGCTTTAAGACTAAGGCCCCACGTAGTGGGCCGCAGCAAAAAAGCGCTGCAGGGAAAACCGTGGCGGTAAGGAATCTCGTTATTTTCCCACAGTGCTTTTCACAGAAAGTCCACAGAGGTTTCCTCTGTGGACTTTCCGCTTCCATTATACCCATACTGAAGCCGCTAGAATCCCATCCACTTTGCAGGAACTGTAAAAGGCTGCATTTTTTTTCCGCGGCATTTACACCGTGGCCACACCACGGCATTTATGCAATGTGCGGCCCCAGCCTTAAGGAGTTTTTCACCTCATTTTTATTGATGATCTATCCTCCAGAATAGATCATCAATAAGAGATCAGTGCCCCCCCCTCTGATCAGCTGTATGAAGGGGCCCCGGAGCCTGTTTATATCACACGCTGTCTGTTTATAGTGACCGTGTGATGTAGTTACAGCCTTGTCACATAGACGTGTAAAGGACGAGGCTGTAGTTACATGACATGGCCGCTATGAAATGTATGATACTATATAAAGAGAGAAGGGGTCACGCCGCTTACACAAATACCATGGTCTATTCAAACAGCTGATCCGGGGGCTCCTAGGTATTGGAACCCCCCTATTTATTTTTTTTTTTATCTTTTAATTAGGAAACACCTGGGGCATTATTAATAAGGAGTAATATTTAAAGGGGGTACACAGGGAAGTTAATTTAAAGATACACTTGGGAGTATTATTCATTATGGGGGGGGTTATATTATATATTTTATAATTGGGGTATCAGCAGGATGGGGGTGTAGGTAAGGACAATGTGGGTCGGGTGCCTGGAAAAGTGAGGAACCAAAGATGTATGTTCTGCAAACTTTACAGAGACTGGAAGAAATGGTTATGGTGGTCCAGATGGAAGAAAAATTGGAATGGAAATGTGAACAATTAGTCAGAGACGTCACTGGTAAATCACTAAATGATACTGCACTGTATTCACCCTGTTTACAGCCGGTCACCGTATAGTGATAATATCGGTATACCTAAGTTGGGGGCCCACTTGAACATGTTCGCCCCCCCTTTGCTCAACCTCTAGCTATGCCACTGGTCTGTCATAATTTGGCTGTTTTTCTCCTTGACAAATGCCAAAAGCCAGTGAAATCTCTATCTTGGTCTCATCTGTCCACAAGACGTTTTCCCAGAAGTATTTTGGCTTACTCACGTACATTTGGCACACTGCAGTCTAGCTTTTTATGCCTCTTGGGTCTTCTGCTATAGCGTTTAATTTCATTCAAACATTGATGGATAGTTTGCGCTAACACTGATACATCCTGAGTCCGCAGGACAGCTTGAATTTTATTAGAACTTGATTGGGGCTGCTTATCCACCATCCTGATTATCCTGCATTGCAACCTTTCATCAATTTTTATCATCTGTCCATGTCCATTGAGATTAGCTACAGTTGCCATGGGTTGTAAACTTCTTGATTATGTTGCGCACCGTGGACAAAGGAACATCAAGATCTCTGAAGATGGACTTGTAACCATGAGATTGTTGATATTTTTCCACAGTTTTGGTTCTTAAGTCCTCAGACAGTTCTCTTCTCCGCTTTCTGTTCTCCATGCTTAGTGTGGCATACACAGACACACAATGCAATGATGGAGTTAACTTCTCTCCTTTTTCTCTGGTTTCAGGTGTGATTTTTATATTGCCTACACCTGTTACTTGCCACAGGGGAGCTTGAACGAGCATCACCTGCTTGAAACAAAGTTATTTACCCACAATTTTGAAAAGGTGCAAACAATTTTGTCCGGTCCATTGTAGGGGTTTTGTGTGAAATTATGTCCAATTTGCCTTTTTTTTCTCTGTTTTTTTGTGTTGTTCCAATACACACAAAGGAAATAAACATGTGTAGAACAAAACATGTGTAATTGCAATACTTTTCTGGGAGAAATACTTAATTTTCTGGAAAAAATTCAGGGGTGCCAACACTTACGGCCATGACTGTACATGTCACTTTCACTTTGACATCACTTTGGGTGTGTTTGCCTTAGAGAGCTAGAAATTGGATAGATAGGTTCCTAGGAGCACTGAAAGTGTTAAACACTATGTTAAGCCATTTGTGGTTCATGCTGAACTTGTTTTTACTGAAAATGAATCTTTGATCTTAGCCACCCAAAACAAAACTAATTTTGAGAGGTTCACCCATCTTTAGTCATAGGCTTCCTACCCTACCACTTTCTAATTTGTAGGATGCAGATTGAGCTAGGTGCTAGAAAATTTGATAATTTGCAGATATTAGCGACACCCACTCTTTCCTTGGTTTGCATAATCTTATGGCTTGTTGTTCTCTGTGTTGCAATTTCAATGTTGAACAGTGTACTTACCAACATAGTTTTCAAAGATGGGAACAAAATGTTTTCTTTTTGCACATTTATATAGAAAACACTACGTCATTGGAATCACAAATAATATATACAGTATGATACTTATCAACCAATACAGGAATGATGATAACTGCAAGCCCTGTATCACTCTGGAATCAGTAAGGTGAGAATGTTAGGACCTAGTTGAAAATTCATTACACCAGCGGAGGGAGGCCAGGACAGGAGCGTGGACAGGTGAGTAAAAGTATCAATAGCGGGCCGGTCAGAGATAGTTAAAGGCCGGATGTGGCCCGTGGGCCGTACAATGCTGCATTAGACTA
Source organism: Leptodactylus fallax (assembly GCA_947044405.1). Classification (NCBI taxonomy): domain Eukaryota; kingdom Metazoa; phylum Chordata; class Amphibia; order Anura; family Leptodactylidae; genus Leptodactylus; species Leptodactylus fallax. The sequence goes on from CAMRHE010000927.1 coordinate 242,388, forward strand.
AAGCTGAATCCTGACCATAGTGAAATAGTTCAGCAGAAAAAAACATGAAAACAAAGTCAATTCAACACCTCACAAATCATATAAATACTTTGTTCACAAGGTCATTAAATTTACCTTTCAAATTTAAATACAGCTCTATTCATACAATGAACAAAATATGTATGCAAATGCTAAATGTGAGATAGAATAGAATAATTCACTGGGTAAGTGTAGGACAAACAATGTAATAATAGCACATGTACAACACATTTGTTTTAATAGTATTTGCATAAATGCAATTTTGAATATGTGACTATATCCCTTTGTGTAGTTATAAGCATAATGCAAAGTTGTTCTCACAGTTTCTCTTTACATTACAAGAATTCCATATTGTTTACCTCCACTTCGGTTTCCTCCCACACTCCAAAGGCATACTGACAGGGAATGTAGATTTTAAGCCCTATATGGGACAGTGATTGACAATCTGGGGAATATGATGGTGCTATACAAGTAAGACTAGGTTCACTTCTGCATTGGACTCCGCTGTAGATTCCATCTAAAATTGGTGGAGGGAAAAGTCATGCAAGGACTTTTTAAATTGAAACCGGTGGGTCCATGGGGTTCGTGGGTGTCTGCAAGTAACCATTTGTTAAGTTGACAGGTCCTCATCCTTTGGGTCTCCACGGAGAGCCAAACACTAATGTGAACCTAGCGTCAGATAAATAAATAAATACATTGTTGGTCATAAAAGTGTGGTAGCCATCAGACTTTAAAGGTGATGGACTTCTGCTGTTTGGGTTAGTTACCCCTTGTTTAACATGACCCTTAGTTCTACAGTTGAGTTACATTGTAGATGGAATCCGACATCCAATATAATTGCGCATGATTCCAAACAAAATAAATGTTCACTAAGATTTAGGGTCAAACATATAGCACTTACAGCCCATGCAGCTGCACAGCTTCCAATAGGAGAGCTTTCCCAATTACACCACTGCTTGAAGTTTTAGCTTGCAGCTGGGTGTGGTGTGGCTTAAGCTCTGCCAAATAGTGTCCATATCTGTTCGGGAAGGAGCATTGTATCTTCAAGATTCTGCTTGCTGGAGGTCAGAATTAGTATGTGGTGTTCAAGTGTATGCACACAAATGTAGTGGCACAACACCTACTAGATAGTGCAGTTGTACCACCAATGGATATTGCTGTGCATAGGAGCAAAGACAGAGAGTGAGAGTGAGGAGAGTCTTGGCCCATGTAAAGAAGGCAGGGATGTGACCAGGGGTGTAACTAGCAAAGACTGGGCCCCATAGCAAACATTTGACTTGGACCCCCCACCTCCACACAGTATAGCGCCCCATTTACATACACTATAATGTCCCAAAGTGGCCTCCAGAAAGTATAATATCCCATAGCAGCCCCTCCTCACAGTATAATGTCCCATAGCGGTCCCTCCATACAGTATTACTTTCCATAGTGGCTCCTTCACACAGTATAATGTCCCAGAGCGGCCCCTCCACACAGTATTATGTCCCATAGTGGCCCTTTCGCCAAGTATTATGTCCCATAGCAGCGCTTCCACACAGTATAATATTTTATAGCGGCCCCTCTACACAGTATAATATCCCATAGGGACCCCTCCACACAGTATAATGCCCCATAGTATTTTGTCCCATAGTGGCCCCTCTACACAGTATAATATCCCCTAAGGACCCCCCCCACACAGTATAATGTCCCATAGTGGCCCCTCCACATAGTATTTTGTCCCTTAATGGCCCCTTCACACAGTATTATGTTCCATAGTGGCCCTTACAGTGTTCATTGGCAGAACACCATCCATGAACTATTATACTCTTGGGTCTTTTCAGACCCCAGAGTATAATGATCAGAGACCCAGGGGAGGTGACAAACATAAAAACCAGTGTTACTCTAGGTTCATATCTACGCTTGAGTTTCCGTTCTTCGGGAGCGCTTGGGGACCCAAAAACGGAAACCCAATCCACTTAAAAAGCGGTCACCTGTGGACCCCATAAACTGTAATGTGGTCTGCCGAGTTTCCGCCCAAAAAATGCAAAGGGAAAAGTCCTGCTTGCAGAACTTTTCTCTCTGCATTTTTAAAGTGAAATGGGAATGGAATCGCCGAGCACAGATGTCTCACCTTTCTTGAATTTCAGCGCGACCCCCTGCTCTCCTCCACCCTCTTCAATGACGTCACGTGGGTTACACCGGCGTCATTATGCATCATGATGCTGGCCTGATCCAAGTAAAAAGGCCCGAAGACAGCAGGAAGTCTCACCAGAGCCCAGGAGAGGTAAGTAACACAGTTTTTTTTGTTTGTCACCTCCCCAGGGCCGCCGATCATTATACTCTGGGGTCTGAAGAGACCCCACAGTATAATAATAGCAGTTTCAGTTTGGACATATTCGGTCCAATCGGAAGCGCCAGGCGAACCTTGCGGGCGAATTTTGCGGGGTTTGCCCAGGGACACAGCTTTCTTATATTTCAATATTGATCTGCCTTGGTGACAGCTAAGTTTAACCTACCATGTTTCTCCAAAAATAAGACAGAGTCTTATATTATTTTTTTCACAGAAAAAAGGGCTAGGGCTTATTTTCGGGATAGGTCTTATTTTTCAGGCACCAGAGCGAATCAGTCTACGGACTCATCTTGAAAAATGGTGAGGGTTAGTAATCCTAACCCTAACTTACATTCACAATTGATGGTGCTGGGTCAGTGGCTCTTAAACAAACTCACTGGCACTCTCTCTCTCTCTAAACACTTTGTGTGGCAGTGGCACCATACCCTCTCTATGTCCTCTCCTTTGTGCTAAGGGGGAGGTTCTATAGTGGAGTGACCTAGTCTGTGGGAGTGAGCAGGGGTGGCCAGAGGTTGGAACTCGGAAGGCGGACTCGGGAGGCAGGAGAAAGGACTCTGGAGTGGGACTCGGGAGTGTTTGAACAGATTTTGACCTGCCGTGGCGGGAGGTAGCAGGGCACTTGTCCAGGACATTTGGAAGCTATGGTATGCCTATTCTCTGTCTCCATGACATCAATGACGTCACATGACATAGCCTAAACTATATAAATTAGGTATCGCAATAATGTTTTAATCCCAGAAATATATAATTTTGTTAATTAGTTATAGACACCCCAAAATGGTGTCATTAGAAAGTTCACAACATCCCACAAAAACAAGCCCTCATATGGCTACCTCAAAACAAAATTTAAAAAATGATAGCTTTTTCAATACTGCAATAAAAACCCACAAATCGCCAAATCTTTAGGACAAAACTGGCTGTGGCAGGAAGGGAATGTATACGCGATACAAGCGTATATCAGAGTACACCCCAAATTTAGAGCTTACGAGAGAAAAGACACCAGAAGTGGCCGTCAGAGTGACTCCCCAATCATCGGAGCTACTGGGGAAATAGTAGGGAATTTAGTATACCCAATGTACTCCGCATAGCTTAAATATTCACTTTGCACCATTCGCTATGATTTAACATCTGGGAAAACTAATACTCACTACATCCCTTGATAAATTCTTTAAGAGGTACAGTTTTCAAAATGGGGTCATTCCTGAGGGGATTATATTCAGGGGCAGAGCATGGCAGAGATGGAGCGTTATGTGGCTTTTGAAGCGCATATTTAGATTGTTTGGTTTTTGGACGCCATGTCACGTTTGCAGAGACCCTATATTGGCCCCTACAAAATGGGGTCATTTATTGGAGAATTCCAATTTACTAGTACCTTAAGGGCTCTGCAAAAATGATTCCCTTCAGAGACCTGCTATGTGCCCAAACAGCAGTTTACAACTTTTTGTACACGGGATAACCCACTTAAAAGTTTTAGGAGTGCTTGCTTCTGTTGACACAAAGTTGGCACAACATATTGGGCACTGACATATTAGGGTCACATGTATGGAGTTTCTAAAATCGGGAAACAGAGCAAAATAACGGGAGAGCTGACTTTTCACAGTGCCACAAGTTGGGCATGACATCGAGTACTGAAATAGCAGATATCTGGGAACATATCAATTTTTATTTTGCACCATCCATCATGCACATTTCTTTTTGGAAACAATCTCTTGATTCAAAATGCTCACTATGTCCAATGATAAATTCTGTGAGGGTTGCAGTTTCCAAAATGGGGGTCACTTTTTGGAGGTTTCCATTGTACTGGTACTTTAGGAAAATGCGGTATGGCACCTGAAAACTATTCCAGGAAAATCTGCCTTCCAAAAGCCAAATAGCACTCTTTACGTTCTGAGCACTGCCATGTACCTATATACCTGTTTCTGACCTCATATGGGGTATTGCCATGTTAAGGAGATTTGTTTAATGAACTGTGGGGTGCTTTTTTTTCTTTAACCGCTTGTGAAAATGAAAAATTTGGGGATAAAGTAATGTTTTTGTAATTTTTTCATTTTCATGTCTCAATGTTAATAAAATCTGGGAAACAGTTGTGGTGTCAAAATGCTCACCATACCCCTAGATAACTTCCTTGAGGGGTATAGTTTCCTTGTGGTAAGCTCTGGTGAAGGTGTCTAGGGGTCTGTCTTGGCTCGCAGAAGTGTGCTAGTTTTAAATAGGTGCCTCTACTGCTCGCAGTTATCATCCAAGCTCCTGCTATTGCTTTTATTGTGGCCTTGCATCTAACCATAACAATGGCTCTTTAGAAACCATATGGGTTTTTGTGAGGAGTAGGTAACTCATTTACCATAGTCAGTTGTTCCAGGGTTCCACAGTTCCTGTGCTGTCAAACATTGTAAGCAACCTCTCTGTGGGCATTGTTTACCAAAGAAGGAGCAGACATTCTCCTCCTCTCCTCACATGGGGACGATTTAATAGATTTTATGATAGACCAACCAGAGTATAATAATTTCAATTCTGGTTCTATTTAAACAAATTTGGACCAAAATGAACCAGAGGATCATTTCATCTGAATGCGGAACAAAAACAAATCTTCAGAGGTCCACCCATCTATGAAAAACCAACTTTATATCTAGGCAAGGATATTTTATATGGGGCTGCTTACATCTTCAAATCAAATCACTTACAATAGATTCAAAACTCCTAAAAACTTGATTTGGTAACCAGACAGGAGCATTCCCAAACGCATGCAACTTTAAAGTAATACCACCATTTTAACCAATGCAATACGTGAAACATATGAGGGGAGAAGCTTATTCTAAACCTTTACATTATGTCTCAGTAGCTGAAATGAAGGCAAAAGGTTTAAAATACCACATAGTCAGACAGATTTGTAGAAATAATCAATACCAAATAACGAAACAAATCAACAACTTGGGACTTTTAATCGTTAACTATACTAGAATCAGCACTTATAAGAAAACTTGGGTCAAAGGCGAGCAATGATGACACATCACAGTTTTTTCTAACCCCAGATTATAGGCCAAAATACTCATATATGGCAATGAAATGGTGTACATGCGAAATATCACCTGAAAACTACAGCATATCATCCGCATCTAGAGAAATCTTTTCTTCTAGTCCAGCAACTGAAAGGCCTTGAATTAATGAATTGGATCTTATCTTAACTGACAAAGCTTCAATACTTAAAACAAACAAGAATGGAGACAACCCTGAGGAGTGACCCAAGATATAAGAAACAGAGGAGACATAAACATAAGCCTCAAGTTAGGATGGTGCAAACAGGGGCTGCTTGTTCTCAATCTTAGACATTCCTTGACCAGTTTTGCAACCCACAGCCATCTCTCCACATCCATTGTAGCTAGATTGGATATGCATGTTGGAGTGTGTTACCTGCACCTATCATACCTATCATATTGTGTTTATATGCCATAAATTTAAATAAAGGACTTACCCCTTTAATGTTACAACTGAATGCAAGTTCTTATTTATTTGTTTTATTTACAGCGTCGAGGAAGTAAGAAGGGATCAGTAGACCTAGAGAAGGTCATGTGTGTGGAGTGTGTAGAACCTGAAGAAAACCCACCTCCTGAAAGACAAATCCCGGTAAGGCCATTATTTTAGAATTATTTTGAACTTTTTGTTTTTATAGATTTATTTTCCCAAAATTGAAATATCCATCTCATTGAAACATTTAGAAACTTGTATAAAGTAAGAGTCAGATTTATCAAGCGCCTATTCCACTTTTCGTTTGGGAAAAAAATACAAAACCCAAGTTTGCGAGATTTTAAATGCCACTTATGACAAAAATTTCTTAGTATCCAGAAAATCTCCTTCTAAGCAGTTCCGTAGAAAAGATTGAGGTAAATAGTAAAATACCAGAGCTCCGGCACGTCAACCACTTCAGGATAATTCAATTTTCCCTGGTTTAGGCCAGACACATTTTCAGGTATTTTTCATACATATGGTTTCAAGGGCTGTAACATTTTGTTCGGTTTAATCAAATATTTTTGTGTCTTTTTAGGTGATTAATTTTTTATTTTTAAGTTGTTTTTTTTTTTTTGTTATTTTTGCATGTTTTTTCTTAATTTTAATTTCTAGGGAAATGTCTGTTTTTCACAAAGTGCTGGCAAAGATTCTTATTAAATAATTTTTATCTCTCTATTATGCTAATATTTATGTAGGTAATACATATTGTTGAGAACCTTTGATGTAGGTGTGATTAGTAAAGTTTTTTTTTTTTTTTTTTTTTTTAATTTTACTTTTTTCTGTCTTTTAATGAATGAATTCATTTTGTTTTTAGATTATGCTCCCCATATGATCATAATAGACCTTTTGGGGACATTTTAATTTAAAAAAAATATTTTTTTCTTTTTGCTGATTTCCCCTGATACATTAGCCCCAGTTGGAGGAGGAATACAGCCTCCCGTGCTACACTGCAGAGCTGATCTAGGTCCTCTATATTTTAGCAGCTCATACAGTTCCCCGCCCTTGGTGCATCATGGCAGCTCCCATAACTGTGTACCCAGCACTCATTGAGCACTGTATACACAATGATCGGGAAGACGGATTGAAATTATCTCTGCCTTCTCTCTGGGATGTCCGGCTGTTACAACTGGCTTCTTGCTTTTGCAGCTGCCCTGAGGTATGTCCTTACAGAGTTAAGAGTGAACTGTCCAAACGTATATATAGTCAACGGGCTGTCCAGGACAGCTTAACATAAAATTCAGCTTCATGGTCCTGTGGATTCTATGATGATTTTTCTCCTGGGGCCCAGAAGCCCACCAAAACCAGTACAACAGATGCTGAGTCATCTTCATTGACTGGAACCCTCTTGAGACAGCTGCTGCTCCTCTGGTTGGTTGTCCATTGCTAGTGGCATAAGCACTTAGCTCACCCCAATTCTTCCCTGATAGTTTTGCCTGGTGGCAGCCCCTCTGCCTCTGACAACCATACAGAAGGCCAATTGGGATCTCTGACATACTCAGGACATTGAGTGCTGAACAGGTGCTAACTTGTGAAGAAGAGGACACCATTACTGAGTAAACGCACTACAGGAATGCTGCTGGTGAGTCTTCCGCACATATCACAGAATAAATGTTATGATATTATCATAGGAGCAAATATCCAAAATTGTAGTATCTGGCTGATAACAGAGAGTAGTATAATAATCTAAATCTCACACAGTGCTGAGAGATAGATCCTCGGCACCAAACGTCTTCACTAGCACTAGCCGTGAACCCAGATGGACCTGTGCTGAAATTGGAATCAAGTTGACACCACAGAAACTAGTGTAAGAAATAAACACTCTACAAACTGAAGTCAAACCAAGAGATCTGCAGAACATTCATATGTTGGAACGGTAGCATTAATGCAACAGCACCTAGCTGTTTATCACACTGAGATTCCTAGCAGTACCCTCTCCTTTATAACTGGACTCTTAACCCCTGGACCAGGTTTTGATGGATTTTCCTGTGAAAATTCCTAATCAGTAAATCTGTATGAACTGAAGGAACTCATACCCAAATACTTTCCTATGGTCCATAGTCCTTCCAATATACTGCTAATTGGATAAGTCTAAAAGAACTCGACACTGCAAAAGCTTCCCATGTTAGAACGGTAACCTTAAAGCAATAGTAGCTAAACTGATATTCCTGACAGTACCCATTCTTTTAGGAGGGGCCACTGCACCCCTAACCCTTGAACCAGCTTTCAAAGGAAAATTTCTTTGAAAATTCTTAAAGGGGTATTCCCATCTCAAGGATCCTATCTATACTGGAAGCTTATGTAAATTGAAGACTTTTCCTAAATATATTGCTTTAGCAATACTGCTTTGTTTTCCTGCTATGGGAAATGATTCCTCCCATTGTTTACACAGCATTTCCATAGCTCCATACCTGCGTGATAAGCAGGACAAGTGATGTCACTCACTGCTCTCACTGTCATCTACTGCTCTGCCTGCAGGACAATCAGTTCAGCTAATTGCAGTTTGCTGATAATGCAATGTCTGGTATCTCTCTATGTAAACACATAGATAACACAGAGTCTGTTCTCTAGAAGCATGTGCATAATATTTTATCAGTATTTATATTAGATTTCTAGTAATCTTACGATTGTGATACTTCATAGTGTCCTGTTCAGCAAGCTTGGGGGAGGTACAGGAAGTGAGAAGAAGAGACAACAGGCAAAGCTGCTGAAACAGGTAGATGGGAAAACCCCTTTAACACTAGAAGTCCCAGAGAGGGGTCATTTAACATTTCTACCTTTGGAACCCAGAGACGGGTCGAATGACCTGAAGGATTTTATCTAACATCCTATAATCACCGTCTTTTGTTCTGTAATTAAGGCCATTACTGTCACACCACAGGAGGTTGTTGTTTTCCATTGAGTTTAGCCATTTAGTGTCTAGTTAGTTCTATTCAGTTTATTGTATTTGATAATATAAAGACTATACATATTGTATTAAGTTTAGTTTTATTTGAGCAAAAAAGCACTGAAACAATTAATCATTTTTTATATATTTTAAATAGAATTAGAAATTTTAGAGCAAGGTACAGCTGTGAGTAATGACCAGAAGCATTTGTCTAAGGCAGGGGTAGGCAACCTTTTTTGTTCGGGCGTGCCGATTTTAATAAAAAAATCAAAGATGAGGTACTCGGAGTGCCGGTCAATAATTGTAAGTCTGACGACCCCTAAACTAAAGTCATATACCACAAACCATAACACAGAAGTGCTGCCACCAGATGCTTTAGGACACATGCGTTTACTGCTATTTCCTGGGACACTCCTGTACTTTCTGATTAGAAGGAATGAAAGTCCATGTGCAGCCCCCAATTAGTGGTAAATTTATTGTGTCCAGGAGCCCCGTATGGCGGCATCCTTATGGTGAATACACACTATGTATCTGGATGCAGCTATATTTGGAACTTTTTCATTCAATGTAAAACTGGTGCATTTTTGCACAAAAAAAAACAAAGCTGGAGTTTTCTGTGCAAAATCACATTCTTAATATAGAAAACACAACGTTATACAGAATAATGTCCCATAGTGGTCCCTGCACACGGTATTATGTCCCATAGCGGCCCCTTCAACATGGTATATGTCCCATAGCTGCCTCTGCACACGGCATTTGTCCCATAGCTGCCTCTGCACACAGTATTTGTCCCATAGCGGCCCCTGCACACAGCAATATGTCCCATAACGGCCCCTACACACCGTATATGTCCCATAGCAGCCTCTGCACACAGTATTTGTCCCATAGCGGCCCCTGCACACGGTATTATGTCCCATAGCGGCCCCTACACACAGTATTTGTCCCATAGCTGCCCCTGCACACAGTATTTGTCCCATAGCGGCCCCTGCACACGGTATTATGCTCCATAGTGGCCCCTGCACACGGTATTATGTCCCATAGCGTCCTCTGCACACGGTATTTGTCCCATAGCGGCCCCTGCACATGGTATTATGTCCCATAGCGGCCCCTACACACGGTATTTGTCCCATAGCTGCCCCTGCACACAGTATTTGTCCCATAGCGGCCCCTGCACACGGTATATGTCCCATAGCGGCCCCTGCACATGGTATTATGCTCCATAGTGGCCCCTGCACATGGTATTATGCTCCATAGTGGCCCCTGCACACGGTATATGTCCCATAGCGGTCCCTGCACACGGTATTATGCTCCATAGTGGCCCCTGCACACGGTATTATGCTCCATAGTGGCCCCTGCACACGGTATTATGCTCCATAGTGGCCCCTGCACACGGTATTATGCTCCATAGTGGCCCCTGCACACGGTATATGTCCCATAGTGGTCACTGCACACGGTATTATGTTCTATAGTGGCCCCTGCACACGGTATTATGCTTCATAGTGGCCCCTGCACACGGTATATGTCCCATAGTGGTCCCTGCACACGGTATTATGCTCCATAGTGGCCCCTGCACACGGTATATGTCCCATAGTGGCCCCTGCACACGGTATATGTCCCATAGTGGCCCCTGCACACGGTATATGTCCCATAGCGGTCCCTGCACACGGTATTATGTCCCATAGTGGCCCCTGCACACGGTATTATGCTCCATAGTGGCCCCTGCACACGGTATATGTCCCATAGTGGTCCCTGCACACGGTATCTTGGTCCACGCACAAATATCAGAGGCGGAGAGATAGGCTATGATATGAAGAGACACTGGTGGCCACCAGTGTGGCAGTGGTGGCAGTGATGGTAGCTGTGGGAACATATGTGGCAGTGCAGCAGGCTATAATATGATGAACCAGACCACAGGACATGTCTGGCTGAGTGGTGGCAGTGGTGGTAGCTGTGGGAACATGTGTGGCAGTGCAGCAGGGTGTAATATGATGGACCAGAACGCAGGACATGTTTGCCAGAGTGGTGGCACTTGTAGCAACATGTGTGGAAGTGCAGCATGGCATAATATGATGGACTATGCCGCAGGACATGTCTGGCTGAATGGTGGCAGTAGTTGTAGCTGTCGCAATATGTGTGTTAGTGCATAATATGATGGACTGTCTACCTGAGTGGTGGCAGGCAGCTGTGGCAACATGTGTGGCAGAGCAGCAGGGCAAAAATTTATGTACCAAACAGCAGGACATGTCTGGCTGAGTGATGGCAGTGGTGATAGATGTGGAAACAGATGTGGCAGTGCATCAGTGCATAATATGATGGTACAGGCCACAGGACATGTCTACCTGAGTAGTGGCAGTGGAAGCAGCTGTGGAAACATGTGTGGGAGTGCGACAGAGCATAATTAAGAGTAGAAGCAGCCAGCATCAGCAGCAGTACAGTAAATGAAAGATGATAAAGGGAGACAGTGACACCTCTATTCTGAGGCATCAGTTGGAGGTGTTTGAAAATCCTCATGGATCCATGCCTAATTCATTTTGATAAAAGTAATTTTTTCTATGCTACCTGTGTACAGTTTCGTCCATTTAGGTATTACAAGCTTTCAAGAGTACTAGCTCCCTTCATGTCAATGTCTGTAAAGCGCTGCGGAATATGATAGCGCTATATAAGTAAGCATAATAAATAAATAAATAAATAAATAAATAAATAATAATAAATCAGACATGGTGTTATACAAGAAACTATGAAAATTCACAGATTTTTTATACCCTAAAGACATGGACCTTCAAAGGATCTTAGAATCCTTAAAAAAACAAAATGAAATATAAGTAGGGAATTTATTCATGCCAGTTTCATGTCACACTATATATGAACTGTGAGGGTCACAAATCACCACGTGACAGCAAACAGATAGCAAGAATTAGTGATCCCTCCGTCATGCTCTATAAGTTTCCAGATTGTTTATTTTTTGACCTGTTGTAAATAACTTAAAGGGGTATCCCCATGATCATGACCATATCTATATTTGTATATAATTAAAAGTTAGACATTGTTGCAAATATAGTTAGTTAAAAATTCTTCAGAGTTTTAAAGATTTTCTCTAACCATCTTAGTGGTGACATCTGTTGTCTTAATCGGTTGCCAATGGATACGACCACGAATGCAGAAACTTTCTGTGGTCTGAGACTTGTCAAAAACCCAGCCATGATTTTCTTATTGTGGACAGGTTATCAGGCAGGGACACTACATGTATGAGAAGATAACACGGACACAATAAGGAAATCATGGTTGATTTTCTTACCTTAGAAAAGTCCTGTATTCATGGTTGTATCCACTGGCAACCGATCAAGACAACAGACTGTCACCACAAAATATTTATAGAAAATCTTTAAAACTCTGCAAAATGTTTAATTACTTATATTTGCAAAAATGTTTAACCTTTTATTATCTACAAATTTAAAAATGGTTATGTTCATGGGAATACCCCTTTATAACTACTTATATTGCATTTTGTTTTTTTAAGGATTCTAAGATCCTTTGAAGGTCCATGTCTATAGAGTATAAAAAAAATCTGTGTATTTTCAGTTTCTTGTAAAGCACCATGTCTGATGAAGGGAGCTAGTACTCCTGAAAGCTTACCATCAAATATACTCAGTTAGCCTCTAAAAGGCATACAAGACATAAACAGTTGCAAATCTTTTTAGCAAATCAGATTTTTATGCAAAAACCCAGATAGCACACTGACCTACCCCATGGTCGTCTACAAGGGGCCTAAGGCTAGGTTCACACCCGGCTCTCCGTTGTTTGGGGACCCAAAAGACAAAGAGCCTGTCTGCTAAAACAGCGGTCACCCACGGATCTCATAGACTATAATATTTTATACTGAAATCGGCGGAGAGAAAAGTCCTCTCTGCAGGACTTTTCTCTCTGCTGATTTTCGGCAGAATCTGCGACAGAGTCTCCAACACAAATGTGAACCTAGCCTATGTCCAGTGTAAAGACCAAGCCAGCATGTATGTGCACAGAGCTGAGAGGAAATAAGTGGCTTTGCAAAGATAATAGCTGTGAATGGAGCTGCTGGACCAGTAGACATATTTCTCACATTTCCGTCTCTGCTGATAAGGACGTTTATTACCTAACAAGCACTAGTGAACAGCACATTTAAAAGATAGGAGCCCCCTTGCGTCAGAACTTTCAAAACAGTTTTTAGGCCCCACGCAGCTAGCCACAGCAAAAAAACACTGTGGAAAAGACTGTGGCGGAAATGCATCACTTTTTTTTCCCACAGCATTTTTCACAGAAAGTCCTCAGAGTTTTACTCTGCGGACTTTCTGCCTCTTTTTGTTTAGTTTCCATAGGTATAATTGACATTCTACGATTTTCACAAATGTGAGCATTTTTGAAATTGGAGCTTTTCCGCTGCAGATTTTTTTCTGCAATGTGTGGATTGCATTAACCAGAATCTCATCCACTTTGCAGATACTGTAAAATGCAGTGGGTTTTTTTGCCGCAGGCAAAACGCTGCATTTATGCAACGTGGGGCCCTGGCCTTACGGTGGCAAATATCTGATTTTTTAATAAAAGTGATTTGCAGTTATATTCAGGATGGGGTATTCTATGAATTGCACATAAGTTTTGTGAAAAGTGATTATTTAAATGTTAAAATGCGTAAAAGCGAGTGTCCGCAGTGTATGGCTATACTATCTACTGATTACCATCTGTTTTTCCATAGACATACAGTCATGGCCAAAAGTTTTGAGAATGACACAAATATTCTATTTTCACATGATCTGCTGCCCTCTGGTTTTTATGTGTGTTTGTCAGATGTTTTTATCACATACAGAAATATAATTGCATTCATATTATGAGTAACAGAAGCTTATATTGACAGTTAGAATGAGTTAATGCAGCAAGTCAATATTTGCAGTGTTGACCCTTCTTCTTCAGGACCTCTGCAATTCTCCCTGGCATGCTCTCAATCAACTTCTGGACCAAATCCTGACTGATAGCAGTCCATTCTTGCAGAATCAATGCTTTAATTTTGTCTGAATTTGTTGGTTTTTGTTTGTCCACCCGTCTCTTGATGATTGACCACAAGTTCTCAATGGGATTAAGATCTGGGGAGTTTCCAGGCCATGGACCCAAAATCTCTATGTTTTGTTCCCTGAGCCATTTAGTTATCACCTTTGCTTTATGGCAAGGTGCTCCATCATGCTGGAAAAGGAATTGTTGAGCGCCAAACTGCTCTTGGACGGTTGGGAGAAGTTGCTCTTGGAGGACATTCTGGTACCATTCTTTATTCATGGCTGTGTTTTTAGGCAAGACTGTGAGAGAGCCGATTCCCTTGGCTGAGAAGCAACCCCACACATGAATGGTTTCAGGATGCTTTACAGTTGGCATGAGACAAGACTGGTGGTAGCGCTCACCTCTTCTTCTCCGAATAAGCTGTTTTCCAGATGTTCCAAACAATCGAAAAGGGGATTCATCAGAGAAAATGACTTTACCCCAGTCCTCAGCAGTCCACTCCCTGTACCTTTTGCAGAATATCAGTCTGTCCCTGATGTTTTTTCTGGAGAGAAGTGGCTTCTTTGCTGCCCTCCTTGAGACCAGGCCTTGCTCCAAGAGTCTCCGCCTCACAGTGCGTGCAGATGCACTCACACCTGCCTGCTGCCAAGCTCTGCACTGCTGGTAGCCCGATCCCGCAGCTGAAACACTTTTAAGAGACGGTCCTGCCGCTTGCTGGTCTTTCTTGGGCGCCCTGGAGCCTTTTTGGCACCAATAGAACCTCTCTCCTTGAAGTTCTTGATGATGCGATAGCTTGTTGACTGAGGTGCAATCTTTCTAGCTGCAATACTCTTCCCAGTTAGGCCATTTTTGTGCAGTGCAATGATGACTGCACGTGTTTCTTTAGAGATAACCATGGTTAACAGAAGAGAAACAATGATGGCAAGCACCAGCCTCCTTTTAAAGTGTCCAGTGGTGTCATTCTTACTTAATCATGACAGATTGATCTCCAGCCCTGTCCTCATCAACACCCACACCTGTGTTAATGGAGCAATCGCTGAAACGATGTTAGGTGGTCCTTTTAAGGCAGGGCTGCAATGATGTTGAAATGTGTTTTGGGGGATAAAGTTCATTTTCTAGGCAAATATTGACTTTGCAAGTAATTGCTGTTAAGCTGATCACTCTTTATAACATTCTGGAGTATATGCAAATTGCCATTAGAAAAACTGAAGCAGTAGACTTTGGAAAAATTAATATTTGTATCATTCTCAAAACTTTTGGCCATGACTGTACATGTCACATCCACTTTGAGATATCTTCAGATGTGTTTGCCTTAGAGAGCTAGAAATTTGATAGATAGGTTCCTAGGAGCCCTGACAGTGTTCTACACAATGTTTTATAGATAGGATCCTAGGAGCCCTGACAGTGTTCTACACTATATTTTATAGATAGATTCCTAGGAGCCCTGACAGTGTTATACACTATGTTTTATAGATAGGTTCCTAGGAGCCCTGACAGTGTTATACACTATGTTTTATAGATAGGTTCCTAGGAGCCCTGACAGTGTTCTACACTATGTTTTATAGATAGGTTCCTAGGAGCCCTGACAGTGTTCTACACTATGTTTTATCGATAGGTTCCTAGGAGCCCTGACAGTGTTATACACTATGTTTTATAGATAGGTTCCTAGGAGCTCTGACAGTGTTATACACTATGTTTTATAGATAGTGTTATACACTATGTTTTATAGATAGGTTCCTAGGAGCCCTGACCGTGTTCTACACTATGTTTTAAGCCAGTTTAAGATGTGGATCGTTGAAAACTAGTTTGATCTGAAACTAATTTTTGACCCGAGTCACCCAAAACTAAACAAATCTTGAGAGGTTTGCCATTTCTACTTCTTATATTCTAAAGGCACTCAAAATAGATCTTCCTATATGTGTTGCTGTTGTGATGAGTGGTCTAAGGGGTGGTTTAGAGGTTCAATCTGGCATCTGGTCTTGTTTGCAGTCTGTATTAGTTGATGGCTGACTGGTTTGTAGCTTGTGTTAGTTTATGGTGTCTGCGGTATGCATTCATTTACAGCTGACCGAATGAGACATGCTGAAAAGTAAATGCAGTTGTGTACTTAAGTTCTGTTCACATATGTGGCCATATGGTTTCTGCAGTGTCTGATTTTTCACCTGATGAAAACCAACTATGCTTGGTTATCCCTTGATTTCAAGTGCATTTAGTCAGGTTCTGCTGAGGTCAGGTGTAATGAATACATTATATCCCAGTACAGTGATAATGTAATGATGTCACAGCCATAAATCATCTAAATAGTAATGCACCCTTCAATATTCCATACACCTGACTAACTGCACTTTATATCTAATAAGAGATGAGCCCTATGGCAGCTGCTAAATCTGTTACCCTGATAGTCATGCCCATGCTAGTGATGTAACCAAGGACTTGTTAGCTTTGTTGGCTGCTGCCAGCAGATGGAAGCATGGTTGTTTTTGCACAGTGCAGGAATGAGGGAAGAGATTTGTGATAGCTGGCACTGTGTTACTGAGGATTGTGGTTCTTTTTTATTTATAAAAAATAGCATTTTCTAGTTACTGTTGTATAAGTACTAAGTAGGCACTGAATGACAGTATCTAACCACATTATAGATAAATGAACAGTACAGCAGCAGCATGTGTGATAAGTAAATGGGGAGCAAACCGATAGAAGCATTTTTTTTTTAAAAGAATATATTGCAAAGCTTCTTACATTCAATAACTATAGATATATGTTATATAATTTTGGACATGCTTTAATTTCACTTCAAAGCTAAATCTAAATTATAATGAAATTTTAACATTCTATTTTTATCTTAACATACTGTAACTACGAATCTTGTTTTCTTGTTGTTTCAGACAAAAGAGGAATTTGCAGATACTGAACAGATTAGTATTATTGAGCGATTCCCTTACCCATTCCAGGTAAGACACATTCTGCAACATACTTTGACACTTTGCAATGGATATATAACATTTTAACATTTTTTTGTATTGACACGGTCCTAGGGTTTAAAGAATTCCATTTGTTAAAAAGGAATGTGGACACAATAAATGCTTACACATCCGCATACCCTTGTACATGTAATGTACATAGAAACATTCAATAGTTTATATATGTTTGTTGTCTGTGTATGTGATATAAGTGAGTCTATGTGAAAAGAGGTAAGAAGAAATTGAAGTAGCTTGGAATCTACACTAAGGCCACTATTGTAGGCAAGCATTCAGGCTAGTATTTTGCATAAATATTTGTATGCCACAACCAGGACTGGAACGTGCAGAGAGAAGTGTAATGCAATGATTTGCTCCTCTCCATGTCATGGACTTACTCTTGGTTTTAGCTTACAAGTACTAATGCAAAATACTGACCATACTGTTGCTTGAAAGTTGCCTAATTCAATAAATCCCCCTGCTCGTCTGTATTGTCATGGTCTTTCCAAGGTCATTTCAAAAGGCAATGACGTTAAACTTATTACACAATACGAGGACCAACAAAAGATTATACCTTCTTAGAACACATTAGATAGATGACAGATTCCTAGGCTAACTAAACACTATATCTCCATACTGACCAATAAATATGAATGCTTATCTCATCTTGAAGAGAATAAGTCTCTACTAGAGATTTCCTCTTCACATTAGATTATGTGTCGCTTGCTATAATATACTTTAAGGGTTATCATTTAGAATTCTGAAAGTCATAACTTTTTTTCTTTTTTTCTTTGGTATACAGTGGGGAAAAAAAGTATTTAGTCAGCCACCAATTGTGCAAGTTTTCCCACTTAAAAAGATGAGGCCGGCCTGTAATTGTCATCATAGGTAGACCTCAACTATGAGAGACAAAATGAGAAAACATACACTGTGTGCAGAATTATTAGGCAAATGAGTATTTTGATCACATCATCCTTTTTATACATATTGTCCTACTCCAAGCTGTATAGGCTTGAAAGCCAACTACCAATTAAGTAAATCTGGTGATGTGCATCTCTGTAATGAGGAGGGGTGTGGTCTAATGACATCAACACCCTATCTAAGGTGTGCTTAATTATTAGGAAACTTCCTTTCCTTTGGCAAAATGGGTCAGAAGAGAGATTTGACGGACTCTGAAAATTCAAAAATTGTGAGATGTCTTGCAGAGGGATGCAGCAGTCTTGAAATTGCCAAACTTTTGAAGCGTGATCACCGAACAATCAAGCGTTTCGTGGCAAATAGCCAACAGGGTCGCAAGAAGGGTGTTAAAAAAAAAAGGCGCAAAATAACTGCTAATGAATTGAGGAAAATCAAGCATGAAGCTGCCAAGATGCCATTAGCCACCAGTTTAGCCATATTTCAGAGCTGCAACGTTACTGGAGTATCAAAAAGCACAAGGTGTGCGATACTCAGGGACATGGCCAAGGTAAGGAAGGCTGAAAAACGACCACCTTTGAACAAGAAACATAAGATAAAACGTGAAGACTGGGGCAAGAAATATCTTAAGACTGATTTTTCAAAGGTTTTATGGACTGATGAAATGAGAGTGACTCTTGATGGGCCAGATGGATGGGCCCGAGGCTGGATCAATAAAGGGCAGAGACCTCCACTCCGACTCAGACGCCAGCAAGGTGGAGGTGGGGTACTGGTATGGGCTGGTATCATCAAAGATGAACTTGTGGGACCTTTTCGGGTGGAGGATGGAGTGAAGCTAAACTCCCAGACCTACTGCCAGTTTCTGGAAGACACCTTCTTCAAGCAGTGGTACAGGAAGAAGTCAGTATCGTTCAAGAAAAACATGATTTTCATGCTGGACAATGCTCCATTACATGCATCCAAATACTCCACAGCGTGGCTGGCCAGTAAAGGTCTAAAAGAAGAAAAAATAATGACATGGCCCCCTTGTTCACCTGATCTGAACCCCACAGAGAACCCGTGGTCACTCATAAAATGTGAGATCTACAGGGAGGGAAAACAGTACACCTCTCTGAACAGTGTCTGGGAGGCTGTGGTGGCCACTGCACGCAATGGTGATCGTAAACAGATCAAGCAACTGACACAATCTATGGATGAAAGGATTTTGAGTGTCATCGTAAAGAAAGGTGGCTATATTGGTCACTGATTTGTTTTTGGTTTTGTTTTTGAATGTCAGAAATGTTTATTTCAAAATTTTCTGTTGTTATATTGATTTACCTGGTGAAAATAAACAAGTGAGATGGGTATATATTTGGTTTTTATTAAGTTGCCTAATAATTCTGCACAGTAATAGTTACCTGCACAAACAGATATCCTCCTAAGATAGCCAAATCTAAAAAAAACCTACTCCAACGTCCAAAAATATTAAGCTTTGATATTTATGAGTCTTTTGGGTTGATTGAGAACATAGTTGTTGTTCAATAATAAAAATAATCATCTCAAATACAACTTGCCTAATAATTCTGCACACAGTGTATCTAGAAAATCACATTGTCTGATTTTTTTAAGAATTTATTTGCAAATTATGGTGGAAAATAAGTATTTGGTCACCTACAAACAAGCAAGATTTCTGGCTCTCACAGACCTGTAACTTCTTCTTTAAGAGGCTCCTCTGTCCTCCGCTCATTACCTGTAGTAATGGCACCTGTTTGACATTGTTATCAGTATAAAAGACACCTGTCCACAACCTCAAACAGTCACACTCCAAACTCCACTATGGTAAGACCAAAGAGCTGTGGAAGGACACCAGAAACAAAATTGTAGACCTGCACCAGGCTGGGAAGACTGAATCTGCAATAGGCAAGCAGCTTGGTGTGAAGAAATCAACCGTGGGAGCAATAATTAGAAAATGGAAGACATACACGACCACTGATAGTCTCTCTCGATCAGGGGCTCCACGCAAGATCTCACCCCGTGAGGTCAAAATGATCACAAGAATGGTGAGCAAAAATCCCAGAACCACACGAGGTACCTAGTGAATGACCCGCAGAAAGCTGGGACTAACGTAACAAAGGCTACCGTCAGTAACACACTACGCCGCCAGGGACTCAGATCCTGCAGTGCCAGACGTGTCCCCCTGCTTAAGCCAGTACATATCCGGGCCCATCTGAAGTTTGCTAGAGAGCATTTGGATGTTCCAGAAGAGTATTGGGAGAATGTCTTATGGTCAGATGAAACCGAAGTAGAACTGTTTGGTAGAAACACAACTCGTCGTGTTTAGAGGAGAGTGAATGCTGAGTTGCATCCAAAGAACACCATACCTACTGTGAAGCATGGGGATGGCAACATCATGCTTTGAGGCTGTTTCTCTGCAAAGGGACCAAGACGACTGATCCGTGTACATGAAACAATGAATGGGGCCATGTATCATGAGATTTTGAGTGCAAACCTCCTTCCATCAGCAAGGACATTGAAGATAAAACGTGGCTGGGTCTTTCAGCATGACAATGATCCCAAGCACACCGCCAGGGCAACGGAGGAGTGGCTTCATAAGAAGCATTTCAAGGTCCTGGAGTGGCCTAGGCAGTCTCCAGATCTCAACCCCATAGAAAACCTTTAGAGGGAGTTGAAAGTCCGTGTTGCCCAGCGACAGCCCCAAAACATCACTGCTCTAGAGGAGATCTGCATGGAGGAATGGGCCAACATACCAGCAACAGTGTGTGCCAACCTTGTGAAGACTTACAGAAAATGTTTGACCTCTGTCATTGCCAACAAAGGATATATAACAAAGTATTGAGATTAACTTTTGTTATTGACCAAATACTTATTTTACACCATAATTTGCAAATAAATTCTTTAAAAATCAGACAATGTGATTTTCTGGATTTGTTTTCTCATTTTGTCTCTCATAGTTGAGGTCTACCTATGATGTCAATTACAGGCCGGCCTCATCTTTTTAAGTGGGAGAACTTGCACAATTGGTGGCTGACTAAATACTTTTTTTCCCCACTGTACCTGTATGAGGGCTTGTCTTTGAAGGATGTGTAGTATTTTTAAAGATACAATTTTGGGATACATTTAACATATTTAATTAATTGTTTGATTCTTTTTTCGTGACACATTGTACTTCATGTTAGTGGTAAACATTGATCAATATTTTTGTATTTATTTATAAAAAGAAAAAAAATAGGTAATTTGATGGAAATTTGGAAAAAAAAAAAAAAATCACAATTTTCAAAATGTAAAATGCTCTGCTTTTCAGACCCATAATCATACCACCCAAATACATTAATAAATATTATCTACCATATCTCTGCTTTATATCGGCGTCATCTTTTAATGGTCCTTTAATTTATTTAGGACATTATAAAGCTTACAAGTATAACAGCAATTTTCCAGATTTACAAGAAAATTTCACAAATTAATTTTTTAGGGACCACTTAAGTTCTGAAGGGGATTATAAAGGCCTATATGTTAGAAACCTCCATGAATAACCCCATTTTCAAAACTGCACCCCTAAAATAACTAAAAACCGAATTTGGGAGCCCCTTGGGTACTAATACAATGGAAACCCTCCAAAAGTGATCCCCATTTTGGAAACTACACCCCTCACAGAATTCATCAAGGGGTATAGTGAACATTTTGACTCCACAGCCGTTTCACAGATTTTATTAACATTGGGATGTGTAAATGAAAAATTATTAAAACGTCACTTAATCCCCAAAAGTTTTCATTTTCACAAGGGGTTAAAAGAGAAAAAACACCCCACAGTTTGTTAAGCAATTGCTCTTGAACATGACAATACCCCATATGTGGTCATAAACTGCTGTATGGGAACATGGTGGGGCTCAGAATGGAAAGTGCGCTATTTGTCTTTTGGAGTACAGTTTTGCTGGAATAGTTTTTGGCTACCATGTCGCATTTGCAGAGGAGCTAAAATACCAGTACAATGGAAAACCTCAAAAAGTTACTCCATTGTGGAAACTGCACCCCTCACAGATCATATTAAGGTGTATAGTGAACATTTTGACTCCACAACTGTTTCACAGATTTTTATATTGGGACGTAAACATGAAAAATTACTTTTTTCCAATAAACCATAAATTTTCCTCAAATTTTTCATTTTTACAAGAGGATAAAGGAGATAAAGCTCCCCAAAGTTTAAGCAATTTCTCCTGAACACAGGAATAGCCCATATGTGGTCGTAAACTGTTGTATGGGTACATGGTGGGATTCAGAATGGAAAGAGCGTTATTTGGCTTTTGGAGGGCAGATTTTGCTGAAACAGCATATTGGGATATAAGGGGATATTGAAGGCATAACTACCTCAGTGTAATAAGCGGAAATGTGTCTCCTTCAGATTCGCAGAGCACCTGCCAACAGAGCACTTAACCCTCACCCATCCCTCTAGCAGTCACAAAACACTGTAGCATAACTTCGTCATCCCTTGATAGTCCTTAACATTGCATGTAGGAATGAAAGCGTATGATGATGTGGGTCAGAGCCAATCAGATTGTTCATTGGGTTGGTACTCGCTTTGCTATGTGTATTGTGTAAGCAGCGTTGACAGAAGCTCTTAGCCTGGTGGTACTGAAGATAGTGGGTAAGGGGTATGTTATCCTGCAGTTCTGGGAAAGTGATTAGTCTCCGATCCCCTGAATGGAGTAGGTGTGTATAAGTTATGATTCCAGCTTGTCGCCACCTAGGATACAGTTTATCAGAATTGCCCTGAAAAAAGTCTAGGTGGCCCCAAAAGGGCATATGTTTGGAGATGAGATAGGGTAGGCCATATAGTTTTCTCAGTTCCTTCCAGGTCGCTATTGTATTTCAGAGTATCAGAGATACAGTATATTAATATGTCTTGGAAGGGAAGAGTATTTAGTGTGTATTATTGCTTGCAAAGACCACGAGCCCACTAGCTGTTGTTCCAATGCCATGTTTGAGGAGAAAGAGGATTGCTGTACCCATTCAATTCCATGCCTAAAATTGCGTGCCAGATTATATTCACTAATATCTGGCATGTTTAACCCCCATCTATCCTTTGGCAGAACCAATTTCTCAAAGGATCTCTTTTCACAGTCATCAGGATAGGCTACTTACCTATTTTTTGTCATGATCTGTGAATTGTTGGACTTTTTATGTTATTCTTTTACAATCTGGATTAAAAGTTAAATTTTAATTTTTGATGCTGGAATTTTATCCAAGTTCTTTCTTCACCTGTGAGTGGAGCTCAGCTCTGGCCATGGGTGTTACCACTCAGTGTCAGCTGTATAATATTCCTCTCACCACATCCCTATAGCACCCGCTGAGCACCTGGGGCAGGAAGCTGGTAACCATGTTCTTTGAGAAGACTAGTTCCGTAGAAGACCACTTTTTAATGCAGTCTTGGGTGGTCGTCTCATAGAGGTTTCACTGTATTTGTTTTGAACATCTAGTGAGCTTGATAATGCTGTTCTCTAACTACAAATATTAAAGGGGTTGTACAGAATCAGAACATTTTTGGTACTGATGACCTATCCACAGGATGGGTTATGAGTATCAGACCAGTCGGGGTCCGATACCCCAACTGCAAACCAATAAGTGGATGTTCAAGTGAACGGGAGCTGGGCTGCAGTTCTAGGTGCCACTGCTACATGGTACACACCGGAGGCTGCGTATTGTGTATAGAGCTCCGTACACTGTAGCGGTGGTCACTGAATAAAAGCAATGCTTTAGGCCGTATAGTTAATATACAGCTTAAGATAGCTGCATCAGCTGATCGGTTCGGGAGTCGATCCCAACCCAATCTGATATCCTGTGGATAGGTCATCAGTATCAGAAATGTTCATGTCCAAGATAACCTCTTTAAATGATCTTGTCTGATAAATCTCTTGTTTTTAAAATACATAAATAAATTAATTATTTAAAAGCAACGAACTGTAAACTGTATTTAATTCTATACTGATATTATAGTTTTATTGTTTATTTTTTACACCACAACTGTGCGTGGCGAAGAGAGATAAATTGGCACATAATATAGTTATATGTACTTTTTCGATATTGTCAAATTATTCTTATAGATAATGTATGATGATGGACCACTCTATGTCTTCGCCCCAACAGAGGATCTGAGGAAACGCTGGATTCATCAACTAAAGCATGGTAAGGTATAATTTTAAGAATAATAAGGATGTATGTGATCCCATCTGCCGTGGTCATGTAATTCTCACTATCATTTCAGTTACATTTAAAATAAGCCATTTAAAAGGAGGGCTCTGGAGCAGGCACTCAGCAGAGGTAGTCTTGGAAATACAGTACTTGTACAAGAAAGTATTGTGAACAAACTTGCAGGTCAAAAAATTTCTATTTAAGAAGATACAGAACTTTAGAAAAAGAAAACATTACCCATAAAGGGTTATGCCATGAAAAATATTTGTCCTCTATCCAGTGATCAGTGGGGATCTGACTGCTGAGGTCCCCACCCATCTAGAGAACGAAGTTGTTCTATCCCTTTTTCGAAAGTAGTTTCAGAGAAGGCAGGTGCAATCCTACACACGCACGTAGGCAGGCAGTACCTCCGTACATAGGCAACACCTCCAAAAGCATGCACACAGGCAGCACAGAAAAACTTTTTTATATGAGTATATTCTTAAATAATTGATTTAGCTACTGATTTCTAGTCATACCTAGCATTATTAGTGTGAATTTAATTAGCTAAATAATTGGGCAAATTTATGAAAATAAGTACATAAGTATTGTGGTGTAAAAGTGGCACTTTTTTGGTGCTAGTTGTTTTTGTGTACAAAAAAAAAAATACACCACTTTGATAATTTTTTGACTCCTGTGCCACTTTTGTAAAAAGTGGGCAGCACAGAGCAGGAATTTATGTGGGGCAGGGACACCTCAGCCCGTTGTATTTACTACAACTTATGCCAGAAAACTTACCTGAAATCTCAAGCTAAAGCCCCACGTTGCGAAAAAGTAGCGTTTTTTGTTGCACATTTTCCTGCGTTTTTTTGAGCCAAAGTAAGGAGTGGATTTAAGAAAAGGGAAACTTCTAAGAGCTTCCTTTATATTTTCCATTTTTTTTCAAGCCACTCCAGACATTGGCTCAAAAAAACGCAGCAAAATCTGCAACAAAAAAAGCTGTGTTCCCGCAACGTGGGGTCTTAGCCTAAGTCATTTTCTGACTGGTGTAGATTTCATTGCTGGTGCTTGGGACCACTCATGATGCACATATTTATTAAGAGAAAATTAAATAGAAATGTAATTTGTAGTCTCTTACTGTATGGAATGATATATTTTACCTCCCTAATATATTTGGTTTATATTTTTATTTTGATCTAATTTTTTTTTTTTTTTTTAGTTATCCGTTTTAATAATGACCTGGCTCAGAAGTTTCATCCATGTTTTCACCAAGATGGGCAATACATATGCTGTGCGCAAACAGCTAAAAATGCCATGGGATGTCAAGTGCTGCGGAGTACAAATGGAAGTTAGTTTACCAATTTACTCTTTCATTTGCAAATTGAAGTAAATTTTATTGCTTTGGGCATTGCATTGCTTGTGAGCATAATACATATTTTCAACCAATAAAGTTTCCGAGGAGGCATATGACATCTACACCTGGTGCCTTTACACTTATAGGTTTTTGCATACAGTTTTTTTTTAACCCAAAACCATAAGTGGATTTAAAGAATGATGAAGAGTAGCATTTATCCTTCATACTTTCTCTCACATTACATTGACATCTGACTTTAACTTCAAAAACTGCATGCAAAAACCTGAATATATGTAAATGCACACTAACAGGCAGTAAAGCTAAAGATATGCGTGGGAGTCAAAAATTATCGCACTCTGGTAGTATATGAAAACTTACCGTGGTTTGAGAAAAAATGGCTCCCCATTTGTGGTTTGAGCATGTGGCTGGTGCCAATATTTATCACAGATTTTATGTACAGTATAGAGGAAAGTATTTTGTTGTTCAAAGAAGTGTCTGCCATGCAGAAGGAGTTGCCCGTCCACAACTGATGTCAGAGTTATTCTAGCTTGGCCATTATTCCCAGATTATGCAATTAGGTTTTATTAAAAACCATGTATTAACCTATAGGGAGTGACCTTCTATAAGATAACGCTAAGAGCAAATTCAGCTTTTCTACCAAGGAGATCTTTTTTGCATATTCCCTACACACAACTGATGACAACATTGAGAATGTATGTGAATGGATTCTGTTGCCTAGACGAGTCGATTATCTAAAAAAAAAGGCTTACAAGAACAACAATTCACATCTGATGAAGACAACGGTGCATTTGTGGCTCGCAGTTCAGCCTAAAATATTTTTTAATGAGGGAATAAGTAAGTTTATTGAGAAATGGACAAAGAGTATTGAAAGGCTGCAGGGGTGTAACAAGGAAAGACTGGGCCCCATAGCAAACTTTCCACTGGCGCCACCCGCCCATATACTGCCCCCTTTAATGGTTCCCACACAGTATAACACCCCCTTTACTGACTCCACACAATATACTGCACCATTTACTGATCCCCACGCCGTATATTGGCCATTTACTGGCCCTCACACTGTAAACCACCTCCATTATTGACACCCATACAGTAACTGCCCTCTTTATTGGCCTACACACAATACACTGCTCCCCATACTGACCGTACTGTGACACATTAATTATACCACCAGGTAAAGTGGTACTGCTCCTGTCCAGGGTTGGGTGAGTGCCCTCTCTTTGGCTCCAGCCTGTTGCGACATATTACATCCTGAAGCTGATCAACATCTGGGCGCTGTTTAGCATCAGAATGTAATGCCTGGCACCCCTTGGAGGCTGAGACAAAGAAGGCCCTCGACAGGAGCGAAGATGAGTGAGTGAATACACCACATTCCAAATTATTATGCAAATCAGATTTAAGTTTCATACAGATTACATTTTTTGTTTTTCAATTAAACTCATGGATGGTATTATGTCTCATGGTATTGTGTCTCAGGGCTCTTTGGATCACTGAAATCAATCTCAAACACCTTATAAGGTCAGGGCAGACACCCTTCTGCAGCTCCACTACTGCAGGTTACTATTACACTTGCCACATAGGTTTCTCTATATACGGTCACTAGGAAGCGCTATTTTATTTTGGCCCTATTTTTGCTTCTTATGGAATTTCAAAATCTATTATATTGAATCTCAAACACATGTGATAATTAGCTTGCCAGCTGAGCCCAATTAAAGGAAACCTACTTAAGGCTAAGACCCCCATGTAGCTGGCCGCAGCCAAAAGACGCTGCGGGAAAAACCCGGTGGAAATGCATCACAGTTTTTCTTGCAGCGCTTTTCATGGAAAAGAATACAATAAGCAGCTGCCAATGTGTGTCACCCAAAATGTCTTGGCTTGTCACCTTTGACACGCATGTCATAGGTTCGCCATCACTGCTCTAGAAGGTAAAGCTTTTTCTATATCGAATGCACATAAAGCATATATCAGGGGCTCCTTTATTAAATTGTGTATTTATGTCAAAAAAGAAAGGGAAACACACATAGTGGGTACCCTGATAAGAATTAAAAACATGGAAGACTCCAATAAAAACAAATGTCATTGGCCTTAAGCGAATCGCTATCCAAAGAGAGACATCTATATAATCTCTTACTGCAAAAACATGAAAAAGCATAAAAACAAATAAAAATGCTATACTATAGCCAGGACAACAAACGAGGATCTCTACTCTACAGTTGACTTGACTCAACCTGTTTCACCATATATCCTTAGATTTATTAGAATACTTAAAGTGGTTATCCAGCTTTAAAAAATTATCTGCAAATACATCAGTGCTAAATACTCACTGTTTCCTTGTGCAGCCTTTTCTTGACTTTATTTTACTTGAGACTCCTTGTATCTCTGCTATTTACATGAGGTGATTCTGTGAAGAAACTACATTTCCCATAATGCATCTGCCTGCTCTCACTCCCTGTGTTTGCTGCTCACACGGAGGAGGGGGGAGTGAGCTTCCAAACGAAACATCACAGCATTATGCGATGTGGGAGTGATTTATTACCTGTGATCTCATTGGAGGCGAAAGCAAGCATATGCATCAGGGGAAACGTAGTTTGTTCACAGATTCACTTTATGTAAGTAACAGTGATACAAGGAGTCTCAAGTAAAAAGCAAGAAAAGGCTGCACAAGGGCACAGTGAGGATTTAGCACTGCTGTGAATGCAAGGCCACTGTCAGCACCCGGCTTACTCGGGCAAGTGCCAGGGCCCCAAGCTCCTGAGGGGGCCCACTCGGCAGTGGCATAACAGTATGGAGTACGGTGCCCCGGACCACCATGATAGCGGTCGGGGAAAGCCTGGTTCCCTGACCGCTACACATAGTGCTAATGGAATGGGGCTTGGTGATCGCTGGGCCCCTTTCCAATAGATGCCAGCCCAGGGGAGGTGAAAATAAAAATTAAAAAAAATACTTATACTCACCTCTCCTGGGCTCAACGTCCTCTCCAGAGCTCTTCCGGCTGGTGACTGTGGTCCTGCACCCCAGACACCACTGCTGGGACCTGTGATTGAGCCCTAGTGGTCGTCTGGGGCGTGTCGGTGTAATGAAGTCATCGTTATCACGTGACCACAGAGGCCCAATCACAGGCCCCAGCAGTGACATCTGGGGCGCAGGACCTCAGTCGCAAGGCAGAGGAGGACCAAGGAGGTTACCGCAGAAAGCTGGATACCCAGGAGAGGTGAGGCAAGGTGAGTATCAGTGTTTGCTATTTTTAATCTCTTCCCCTGGGCCTCTACTTATTATACTCTGGGGTCTGAGGTGACCCCATTGTATAATAATAGCACTGGCTCTTTGGGAGCATATAATACTGTGTTGGGGCCACTGGGGATCATATAATACTGTGTGGGGGCCACTGGGGAGCATATAATACTGTGTAGGGCCACTATGGAGCATATGATACTGTGTGGGGGCCACTGTGGAGCATATGATACTGTGTGAGGGCCACTGTGGAGCATATGATACTGTGTGAGGGCCACTGTGGAGCATATAATACTGTGTGGGGGCCACTGTGGAGTGGCACTATTAACAATATCAGGCCCTGTTCACACGGTGGAATCTGGCAAAATTTTGCAGTGAATTTTACCCCTAAATCAGCAGCAGATTCCTCCATCATTCTGCCCCGTATTAAAATTTATTGGAGCAGGAAACTGAAAAAAGAAAAAACATCCTGCTGGATCTTGCTGCAGATTCTGCAGCTGATTCGGAGGCCGTGGCTTGAGACTCCCCACTGGTTTGACTCATTCATATGGGCCTAATCAGTGGTGGAAGCCACAACAGAATCCGGGGCAGATGTCCGCCTCAAATTCCTCTTTACTTTTCGAACTCTGAACAGGTTGTATCTACTTGTATGGAATGGACTGTATTACAGTCCACTCCAGTAGGTCTCCCTCAGCAAAAAACACCCAATGCTGATTGTTTTTTTTTGCAGCAGTGTGCATGAGTTACTCCCAAAGGGGCCCACTGAGGCTCTGTCAACCAAGAGCCCACACAAACCTGGAGCCGGCCCTGTGTGGATGAATTTGCAGATCATTTTTGGAAGCTGGATAACCTTTAATGGTGGATTTAGATCTCTCACCTTAGGAGTCTAAAGCGATTCTCACAATTTCATATTTAATGAATCATGAGATGATCTGGATTTTTCCTATCTATATTCCCAAAATAGAATCAATTAGAAAGATTTTTATAAATTCCTTAGAATAAGAAACGTTCTAATTAAAAATAACTTAAAAACCCTACAATTAAATTCTGGAGTCTTACAATGTCTCTCTGCTACCCATGAGAGATATAAAGAGATATCCTTCTTCTATAATACTTTAAACTAGAAAAATGGGAAATAGCTATTATGAAAATTCCTCAGACCCAGTACAGGCTACCCTTACTAAATAGCTATAATACACGTAGAAGTGTATCACATCAAGAGGCAATTATCAAAACTCAACTACGGTGCCAATTTGTACACCCATTGTGGAATGCAACTGTATGTGTTATTCGAGCACTACTCCATATGCCCCTAACATTGGAACCTGAACTTGCTCTTTTATTGATTGACCTGGACAACTTCCCAAGAGAAGTCATAACATTTATATCCCATCAACTGACATTGGAAAACACCCAAACAACCTCATATCCATGAAATCATTAATCTAGTCAACACTACTTGTATATACGAAAAACGTTTGGCTATCCAAAATCACACATACGGAAGGTTTCTGAAGAATTGGGACATATGGATTAATAGCTCTTATTACTCGTCGTAACATTGCAGATTATGCAAACTCAGATAAATAAATCAAAGCAACTTCCTGGACAATAATTATGTCCACATGTCATGTGTTGTTATTTTTTACTGTTCTTTGTTTGTTACCTGTATGTTAAAGAGGACCTTTCATGTCCTCATGTACATGCGGTTTTATATACCGCTAGAAAGCCGACAGTGCACTGAATTCAGCGCACTCTAGGCTTTCCCTTTATGAGCCCCGGGGCTGGAGATATCGGTGCTGTTAGTTTCGGCACCAATCTCTGCCCACTGTCAGAAGGGCGTTCCTGACAGTCTAGCTGGGCTGTGAGGAATGCCCCCCCCGACAGTACTCGTCCATAGCCCTGTACTGTCAGAGGGGGCGTTCCTTACGCTGAGCTGTGAGGAACGCCCCCCTGTGAAAGATCCTCAGTGCGCCAAACCCACGTTGGCCCACACCTGAGTCTTCTTTCATATAAAACCGCACTCACCGCCAGTGAGTGCCGGGTCCACAAGATAAATACAAGACAAGCTTTCTAAATTTTATATATTTATTAACCCCTAAATGGGTCGGTATTAACATCTAACATATACAGTTCAGAACAGATATGCAGATATACGCAAGCATTAACAGTTACTAGTTACAAGATACAGTACAATAAAATAAAAGGGCTTAAAATTGAAATAATACTTTACCACACATCTCCTTGATGTGGCTCTATAGTCCAACACTCACACACGCTCTGTCATGTGTGTATAACCAGTGTAGGCAGCGGCATTAACTCCAGCATCTCAGCTTGCATGCTCCTCACAATATAATCCAATAGTCTCTCTCAGTGGAAGTCTGTCTGTAAAAACTCTGTATTCTGTGATGGTCTCAGCCCAATCTCTCCATAGCATAATCTCTTCCCACAGACCTCTTACCTCATCTTTTATACCCTTTATGCCACCTCCCAGAATGAGGTCACCGGCGGCAGCAAGTCTGATTGAATAATGCACTCAAGTCCAGATTCTTTGTATTGAGCGGAGACCAAGTGAAATGATACAATGTTATCAGCCATATCTGATCTATCAGTGCAGAATGGATAATGCATGCTTTTGTTTGATCACTCAGGGCTGTGTAGGAATACAATGGAGCCCTGCTGGGATGGATACAAAGCCCCATTGTTACAATGTTGCTACTACTGCCAATATACACCTAGGCTTATAGCTGCGCACATTATGAATAAATGCAGGTACGCTACCCAGAGACCAAAATACAGCTTTGAGTTATAGCCATATTTAAGCAGAATCATCACACCTCCCACTTTAGATGGGGCTTGCAGGAAGTAGGGGCCTACGCCCCTCTTCTGAAAGCACCTCCACCTCCAGCTTCTCAGGCTCTGGCCCCAAGGCTTCCCCACCTCCCCCGGGGTCCCAGCAGACTCGGGCCTTGTCAGACTCCGAGGGTGGTGGAGCGGCACGCGCCTTCAATATGTCCAGACTAGGGTCAGCTTGGACAGCATCTCTGAACTCTTGACTGGAGTGAGACAAAAGAGAGGTGCATGTTACATAGCTGCTGGACCCTTCTGGCTCTCTAGTCTGACTAGGGACACTTCTAAGGCTCAGGCCCTGAGCCACGTACACTTAACTACCTCCTGCCTGTTCTGGGTCTGCTTTCTGAGTACTGGCATCCTGTGGAGCCACCCTCATGACCCCAGGTCTTTGGGATACCAGCTTAGAGACCCAAACCCGGCGGTCTCTCAGGGTCTCTCTCACCCTAGCCGCTAATTGGGAGAGTTCTAGGGGATTCTGCACCTCCCCCTTTGCTTCCAAACCTACATCCTGTTCCTCCTGTACTTGGGTGGGTGATGGTGATACCTTGGGCAAATGACTGAGATCATGCTTCCCCAAACCATCCTCCCACAATACATTGACAGGTAATACATTTGACATACCCCCTTCTTGGATCATACCTCCAGTACCCCATGCCATCTGCACTTGGGCCATGGGCGCTCCTGGAATAGAACTGGACAGAAGAGACGTGTATGTCTCATACCGGCTGGACTCCTCCGGCTTCAAGGGAGTGAGGCTAGTCATGGCGGTCTCAGCACCGACTCCAGGTGGGGTAGGCAACGGTTCAAGGGTCGGCTCGCCCTCCACCCTTGTAGCACTCTGGCTGCGGGCTAACACCGCACTACCAGCAGTCCGTCCCTCACCTGGATTGGCCATAAGATCCCCATAGCCTACGTGACCACCTGGTACATGGTCAGCAGTTGGGTGCTTATCGGATGCACTGGGCGAAATAGTAGAAGTCGCTTCCAGTGACTCAGAAGAGCTACCCTGTACACTTTCACAACAAGCATTGGCAATTACATTGACAGTACATTCATCAGCAATTGTTAATTCACACCGGGCCTCAATGAGATCTGCAGTAGACATGTTAACAAGCTGGGAGGGAGACGCCCCCGCAGATGTGGGTGTGTCTACAGACAAAGTCTCATTGGCTCCTAGCACGGGGGTGAACAAAGCATCAATAACATTTTTGCTGAGCTGGGTTGCAGGAAGCTCATTGGCATCTTCCTTGCTCTCAGCGGAAGGCAACTCATTAGCATTTACATTGACTACCATGGGAAGTATCTCAGAGAGGGGATTACGGGCCCTCTCTGCAGATATGACAGACACATTATCAGCATTAATCATAGACAGTTTATCACAGTAAATTGGGGTGCTCCCCACCCCATATTGGGACATCATAGGTCCTAAATCAGTTCCCAACAGTACATTAGCAGGCAAATCAGTCAATAGTCCCACAGTCCGCATTCCTTTTCCTGCACCCCCCGTCCAGACACACAGATGGGCCACCTGCTGTGGCTTGGGAAGCAGGGAAGTTCTCAGGGTGGTTGGGGCACTCCTCCTTGAAATGTCCTGTCTGGTTACAGGCATGGCCCCGCTGCACCTTCCCTTGGGGTTTGGGGAAGGTCACTAGGGTGCCCAGAGTTCTTGGGACAGGGGAGGGACCACCCGGGGCATAGTTTGTCTCACCCGACCTGATGACAGACGGCTGTGGTGAACTCCGGCCTGGCTTTTCCTTCCAACTTGAGGGTCTGTGCAGGGTTGTTGGAGTTTGCGATTGCTGGGAGAGCTCCATCCTTTTGAGCTCAAGCTGATACTGCCATTCTTGTTCTACAGCTTCCTGAAAACGGTACAACACCTGCAGGTATGTGTTAAGGTCACTGGTGCCTACTTGCTGCAGAGCCATTTGCCAGTATGAAGCCATTCCCCCAGCAGGGCTGGGGTTACTGGTCCCTCCTGGTGAAGTAATCCTTGGGACCGGGCTGCTTGCCACACTTCCTGGCAGAGCCCCAAAATCAGGACTCTGCTTGATTCTCTGCATGGCTGTGGCTGCCTCCATTTCAGCCATACGCTCAGGATCTCCAAAAGCCGGGTTCAGCAGTTCTGGGCTCTGCTTCTGAGCCCACTAGCCATCCTCTGGTATTTGCCAAATAAAAGATAGGATAGAATACAAAGAGTAAGGGAGGGGAACAGCACTGTATCAAACTTTCACTGTATCTTAATGCTTGCTTTAATACCGAGCTTGTCTCATAGGATTACCACAATCCCCAGCGTTTTGAGTGATACCACACACACAAATGCTGTTTATCCTAAGATCCCACTACGCTGCCACCAATGTGAAAGATCCTCAGTGCGCCAAACCCGCGTTGGCCCACACCTGAGTCTTCTTTCATATAAAACCGCACTCACCGCCAGTGAGTGCCGGGTCCACAAGATAAATACAAGACAAGCTTTCTAAATTTTATATATTTATTAACACCTAAATGGATCGGTATTAACATCTACAATATACAGTTCAGAACAGATATGCAGATATACGCAAGCATTAACAGTTACTAGTTATAAGAGACAGTACAATAAAATAAAAGGGCTTAAAATTGAAATAATACTTTACCACACATCTCCTTGATGTGGCTCTATAGTCCAACACTCACACATGCTCTGTCATGTGTGTATAACCAGTGTAGGCAGCGGCATTAACTCCAGCATCTCAGCTTGCATGCTCCTCACAATATAATCCAATAGTCTCTCTCAGTGGAAGTCTGTCTGTAAAAACTCTGTATTCTGTGATGGTCTCAGCCCAATCTCTCCATAGCATAATCTCTTCCCACAGACCTCTTACCTCATCTTTTATACCCTTTATGCCACCTCCCAGAATGAGGTCACCGGCGGCAGCAAGTCTGATTGAATAATGCACTCAAGTCCAGATTCTTTGTATTGAGCGGAGACCAAGTGAAATGATACAATGTTATCAGCCATATCTGATCTATCAGTGCAGACTGGACAATGCATGTTTTTGTTTGATCACTCAGGGCTGTGTAGGAATACAATGGAGCCCTGCTGGGATGGATACAAAGCCCCATTGTTACAATGTTGCTACTACTGCCAATATACACCTAGGCTTATAGCTGCGCACATTATGAATAAATGCAGGTATGCTACCCAAAGACCAAAATACAGCTTTGAGTTATAGCCATATTTAAGCAGAATCATCACACCCCCCAATACAAATCTATGGACGAGTACTGTCGGGAGGGGGAGCATTCCTCACAGCCCAGCTAGACTCAACAATGTAAGCACGGACATATTTATCTATAATCGTCACTGAACAGAATGTGAAACCAATGCTTGATATATGGATAAGACAAACAAATGTCTACTTTACACCCATGCAAATCAATATTGAAGATATTGAAACAGAAAGGGAGTGTCAGCAGTAAATTGTTTAGCTGAAATGTTAACATTTTTTGTAAAATTACATTTTGCTTACTTTACTTTCTCTATCTTATAGTTCTAAAGAGTGATTCCTCACAGAGAAGATCTCGAAAGCCACTTCCGCCGGCACCTTCAGATGCTTTGGTAATAACAAATGCAGAATAATGTAGTTGTAATCCTACTTTTTAATGATCTATGCCGCAAGAGGGCCCATCGCGGAGGGGCTGGCATTATATCAGTTGGGTCAGTTGGGATATTATCTGAACAGACTTAGGTTACATGCACAAATGTTTCAACCTTTAATTTAGCTCAGATTAGGTAAAATTAGGTAAATGGGTTTTCAAAGCTTTACATCAGGGCTTGATATGAAGCTGCAGTTCCCAATCCCGACTGGGTTTTCAGCCAGTGATAATTCTGGATATCATACAAGTAGAACTGAATAACTCCTTAGAGTCATATGAATTTCCTCTTTCATATGACACCAAAAGCAAGTTTCTATTTTATAATGCCTGAAATACTTGAAATGACGCTACCCATCCTCATTTTCTCTTCACTTCACACTGCCCTGTACTCTTTCCCTAGCTTCTCATTTTATCATTGTATATAGAGTGAAATAATGCAGGATTTCACAGAAAGGAGCCAAAATTTCTTAATAAAATACATTACAAAATGTATTAATGACACAAATGCTACCAGAAAATCAAAAGTTGTCCAAAATTAGGCCTACGTAGCGGAGGAAACAAGACCGTGTTTTTTTCGCAGTGATTTTCACAGAAAGTCCTCTGCTTCTATTATACCACCGGCATTTTCGTAGGTATAATTGACATGCTGTGGTTTTAGAAATCACAGCATTTTCACTGCGCGTATTATTCTGCAATGTGTGGATGTGATTCACTAAAATCACATCCACATAGGTCTGCAATCTGTAGGCCTGGAAAAAGCCTTTAAAATAGTGATTTTAGGCTAAATAAAAGCTTTGATTTCTCTTTGCCCACAGGGAAAATCTGTAAAGCCACTACCACCTGCTCCAACAACTGCTTCAAGTCCAATAGGAACACAGAAAGTTGTAGCATTGTACGATTTCACTCCAATCAATTCTCAGGATCTACAATTAGTCAAAGGAGAAGAGTATGTGTTATTAGATGAAGGCAGCGGACAACCCTGGTTAAGAGCAAGAGACAAATATGGGTAATAAATGCATTCATTACTTTTTCATTGTGATTAGGGTAAAAAAAAAATATTGTTCATATTATAATAGGAAATAGATTACATTCACTACTGTATATACCATTTTTCCATCAATGGATCTAGTTGAGACGTTACTTT
Organism: Leptodactylus fallax; assembly: GCA_947044405.1. Taxonomy (NCBI): domain Eukaryota; kingdom Metazoa; phylum Chordata; class Amphibia; order Anura; family Leptodactylidae; genus Leptodactylus; species Leptodactylus fallax. The sequence goes on from CAMRHE010000927.1 coordinate 278,412, forward strand.
TTACAGGACAAGTTGTACATTTTATTAGTAATTATTCTGCATTACATGTGAGTTTTGGTCACTTGAGACCAAAAGCAGCATTTCTGGCATTATTAACTACACAGGTTAAATAATATATTAGATTTATAGTACAAGTTGCTATGGATGCAGCAAACCAGATATTTTATTTTTATTTTGTTACACAATAACAATATGGGAAACTGGGATTTTGTTTTTTGTTTTTACAATATTTTTTATGCAATTTTTTAGTCCCAGCAGGGAATTAGCCTATGGGATCTTCTGATCTCCAAGTTAATACACTGAGTATAGCTGAAGGGAGACCTAATTTAAAGGGGTATTCCCATGAACATAATCATATCTATAATTGTAGATAGTTAAAAGTTAAACATTTTTGCAAATATAAGTAGTTAAAAATTCTGCAGAGATTTAAAGATTTTCTCTAGCCATCTTAGTGGTGACATCTGTTGTATTAATCGGTTGCTAATGGATACGACCACAAATGCAGAAACTTTCTGTGGTCTGGGATTTGTCAGGAACCCAGCCATGATTTTCTTATTGTAGCTGGTTATCAGGCAGGCACACTACATGTATGAGAAGATGTCCCGGCCACAATAAGGACATCATGGCTGATTTTCTGAGCTTAGAAAGTTCCTGCATTCATGGTCGTATCCTCTGGCAACCGATCAAGACAACAGACTGTCACCACAAGATATTTAGAGAAAATCTTTAACACTCTGCAAAATGTTTAATTACTTATATTTGCAAAAATGTTTAGCTGTTAATTATCAACAAATTTAAAAATGGTTAGGTTTGTGGGAATACCCCTTTAAGTACTAATATTCACTGAACATTTTTGGACAGGTCAAACGATAAAACCTATCTTTTAATAAACTAGCCGATAAAAACACAAATAAATGGTGAATAGTGCTCAAAATAATGTGTGTACTAAAGAAAAGACAATAATAAAAATGAACACATACATAATCACTGACCCTCTCGCAATTGTGCTTGGGTACAGTGCTACATGTGTACCTGATAGGGCTACACAGAATCAGCCTGAAATGTCTAGTCCAGCTACTGCTGTCCATATGAGGCCCCCCAGGCATACACGACAGCCCAGGTACAAAGCCTCCTCCTACACTGCTCAATAATAAGCTAGATGACTGCTATATCCCTGCATATGAGACCTACGCGTTTCCCTGGTATAACAGTGTCATTAGGGGTCTGATGAATACAAAGATAATAGATCAGATCCAGACAGTAGCGTCAGTCTAGATAGTAGCGGCGCGCTGTACTGAGCTTCCGACCTGGGTTATCTAGGACAAGATCCTCCCCCTTACCGCCCAGTCACAAAGTCTGAGCCAATCAGCACTATTGACATACTATCTAGGCGGACACAAAGTCAGAGTGTGTCTGGATCTGATCTGCTGTGTCTATTATCTTTGTATTCATCAGACCCCTGATGACACTGTTATACCAGGGAAACGCGTAGGGTCTCATATGCAGGGCTGTAGCAGTCATCTAGCTTATTATTGAGTAGTCTAGGAGGAGGCTTTGTACCTGGGCGGTAGTGTATGCCTGGGGAGCCTCATGGACTAGACATTTCAGGCTGATTCTGTGCAGCCCTATCAGGTACACATGTAGCACTATGCCCAAGCACAATTGCTAGAGGGTCAGTGACTATGTATGTGTTAATTTTTATTATTGTCTGTTCTTTAGTACACACATTATTTTGAGCACTATTCACAATTTATTTGTGTTTTTATCGGCTAGTTTATTAAAAGTTAGGTTTTATCATTTGACCTGTCCAAAAGTCTTCAGTGAATATTAGTATCTCTAATTTAATACACTGCAATTTTAATGTCAGCATAAATATTGCCATACTTGACCATATAAGCAACACAAGGGAGTTGACGTAAAAGAACCATCTAGATGCTGCTATCAACCACAGCATCTAAGGGGTTAAAGAAACACTAAACCAGAAAATGCACAGAAAATAACTCGAAGAACCTTTTGCAAGCTGACAGTAGTGAGACTGCTATACCCTGTATTTTTTCTGTACTTTTAGCTTTCATTTCTGGGTTTAGTTTCTGTCAGCAGTAAATTCATTATAAAGCTTGTTTCTACAGTTTCCAAATATACTTTTGTTATTCATCTTTGGATCCCCATTTTCATGTAAATCAACATTTCATTCATATGCAAATGAAGTGAAAAGTGCTTTGCCCAGGAATCTAGAGCTAAGACCAAAGCCCAAGCAAGAGAAAGCAAGTTTCCCCTCGTTTGCATAGAAATAAAACAGCAATTTACATGAAAATGGGTCTCCAAACCTGCAGAATCATCTCTACAAGGTGCTGTGGTTAGGTTTGTAACAAATTTACTGCTGACAGACTCCCATTAAAGGGGTATTCCCAGCTCAAGGATCATTTAGACTTGTAGCTGAAGCTAACTGAAGTGTTTTACTCAATACATTGTTTTATCTATCTTGATCTGTTTGCCAGTTACAGCTAAATTTTCCTCATTATTGCTCGTAGCTGGTTGCCTAGGTTACAGTCCTGCTTACAGGTTGGCATGTCGACTCCTGGCCATCTATATTCTCTTCTCTCACTCTCACTGCATATGGCTCTCAGCTTTTAAACACTGATAAAGGCTAGATAAGTTTCTTAAGCAGTGTCTCTGTAGTCTGTGTATGTAAATCCAGAGATAACTCTTTTTTTCTGGGGAAAACCTAAGGCTAGGTTCACATCTGCGCACCTGTGGACACCTGCAGACCCTATAGACTTTCCTGCAGGACTTTTCTCTCCACCGATTTTCGGCGGTATCTGCGGCGGAGTCGAAGACTCTGGCACTAATGTGAACCTAGTCTACCTGTGTCATAAGCCTAAAGATAACTTTTTCTATTCATAAACCAAAAGAAAACAGTTCAGCAGGATGCAAATATTTGCAAGATTAGGGTCTTCCAAACATATAATGTATATTTTCACTTATGTACATTTATATGCCTGATTTCTAAATGGTAATCTATTTCATTGCTTCCAGGCAAGAGGGCTATATTCCTGGCAACTATGTTACAGAAGCACAGGATCCGCTGGAAATATATGAGTAAGTATGTTAAACAGGAAACTTCAGTTGCATCTTTTTTTGATTCGCTGTTTTCATTCATATGACAAAAAAACACTATTAGGCTAAGACTCCACGTTGCGGAATGCAGCTAAAAAAACATAGCAAAAACTCATCTTTCATTGCGTTTTTGCAGCATTTTTCTCTGCCATTTTCTTCCTTTATTAAATCTATAGGGAAAATGCGAGCATTTCTGCAGGTTTTTTTAAAACACAGCTTTTCAGCAGGATTTTTTTTTTCCGCAATGTGTGGATGGGATTTGCCAGAATCTCACTTTGCTGGTACTGTGAAACTCAGGATTTTTTTTTTGTTCTGCCTTAGGCTGAGGCCCCACATTGTTTTTTTTTGTTCCAGATTTTGGCTTTGGCCAAGACCACAAACAAAAAAATGTAACAAAAAAAAAGCTGCGTTTCCGCAATGTGTGGCCTCATAATTAGACACTTTTATGACTTGTACAACAAAGGGGCGTGGTTTCACAGGGAAAGTCAGCTAAGAGGAGGTGTAAGGTTAGACTAGACAGTCTAAGGCTGGGTTCACATCTGCATCTGGAGCCACAGAGACCTGCGAAGAAAAAAGTCCTGTGTAGTGTTGTAGTGAGGATGCAAGTCACCTGGAATAAGTCCACTATGCGATAATGGCTTTTATGGATCAGAACTCTTTATTCCATGCTTCCTCCAAGGCTCCCTGTCTAGCATCTCCTCCTCCTAGCTCAGCTCCTCCTCCCTTACTACTGTTGCTAAGCAGACAAAGCAAAATGAGTAAGCAGCAAAGAACATACAGAATATACTTATAAGGCAGGGTTCACACTACCGTTGGATTCCGTTATGAAGGTGTCCGTTAAAAAAAAAAAAAAAAAAAACGGACACCTATCATAACAGAGATTAACGAACACTAACTGATGTTAATGTGTCCGTTTTTTTAACTGATTCAATTAATGGATCAGTTAAAAAAAACGGACATATTAGCATCAGTTAACATCAGTTAGTGTCTGTTTTTTAACACTGTCCTTTTTTTTTTGTTTCTGCTTTCTGAGCATGCGCGAAAAAAAAACGGACATAAAATAATGGACAGTAACTGATGGCTATCAGTTACTGTCCGTTATAAGTCCATTACCCATAGACTTCAATGTTAAAAAATAACAGACACTTGCTGTCCGTCAAGAATCCGTTTTTCCAAATGGACAAAAAAGTCCTGCATGTAAGATTTTTTTGTCCGCGGGAAAAAAACGGACTTCTGACAGATTTGGGTGTAAACGGACACAATATAAAAACCCATTGAAATGAATGGGAATTTTAACGGATTTCTGATGGTTCAGCTAGTGTCCGATGCTAAACTCTTGTAACAGACAATAGCAACGGACACTAATGACGGTCACCAACGGTAGTGTGAACGTCCCCTAACAACATCACATACTGTATAGAGGATTATTTTCTCCTACGCTTTCAGTTTAAAAACGACAAACCCGATTATAGTCAATGGGGTCTGTGGAGCTCCGTGTGTAACCGGGGTATGCCTCTCCATCGTTCAGATCCCCTGATGGAACCAAATAATGAAAAGCCTGACTGTAGTGTGAACCTAACGTAAGAATACAACAGATTTGTCAAACAGCATCAGACACGATGATAATTCCAAACAAGGGTGCAATGATTTTATTTTCTTAGTGTTGTAAACAGGCCCAAATCCACAATACACGGGAAAGGATATAGCATAGCTGCCAACCGTCTCGCATCTGGCGGGACAGTCCCGATTTTACACTGCTGTCCCGCGGTCCCGGATAGCTTACAGTTTGTCCTGCTATGCCCCTGAAGTGTTTTGCTGTTAACAAACTTTATTAGGGTAGGATAAAGGCTAAATGGTAGATGCTAAATCCTAGTGGGCTAAAGGACCTTTGATGACGTCGTGATCATGGGATCAGACTCTTTTGTTGGCGGAGCTATTCTGGATACTGCGGGACAGTGTGGCATTATATAGAAACCTGGGAACGAGAGTGATCGAAGATAAGGAGGAGAGAAGAGACAGCATGTGTGAGCAAGAGTGGGGAACTGGGGGCAGATGTAGGGGGCAGTTAAACTGAAGGCAGATGTAGGGGGCACTTAAACTGAAGACAGATGAAGGGGGAAATTAAACTGGGGGCAAATGAACGAGCAATTAAACTGAAGGCAGATTAAGGGGGCAGTTAAACTGGTGGCAAATAAAGGGGGGCATTAAGCTGGTGGCAGATAAAGGGGGCATTAAATTGGTGGTAAATAAAGGGGGACATTAAACTGGGGGCAGATGAAAGGGGCATTAAGCTGGTGACAGATGAAGGGGGGACATTAAGATGGTGGCAGATGAAGGGGGGCATTAAGCTGGTGGCAGATGAAGGGGGACATTAAGCTGGTGGCAGATGAAGGGGGACATTAAGATGGTGGCAGATAAAGGGGGACATTACACTAGGGGCAGATGGAGGGGGGACATTAAACTGGAGGCAAATGGAGGAGAACATTGGGGGTTAGGTGGTGGGGGACATATCTGCCTCTAGTTGCCTCCAGATTAATGTCCCCCTCCAACTACCCCCACTGTTTAATGTCACCCTCCAGTTGTCCCATAGTTTAATGTCCCCCTCCAACTATCCCCACTGTTTAATGTTACCCTCCAGCTGCCCCAGTTTAATGTCCCCCTCTAGTTTCTGCCAGTTTAAACTGGGGCACGAGGAGAGGGACTTAATACTGTGGGGCAATTGGAGGGGAACATTATAATGTGGGGGCATATAATGTTAGGGTGACTGTAGGACTGTGTGGGGGCACATGGAAAAATAGATGAGAATGGGCGGAGTCAACGTAGAAGTGGGTGGAGCTAAAATTGCCACGGCATGCATAGCATATAGCATATTTTGTCCTTCTTTCTGTCCTTTGAAAGTTGGGAGGTATGCATATAGTATAACTCAAAACAGTTGTCTTTTATTTTTCACTCTACAGATGGTATTCCAAAAACATGACAAGAAGCCAGGCAGAGCAATTGCTAAAGGCAGAGGTAAGAAAACAAGAGTCATAAACCTGTTAAGCTACTGCATATTATATATTACTCAAGAGACTGTTCATAAATGTGCGGTATTCAGCACACTGACGGCTTTCCCGGTATGTGCCCCGATGCTGGAGATATCGGTGCTGTTAATTTCGGCACCGATATCTCCCCACTGTCAGAAGGACGGGCCTTACAGCTCAGTGTCATTGCTGGGCGGTAAGGGACGCCCCCTCTGACAGTACAAGGCTATGTTAGAGTACAGTCAGGTGGTGGCAATGGCACTAGACTATAAGGCCCGCCCTTCTGACAGTGAGCAGATATTGGTGCCAAAATTAACAGCACTGATATTTCTAGGCACCAGGGCACATACCGGGAAGGTCGACAGTGCGTTGAATTCAGCGGCTTTCAAGCAGTATATAATACCGCACATTGATAAGGAAATCAAAGGTTCTCTTTAATTGTTGTGTAAATCAAAATTTTAACCCTTTCCTGATAGTGATAGTACAGCGGAGGTCGGGTATTTAAATATAGCGGTTGCTCAGGAGCTGAGCAGCTGCCATAGCTGTGCGAGTCTCCACTGTATTATACAATGGAGACCCAGTGGCAATGTACACAATCGGTACCCGCATGGGCACTGCCCTTTTGGAGTATATTGCAGGCCCCAGTAATGAGATCTGGGGCCATCGATCCGTTGTCATGACAACTGGGAGCCTCTTTACGGCATAGCGTCATGGCGCCACGTGACCTACTTGACCGCTGAGACCTGTAATTGACCCAATTACAGGCATCAGCAGCTCCTGTCGTCATCTGTGGAGAGCAGGAGGAGCATCGCCAGAGCCCTGGGGAGAGGAGTAACACTGTTTGTTATGTTTATCCGCCTCCCCTGTGCGAATTATACTCTGAGGGTATCAAGAGATCCCAGAGTATAATAGTAGTTTGTAGGTGGCGAACCCCATGAACTACCATTAGGGGCATGGGGGCTCTTACTGCAGTGCATACACCTGGGGATATCTGTATGTACCCCCAGGGTAACGCATACCACGTCTTAAGAACCACTGGGATAAAAAGAAAGGTGAATTCCCCCCACTGATTTCAATTGAGCTATTCATATGTGTGGCGGTTTTTTTGATCCTCTGGACCATAAAAAAATAGGACATGTCCAATTTTTGGCCATTTTCACGGATCCGTCAATTGCCTCAAATCTATGAGGTGGAATAGCTGTCCTATGAATGCAAAACAACTGTTTCTATGGATCCATGTTTCACTGCCATTTTTTACCTTGTTTGTGTATATGTAACTTTACCTTCTGAAATATTCAGGCCACTCGTACTTATTCCTGTGCTAATATTCTCTAGGGTGGTGGGCCAGTTAACACTACTCATCCTCTACTACAGGGGTCGGCAACCCCCGGCACGCGAGCCAAGAGTGGCACGCAAGGCTTATTTCTCTGGCACGGCAGCGGAGTCCTCACCAACACTTTCGATCGGACCAAACACGGCTGAAACAAAATTGCTATTACTATACTCTGGGGTCTCTTTAGACCCCAGAGTATAATAAGCGGAGCTCCCGGGGTGGTAATCAAACATAAAAAACAATGTACTCACTATTCCACGCTCCGCAGCTGCTCTGTTCTCTTCGGGCGCTTCTGCCTGAAGTCAGCTGACAGGGCCTCAGGGGTCACGTCTGCGTCTGGCGTCATTACGCATAATGATGCGACGTGACCCCTGAGACCCAATGAGCGGTAGCTGACTACAGGCAGAAGCGCCAGAATAGAACAGAGCGGCTGTGGAGCGTGGAATGGTGAGTACATTGTTTTTTTATGTTTGTCACCTCTCTTCACCCTCCACTTATTATACTCTGTGGTCTGAAAAGACTCCACAGTATAATAATAGCTAGTTAGTGGCACAAATTGGAATATTATAAAAGTTAGAATATTATACCGTGTGCAGGGGCCGCTATGGGACATAATACCGTGTGCAGGGGCCGGTATGGGACATAATACCGTGTGCAGGGGCCACCATGGGACATAATATCGTGTGCAGGGTCTGCTATGGGACATAATACCGAGTGCAGGGGCCACTATGGGACATAATACCGTGTGCAGGGGCCACTATGGGACATAATACCGTGTACAGGAGCCGCTATGGGACATAATACCGTGTGCAGGGGCCACTATGGGACATAATACCATGTACATGAGCCGCTATGGAACATAATACTATGTTCAGGGGCCACTATGGGACATAATACCGTGTGCAGGGGTCACTATGGGACATAATACTGTGTGCAGGGACTGCTATGGGACAAATACCATGTGCAGAGGCCACTATGGGACATATACCATGTGCAGGGGCCGCTATGGGACATAATACTGTGCAGGCGCTGCTATGGGACATAATACCGTGTGCACGCGCCACTATGGGACATAATACCGTGTGCAGGGGCTGCTATGGGATATAATACCATGTGCAAGGGCCGCTATGGGACATAATACTGTGTGCAAGGGCCACTATGAGACATAATACCGCGTGCAGGGGCCACTATGAGACGTAATATCATGTGCAGGGGCTGCTATGGGACATAATACCATATGCAGGAGCTGCTATGGGACATAATACTGTGTGCAGGGACTACTATAGCTGTGGGACATAATACCATGTGCAGGGACCACTATAGGACATTATTCTGTATAACGGTGTGTTTTCTGTATTAAGGATGTGTTTTTGCACAGAAAACTCAGGCATTTTTTTTTTTTTTGTGCAAAAATGCACCAGTTTTACATTGAAGTAAAAGTTCCAGTGGCCTAAGAATATAGCTGCATCCAGATACATAATGTGTATTCACTATAAGGATGCTGCCATACGGTGCTCCTGGACACATACATTTACCACTAATTGGGGGCTGCACATGGACTTTCATTGCTTCTAATCGGAAAGTACAGGAGCGTCCCAGGAAATAGCAGTAAACGCATGCATCTTAAAGCACCTGGTGGCAGCACTTCTGTGTTATGGTTTGTGGTATATGACTTTAGTTTAGGGGTCGTCAGACTTACAATTATTGACCGGCACTCCGAATACCTCATCTTTGATTTTTTAATTAAAATCGGCACGCCGAACAAAAAATGTTGCCTGTCCCTGCTCTACTACTATCTAGGTACTGCCACCCCAATATATAATACAAGTTCACATCAGGACAGTGCTAGTGCTAGGTGCTAGTATTTAACCCTAAACAGACCAGCCCTACGACCTATGCATGTAAAGTTACAGTACTCATCACAGTAAATCACATTACATGAACATCTCCCATCTGCCCCATCAGCTACCTACAATAGGGTATACATTAACATATTGGATATTTCACCAGCATAATAAACGCTACATTTGGAGGTATAACAGTTGCAATAGTATACATAAATACATCAGTAACATAACACAGGAACAACACAGGAACATGACAGGCCCGACCATCACCCCTGTCAAAAGTTAAAAAGAATACTTAAGAGGAACCTGTCACCAGCATTTTCACCACTTAACCCACAGCACTTTCAGGTAGGGTACCCAACTTATAGTCCACTCAAGGGTTCAAGGGTAAGTAAAGGGATTTTCTTAGGACAGGTCATCAATTTGTGATTTGTGGGGGTTGACACCTGGGACTCCCACAGATGAGCTGTTTGAAGATGCTGCAGTGCTGTGGCCTCTTCCCTTTGTGAATTGTGTCATATTTAGCTTTCACATGGTACAGCAGCAATCCGTCCCATTTAAGTAAATGGGGAGTCCCAGATTTCAATATCGGTGGGGAAAAACCCCTTTAATTTACTAACTCAAACATGAAACATATTGGCACCTTTAATGACTTACTGAAAAGATGACAACATTTTCAATACTAGATCACTTCAAGAGAAGATTATATAATATTAATATATATAATTTATATTATATAGTTTAGATTATATAATATATATATCTTCCAATTCTATGTGCTCTTCCTCCCTTTGCCATTCAATTGGTCCCTCTCGCTTAATTTCGCTGCAGTTGTCAGTCTACTCACCACATTGTATCGCTGTTTGACCAAGGCAGTCATTGCCAACCATTATAAAACTTTTTCATATGTGGGGAATCTCTATTGCCAATAAGGAAGCTAGTGTAGCACAGGTAAAACATTCTAGAATTCTTGTCTAGTGCTTGTTTATGTTTACTGCATTGCAAGTATCTTTCAGCAGATTGAAATCCATTTTCCTTCCCTAATGTAAAAATTCCAGGTACAGTATGGTCATTTCTGTGTTCTTCAGCACCCCTGATTGTGGCTCAAAGAACCCAAGAGTTCCTGGGAACCCTGGTTGAGAAACGCTGAATTTATTTTTCCTTGTGTTTTAAAACTCAAGTAAAATTGCATTTTAAGTTTTTAGTGGTAATTTATAGAAGTATTTCTTGGTGGCAGTTTTGTTACATTTTGTGCAGTTGTTTTTGAAGTCCTATAGAGAAGCCTATAAAAGAGCATGCAATGTTTTGATAAAAAGTTAATTTACCTAAACATTGACCCAAAATATACAATAAAATGTTACAAACCAAACTCTGGTACAGAAAATGTATAATATTTGTGTATAGACTTAAAAGTAACATCAAGTCACATGCAAAAAATTGTGAAAACTGACCATAAACATGTCTAAATGTTATGTGTCTCCTTATAAGTAAAAATATAATTATTTTTTGCAACAAATGTTATCTGTTAAAATGTTTTACAGGACAAGGAGGGTGGATTTATTGTTAGAGATTCTAGTAAAGCTGGAAAATATACAGTATCTGTGTATGCAAAGTCATCAGGGTGAGTATAAGAGAGCGCACCAAAACCTCCACTATGTATCCTCTCTTTAATATTATCGCTCTCCTTCTTTCTCTCTATATATATATATATATATATATATATATATATATATATCTACCATTTAGCTACCATCAACTCTTTTGTGATTGTGGGACCACAATTGATAATATGATAATAGCTATGGTGGTTCTGTTATGATCTACCTCTGTGCTGTCAGTAGGGGACAATATGTCGCTGGGAGCCAGGGGCTCCTAGCAGCATATATAACAATACTGCTAGGAGTCCCTCTCCTGGCATAATGTTCAGGCTGGTAAATCCAACACAAGGACTGAATTTCTGAAACTCTGTCGACTGAGTGTAGAGAGAGAGTCAAATAGCCATTCCATAGTCTGAAGTTATGTTTGAAGTCAATGTCCTGTTGAAAAACACATGATGGTTCACCCAACCACAAACCAGAGGGGATGACATGATATGCTGCTGCAGAATGCTGTGGTAGCCATGCAGCTTAAATGTGCCTTGAATTCTGAATAAATCACCAACCATGTCATCAGTAAAGCATCCCCGCGCCATCACACCTCCTCCTCCATAATTCACATTGGGGCCAACACAAGTAGAACTAGAACATATAACAGAAAAAGAGGCCACATTTACCTGATGTCAGGTGAAGCAGTAGTTCACTGCAGAAGTATCTCTACCATAAATTATTTGGGCACGTTTGCTTCCTGCAGTGAACCAGTGCTATCAGGTAAACGTGGTCTCTTTCTGTGGTATGATATACACTGTCATTTCCAGTGGATTGTTTCTGAACCACACATGTAGAAATCATCCGCTCACGTTTTCTGCGTCTCCCAAAGACATGGCAATTGAAGCAAAAAATCTAAAATTTTGATCTCTTGGACCAAAGTACAGCTATCCACTGGTTTATTGTCCATTCGTTTTGTGGCCCAAGTTGTTCTCTTCTTCTTTTTCCTCATCAGTGGCTTCTTTGCAGCAATTCAACCATAAAATCCTGATTCTCCACAGTCTCGTCAGTTGACTTTGATCAATTTGACATGTGTCTGGTAGTTGATCTCTGTGAAACATATACAGTGTGGGAAAAAAAGTATTTAGTCAGCCACCAATTGTGCAAGTTCTCCCACTTAAAAAGATGAGGCCGGCCTGTAATTGACATCATAGGTAGACCTCAACTATGAGAGACAAAATGAGAAAAAAAAATCCAGAAAATCACATTGTCTGATTTTTTAATTTATTTGCAAATTATGGTGGAAAATAATTATTTGGTCAACTACAAACAAGCAAGATTTCTGGCTCTCACAGACCTGTAACTTCTTCTTTAAGAGGCTCCTCTGTCCTCCACTCATTACCTGTAGTAATGGCACCTGTTTGACATTGTTATCAGTATAAAAGACACCTATCCACAACCTCACCAGTCACACTCCAAACTCCACTATGGTGAAGGACACCAGAAACAAAATTGTAGACCTGCACCAGGCTGGGAAGACTGAATCTGCAATAGGCAAGCAGCTTGGTGTGAAGAAATCAACTGTGGGAGCAATAATTAGAAAATGGAAGACATACAAGACCACTGATAATCTCCCTCCATCAAGGGCTCCACGCAAGATCTCACCCCGTGGGGTCAAAATGATCACAAGAACGGTGAGCAAAAATCCCAGAACCACATGGGGGGACCTAGTGAATGACCCGCAGAAAGCTGGGACTAACGTAACAAAGGCTACCGTCAGTAACACACTACGCCGCCAGGGACTCAGATCCTGCAGTGCCAGACATGTCCCCCTGCTTAAGCCAGTATATATCCGGGACCGTCTGAAGTTTGCTAGAGAGCATTTGGATGTTCCAGAAGAGTATTGGGAGAATGTCATATGGTCAGATGAAACCAAAGTAGAACTGTTTGGTAGAAACACAACTCGTCGTGTTTGGAAGAGAGTGAATGCTGAGTTGCATCCAAAGAACACCATACCTACTGTGAAGCATGGGGGGGGGCAACATCATGCTTTGAAGCTGTTCCTCTGCAAAGGGACCAGGACGACTGATCCGTGTACATGAAAGAATGAATGGGGCCATGTATTGTGAGATTTTGATTGCAAACCTCCTTCCATCAGCAAGGGCATTGAAGATGAAACGTGGCTGGGTCTTTCAGCATGACAATGATCCCAAGCACACCGACATGGCAACGAAGGAGTGGCTTCGTAAGAAGCATTTCAAGGTCCTGGATTGGCCTAGCCAGTCTCCAGATCTCAACCCCATAGAAAACCTTTGGAGGGAGTTGAAAGTCCGTGTTGTCCAGTGACAGCCCCAAAACATCACTGCTCTAGAGGAGATCTGCATGGAGGAATGGGCCAACATAACAGCAACAGTGTGTGCCAACCTTGTGAAGACTTACAGAAAACGTTTGACCTCTGTCATTGCCAACAAAGGATATATAACAAAGTATTGAGATGAACTTTTGTTATTGACCAAATACTTATTTTCCACCATAATTTGCAAATAAATTCTTTAAAAATAAGACAGTGTGATTTTCTGGATTTGTTTTGTCATTTTGTCTCATAGTTGAGGTCTACCTATGATGTCAATTACAGGCCGGCCTCATCTTTTTAAGTGGGAGAACTTGCACAATTGGTGGCTGACTAAATACTTTTTTTTCCCCACTGTATATGGGCTCTAATCTGAGGTGTTGTTATTTTGTAGTTTCTGGGACTGGTATCTCTAATGAACGTATCCTCTGCGGTTGGTCTTCTTTTCCTAGGGTGGACCTCATGAGAGCAAGTGTCATCATAGCATTTGATGGTTTTCGCACTTGAGAAAACCTTTACATTTCTTGAAATTGACCAGATTGACTGACTGACATGTTTTAGGTAAAGGCCCCATGTAGTGGGCCGCAACAGAAAAGTGCTGGGGGAAAAACCGCTGCGTAAACATATTGTGGTTTTTCCCCCAGCACTTTTCACAGAAAGTCCGTTTTCCTCTGTGGACTTTGTTTCAATTATACCTATAAGGAAACTGCTGGCGTTTCCGTAGGTATTATTGACATGCTGCGATTTCCAAAAATGCTATGGTTTTGGAAATCGCAGCATTTCCGCTGCGGGTATTTTTCTGCCATGTGTGGATGGGATTCGCACTTTGCAGGGACTGTAAAACGCTACGGCGTTTAAGCCACATGGGGCTTCAGCCGTAATGTAATAAAGGCCTGTCGTTTCTCTTTACTTATTTGAGTGGTTCATGCCATAATGTGTATTAGAGTCGTAGTTGAATAGGGCTAAACCCTATATAGAGCTGTATACCCATTCTACCTCTGCACAAAACAACTGATGAACCCAAACACATTATGAAGGCAAGGTATTAGATTAATGACAAAGCAAAGCTTTGTGAGTAACTACCTTATGAAACTGATAGAGACAATGTCACGAGTGCAAAGCTGTCATCAAAGCAAAAAATAGCTACTTTTAAGTCTCTAAAATAGAAACATTTTTTGTTTATTACTTATTTATGCTTGACATGTCTTCAAAATGAATTCACAATGTTAAAAGTAAAAAAAAAAATGAAAAAAACATGTAATGAAATTAATCTCGTAGATTATTTCTGCTCTAAATATTCCTGTATTAATTATAGAATTAATTGTCCTATGCAGGGAAGGAATTATCCGACATTATGTAGTATGTGAAACACCTTCAAACCAGTATTACCTAGCGGAGAAACATTTCTATTCTTCGATTCCAGAACTCATCACCTACCATCAACATAATGCTGCCGGTAAGAGAAGAAATTTGTAGCAACCCTTACAATTATACTTTTAATTCCAAATTCTACAGTCATATTAAAATTGGAAAATTTCTCCTGAAAATGTCACTTTTTATTGTAGATTTTGAATTTATATTTCAAGTAAATAAAGTAGGACATAACTCAGATGTAGTGTTGAGTGTTGCGCAGTTCGGGTCCGTGCTGAACTTCGTGCATTGGGTACCCGACCCTGAAAGTCAGCGCTGAAGTTCAGGTCCGGGTTCGGCTCATCTCTAAAGCTGGTTGATTGTCTGCTGAGCAGCCAATCAACCAGCTTTAACCCCTTCACGCATTGTCACATACATGTACGTGGGAGAATGTGGGAAGTTACTGCATCCCCACATACACGTACTTGATGGTGATCGAACGGGCTCAGAAGCAGGGCCCGTGTGATCACCGTGGGAGCCCGGCTGTATCTGACAGCCAGGCTCCCGTTGCAACAGCGGTGATGGTGATAACACCGATCCCGCTGTTTAACCCTTAAGAATAATAAACTAACATAGCAGGCAAACAAAGTAGCAATGCTAAAGCAATGTATTGAGGAAAACTCTTGAATTTACATAAACTAGAAGTATAGATAGGATCCTTGAGATGTGAATAGCCCTTTAATAGCGGTAGCGCTATGAAATCTGGGTTTTTTTATGTAATCCCAGATAGATTTGATGATGTTGATATGAGAGTGGGGGACATATTATCACCTCCAGAACTCCTTCTTTGAAGAGTGGTCACACCAAATTTAATTGGATTTAAACCAGAACAACAGACAACCAACGTTAATGTGAACTTAGCATAAGGCAAACATAGCCGAAGTTATGTCAAAGTGATAGTGACATGTATGTCTATGCAAAAACAATTGGTAAGCAGAGGATACAAACTCCGAGTTTAACCATACACTGACTGACACTTGCTATTACGCAGTTTAACATTTAAAATGCTCCAAAAATTTAGCTGTTTGCCTGTGTTTTTTATGCACACATGGCAGTTATATTGCAAAAAGCAATGTTTTATATAAAAAATAGTCCATTTTGATGACTGGTAAGTGTTACAGGCTTGTTATTTTGGAGAAATATTTGTGGATGTGTATCTAATTGAAGAGTGATGAAGACGTAGCTTTCCAAAACAAAAAGCCATCAAAAATTATTCCTTCATCAGCAGATGTGAAAACAAAATGGCGTTGATAATGAAAGATGCAATGGCACATTTTTTTTTAACATGGGAACTTTCAATATAACTTTGTTTTTTTAATGCCAACACTGGCACCAACAGTGTGGTATAGTAGAACGTGATATGTCTGGCTGAGTGGTGGCAGCTCTGGTAGCTGTGGCAACAAGAGTGGCAGTACAGTATGGAATAATATAATGTACCAGGCCATAGGACATGTCTCACTGAGTGGTGTCAGTGATTTTTTTGCATGGTAGCAGTGCTAGCTGTGGACAACTTGGTCCTTCTAATGGTTATAACGCCACCAGAAGCGATGAACACCCTCTCTCAGCCATTACACTTGAGGCTAGACAAGATAGAACTCCCATGGCAAACTGGCCCAACTCCTTCTAATGCTCTAACCTATTGGCCCAGAATTCCATGGGGTTATCTACTGGAATATAGGAGCACTCTAGGTATTACTGTACCTGCTGCTGCAGCTGGTGTCAGTTGCCTCTTGTGGTTCTGGTTGGTGCTCCGAGGTGGTTCATTATGTTCCAGATACAGTACTGGCTGCTGTTTTTCCACTTGGTACTTGCAGCTGTGGTACCAGCAGAGGAGGTAGAGCACAGAGTGAGTTGGACTGTGAGCAGGCAGAGGCTACCTGGCCACACATGCAACTGGCACTTCCAGTGGCCTCCCTAAAGGCTATGGATAGGTATACAACCTGTTCTGATAATATGCCACTTTGGCTCTCTTCGGGAGGCAAGGAAGAATTCCCTCATTTTGGTTTTATAGTACGGGTGTAAATGCACGGCGATCCAGTACTAATCCCTCTGCTTGACGCTAATAATACACTTGTCACAGAGTAAGCAGCAGAGCATACAGCTTGCCATATTTGCAAGTGTGTGCATGGACCAAGGGGCCAACCATTGTTGTTCTTCTTGGCCAGCGTGGTCATCATCATCTACAGTAACATCTTGAAATAAATAAGGATCAGCCTCCTCCCCTGGCTGTGACTTATCAAGGGCCCACTCTGCATCCAAAGAAGAGTCTTCTTTTTCTTCTCTTCCAATCTAGGAGTACTAAGTCCTCCACCATAATAACTCTATTCCAGATCTTCATTCTCCTTCCGGTTCCCCAGGTGGAAGCTGTTTTTCCTCTTCCCTCCATCATTGCATGAGAGTAAGTGTTTCCTGTAAGATATACAATAAAGGGATGATATCACTGATGCTGGTCTCTGGTGACAAATTTGGTGGCCTCCTCAAAGGGATTGAGAAACTGACACACTTCTGTAATGAGCCTCCAATGGCAGATCTCAAAATAACACATTGTCCCTGTGGTCTGCTGCATGCAGTAATCATTCACCGTCTTCTGCTCCCACCAAGTTGAAATGTCACAGATGAGATGGTGCATACCAGGCAGATCATTTTGTCACTGCACATCCAGCAGCGTGTTTTTAGTCACATAAGATCAGCTGAAATACACAGACACTTTTTTTTGGCTATGAACAGCTCCTTCTTTAAGCCACTATATATGTTAATAAAGTAGTGCACCCCCAAATTCAGCACTTGCACCATGCAGGGACAATATGTTATTTGACCCAATTGCAGCACAGCAACAATGTTGGTGTCGATGTCACTGATAACACTGCAAGTTGTAGTTGGCCATCCAACGGGATACTTGCTTCTAGGATACAGTGGAGCAGCTATGTGGCTCCTCTGATACAGGCTCTTTAGCTGTAAAATAGCATAGCAGCGCTTCACCCTACAACCATGAAACAAGGGAGGAGTGGAAGTATGGCTGTAGTGAAAAAAACAACTTTTTATTATGTGAAAAAAAAATTACTTTGTGTGACCCTGTGTCAGCTAACGCTGTTCATGCTATTATAGGGTAATTTTACGCAATTATGAGTTTTTTGCAGGACGACTTTTGAGGTGGAATCCACCACAGAGAATGCATCCGAACTATTCTACTCATTTCAATAAGAGTCAGGCAATTTTTTTCCTCTAGCTGATTTTTTCAGGTAGAGGAATAAACAAAGCGTCATGATCTACCTTCAAGTGGATTACGCTTTGCCAATCCCATTTAAATGAAAAAGAGGTGGAAAAAACCGCTAGAGGAAAAATCTGCTACTGACTCCCCTTGAAGTAAATGAGAGAGTTGGAAGGCGGATTCTCCCTGTGAACGTACCCTTATACAGATCACTAGTAGAGGTACTGTCACACAGGGGTATAAATACCGGGGTAGCTGAGGTAGCGGCTGCCACAGGGCCCGGAACATTATGGGGCCCGGGACCCAGAGCCCTGTGGCAGCCGCTACCGCGAACCCCACAAACTTCTATCATTATACTCTGGGGTCTTTTCAGATCCCCGAGTATAACGATCGGGGGCCCAGGGGAGGTAAGGGAACATAAAAAAGACTGTAACTCTCCTACGTTCCAGCAGGCTTCGGGCCTGTTTGGTGACGTCCCAGACGTCAGTCGACGTCATCATGTGTCGTGACACTGGCCTCACTTACGCGAGATCCAGTCCAACATTGAAGATGGCCGAAGTAGCGCAGCAGAGTGCATCTGAGCCAGGGAGAGGTAAGTATCATTGTTTTTTATGTTTGTATGCTCCCCTGGGTCTCCAATCATTATAGTCTGGGGTCTTTTCAGACCCCAGAGTATAATAATCATTCATGGGTGGTCCACAATGGGGCATACTACTGTGTGCAGGGGCCACTATGGGGCATACTATTGTGTGCAGGGGCCACTATGGAGCATAATACTGTGTGCAGGGGCCACTATGGAGCATAATACCATGTGCAGGGGCCACTATGGGACATAATACTGTGTGCAGTGGCCACCATGGGTCATAATAATGTGTGCAGGGGCCACCATGGGGCATAATACTGTGTGCAGGGACCACTATGTGGCATAATACTGTGTGCAGGGGCCACTATGGGGCATAATACTGTGTGCAGGGGCCACCATGGGGCATATTACTGTGTGCAGGGGCCACTATGTGGCATAATACTGTGTGCAAGGGCCACTATGGGGCATAATACTGTGTGCAGGGGCCACTGTGGTGCATAATAGTGTACGCAGGAATGCGGTTTGTGCATTGGGGTTGGGGGCGGCGGTTCGGGGGGGGAAACATGCCAAATGTTTGCCTTGGGGCCCAGCCATTCCTAGTTACGCCACTGCTGTCACATGTATAGTACAAACAGACCCCTTAAAAAAATAGATTTCCTTCTCACCTCTATTTTTCTTTTCAATTGGTTTGTGCTCTTGGCAATAGTTTCCCCACCCAAAAGTAGAAACAGCCATGTAAACTTGTATGAACTGTTAAACAGTCCACTCAGCAGTGCTTATTAACTTTACATAAATACATTTAGGGGCTCAAACCTTAACATACAACCTCTAGCCTCTATGCAAAACAGAAAGTTACCATGCACAAAACAAAATACATACTTGAAGTTATAGCATATCTTACATAATACATTCAGTAATAGTAAGATCACACAAAATGATGGTGGCAACAGTAAAGATGATCTACCCTTTAGACTTTATTATTGCATGCTTAATGGCATCTCTCCTATGGGATTGCCAAAATTTGCTGTTTGTGATACCTGTTTAGAAAATACATGGGTACAGTGAATTTGATGGTTGTGATTTGTAAATGAGTTTTAATAAATTTTATTTGCTCTCTTATACAGGATTGATCTCAAGACTTAAATATCCAGTGTGTTCTGTCAGAAGTACACCATCTACTGCTGGGCTTGGCTATGGTAAGAAGCAATTGATCTGAACAGTTACACACAAGCACAAAGTGGCCTAACATCAATAACTAGCCAGAAGCGCAACAAAAAAGTATAATTATTTACATTTTGCTTTTTATGTTATGTGTTTAGTACTTGGCTCCACTCCCTGTGTAGTGGCTGTTCTCTGGTACTGCGGCTCTGCTCCCTTTGAAGTCAATGGGAGATCAGCTTCATTACCGACACCCAGCAATTCTACAGGGCATGGAGCCAACTGCTTGCAGCCCAATAATGTGTATAATATAGGCAACGGAAACTGCCTCATAAACAGATCCGTGTGGGGTGTGCCCGTTGGTCGCCCATTGACTAATCAGATATTTATGGCCTATTGTAAGACCTTTAACGCTCTCTGTGTTGTAGTCTGCTGTTAGGGTGTATAGGATGTATATGTTTGTGTTTGGCGGTTTGTGTTGGTTACTCTACAGTAGCATTCACACAATACCAATCTAAAATTGAAAAAGCACTTCCCTATACATAGTGTTGCCACCAGAGATACGCAAACCTCTAAAGATTCTTTTTTTTTTGGGTTTGGGCGTTTTGGTCCAAAGATTTGTTTCAGGTTGAAGTTCAGTACAAACCCAGCCCACGTTATGTCAAAGTGAAAGTGACATGCATGTTTATCGAGAAACTTCTGTTTTTCGGGGGAAAGGTGCTTGCCTACAAACATGGCAGTTATATTGCAAAAAACAAAATGTGTGGCTGTGAGCCTAGTTGAAAAGTGAATGAAAATGAAGTGGCTTTCCAAACAAAAAGCTGTCAAAAATTATCTCTTCATGGAAGCAAATGTGAAATCAAAATGGTGTTTTTTTGGCACAGGTTATTTTTTGACATGGGGACCTTTTTTCAATATGCCTTTCGGGTATGCCTACACTATGACACCAACAGTGTTGTATAGTGGAATGTGATGGACTAGGCCACAGGACATGTCTAGCTGAGTGGTGGCAGTGGGAACTATGGAAGAATGAGTGGCAAGCATTACTGTATAGATTAATATGATGGACCAGGCCAAAGGACATGTCTGGCTTAGTGCTGACAGTGCAGTGTTAGCTGTGGCAGCATGAGTGGCAGGCAGTGCAGTATAGATTAATATGATGGACCAGGCCATCTAGCTGAATGGTGGCAGTTGTGGTAGCTGTGGCAACATGAATGGCAGTATGGCATGGAAGAATGTGATGGACCGGGTTGCAAGAGCTGATGTCCGGCTATTAAGGAGTAGCAGGCAGCATCTGATTATTGGGTAACCAAAAAGAAAAACCCTTAACAATCAGAGATTTTTCAGGTTAGCAGGCTGTGTCACTGTTTATTGGGTAACAAAAAAATTCAAGATTTTTAAAGAGGACCTTTCACGTCCTCATGTATATGGTGTTTTACATACCACTAGAAAGCCGACAGCGCGCTGAATTCAGCACACTGCCGGCTTTCCCGGTATGTGCCCCTGTGCTGGAGATATCGGCGGTGTAAGTTTCACAGTTTACTGTCAGAAAGGTGTTCCTGACAATCTAGCTGCACTGTGAGGAACGCCCTCCCTGACAGTTCTCGTTCATAGACTTGTACTGGGGGGGTGGGGCGTTCCTCACAGCTCAGCGTCATCGCCGGGCAGGTAGGAACGCCCCCTCTGACAGTAGAGCGCTATAGACGAGTACAGAGAGAGGGGACGTTCCTCACTGCCCAGCGATGACACTCAGCTGTGAGGAACGCCCCCTCAGTACAAGTCTATGAACGAGAACTGTCGGGGAGGGCGTTCCTCACAGCGCAGCTAGACTGTCAGGAACGCCCTTCTGTCAGTAAACCATGAAACTACGACCCCCGATATCTCCAGCCCCGGGGCACATAACGGGAAAGCCGGCAGTGCGCTGAATTCAGCGCGCTGTTGGCTTTCTAGCAGTATGTAAAACCGCATGTGCCTGAGGACATGAAAGGTCCTCTTTAAGATTACAAGGGTGAAAAAGAAATTTCTAAATTTGCCCCGTGACCCCCCCTCCCACAACCCCATGCAACCCACAGTTTGTGAAACAGTGCTTTAGATAAATCATTCCCCATTGCATCTTATACTTTTTCACCACATATTAACGTTTGCAGTCATGACTTTTGAAGAGGGGTGGCAGCTGGCTGGTAATCTTCCTGACCTTGGTAGGATCTTTTGAACCCACCCTTTACACCTGGGCAATGCCAGGTACCTTCTTTATTTTATTACATATTGCTTCTAGATGTGACAATTATACCTGTTTAGGTTGACTTATGTACGTTCACAGCTATTACACAGGGTATGACTGTATATGAAGAACGCATGCCTCAGAGACACAATCATCTATACCTTTACTAAGATGGCACTGATCTTTTTTAAGTACCAGACAGTGCATGTTTCCTATGATGTCATGTTTGCCAAATAGCACTATTTCCTTTCCGACCACATTGTGTACCCATGCAGCAATTTATGACCACATATGTGGAAGTGCATGAATTTTCTCCTTTAACCCCTTGTGAATGTGAACATTTTAGGCTAAGCCAAAAGGCAAATTCCACAAACAACAATTTTAAAACATAGTTTATTGAAGGATAATATCCTTATAAAAATACCACATAAACAAATACATAGGAACATGCAGGAACATACAGTACAGTAGTCATATTCTGAATATAGTTCCACTGGTGCATTAATGCAAAATATTGGCCCGCATTTCTTTTTGTGTACTTTTTAGGGCCAACTGAACATATTAAAAAAACATTAAATATCTAAATTTCACCTTCATTTTATTTTAATTCCTGCGAAATACTTAAAGGGGGTAACAAATTCCCCATATGCTGAATTATTTGTGAGGTGCAGTTTTGAGAATAGGGTAATTTATGGGGTGGTTATAATACAGTATATAGGCCTTTAAAATCCTCTTCAGAAATACCCTACATGTAATAATAATAATACATAGTACCAACATATTCCGCAGCACTGTACAATTTGTAGGGTTCAAGTATAGACAAAAAAGATATATTACAAAGAAATAGTCAATTCACACACTGGGACTGAGGGCCCTGCTCGCAAGAGCTTACAATCTATGAGGGTGACACAGGAGGTAGCAGGGGCGGCATAGGAGGTAGCATTGCTTATACAATAGTCAGACAATTTTGTAATAGAGGTTACTGTCATTACACATATATAAGGCTGTATGAGCCGTCACCAGTCGTGTCCTTTAACGTTCAGACGGTGCCTGGATAGATAAAGTTAGTCTGATACGGCATCATATCCTGTGAGGTAATGCGGGAGCATAAACAGAGGAGGGTACGTTTTAGGGATTCTAACTAGGAAAGGGTTTACATTAGGAGTTGTGATGCATGTGAATGAAAACTGCTATTTGGACACACAGCAGGGCACAGAAGGCAAGGAGCACATTAGGTTTGTGGAGGGCAGAATCATTTTCAGGTGCCATGACACATTTGTAGAACCCCTAAGGTTCCAGTGTAGTGGAAAGTAGCAAGAAGTGACCTCATTTTAGAAAACTGTACCTCTTAAAAAATTCAAGTCAAAGGAGTGATTCAGATCAAGGAGTATAGATGCTTTCCAAAAACAATTGCGCACTGGATAGTGCAAAATGAAATCTGAAATTTTTCCAGATATATCCTATTTCAGTTTTCGATATGGAATGCCCAGATTATATGTCATGCCCAGCTAGTGACACTGTGAAGCTCTCCAGGTATAAGGTTCTGTTTCTGGTAATGTTTTACCTGGAAATATGACAGGGCTTAGGAGTGAATGAGCACCATATACAATTTAATTATTTATACAGCATTGGTGGGCAATTGTAGAGGTTCTGAAGTAAAATTTTAAAAATGACCCCCAAAATATAGCTCAGTTTTAGAAACTACACCCCTTAAGGAATTTATCAAGGGATATAGTGAGCATCTTGAGCCTAGGAGTACTTCCAGAAATTAATATAGAAAGTAAAAATTAAAGGACACTGAGGCCTCTAACAATGCCTTAGATGCCATGGTCATGATTGATCACGGTAGCTATCCAGAGGGTTGACACCCAAAATCGGGTGTGAACTATGATTGTGGTTGTTACAGGTGAGTGACATCTGTATGTTACAGCTAACACCTGTTGGACGCCATGTCTGTCATTTTTATGTGAGTGGGTACCATGTTTATGTGACCCACTATAAGAAACAATACAACAGAGATCATAGTAACATAGTAGATAGAGTTGGATAAAGACACAAGTTCTGGAAGTCCATCCTATAAACCTACCAAGTTGATCCAGATGAAAGCAAAAAAAAAACCCCACAATGCTGACACCAATGGCCCCATCGGAGGAAAAAATTCCTTCCCATTTCCAAATATGGCCGTTAGACTAAGTCCTTGGATCAATAGCCTAGCCCAAAAACTTCTATTTCCAGCACCTATGATATTATTACTCTCAAGAAAGACATCCAGGTCTCTCTTGACCTTAGTTATTAGTCATCACCGCATCTTGTAACAGTGAGTTCCCTAATCTAGACGCTCTTACTGTAAAGAAGCTCTGCCTATGACAATGGTAAAATTTAGGATGCCCCCTTGTCATAGTTACAGGCCTAGGTGTAAAAAGATCATCATAAAAATAGATGATTGAAAAGCTCACTGTGTGGTCCATTGATATATTTGTGTGTCGTGATTAGGTTGTCCCTAACCCATCTTTTTTCCAAAATGAACAACCCCAAGTTTGATAACAAGCTTTATACTCAAATCCACCCATCCCCTTAATTACCTTGGTTGCCCTCTTCTGTACCTGCTCTAGTTCAGCTATATCTTTCCTATATACTCAAAACTGTGCACAGTATTCCACATGTGGCATGACCAGTGACTTGTGTAGCGGCAATATGATATTCTTGTTGTGAACCAGTATTCCTCTCATAATGCAGCCCGTGGTTTTATTTACTATGGCAGTTAGTTAAATAGTCTTACTACTTGTACAGTGAAGAATCCCCATCTATGATGCTGGTGAAATGTTCTTTCTTCTAGGTATAGAGGATGTCCTCTTGTCAATGTCACTAGTCTAGGTGTAAAAAGATCATTAGAAAGGTCTTTGTACTGTCCCTTCATGTATTTGTACATTGAGTTTAGATCTCCTCACAGATAAAATTGTTAATCTGTCATTTTACTCCAATCCATCCATTCCTCTAATTATCTTGGTCGCCTCTTCTGCACTCTCTCTAGTTCAGTTAGGTTATTTCTTATAGACTGGGGCCCATAATTGCGCACCATAGTCTATGTGTCACCCTACTAGTCATTTGTATAGAGGCATAACTGTGTTCTTGTCATGAGAATTTATGGCTCTTTTGATGCATCCCATAATTTTATTTGCCTTGGCAGCAGCTGCCTGGCGCTGGTTGCTAAAGGTAAGTTTACTGTCCACCAATGACCACAAGTTATTTTCGTCAGTAGTCTTACCCAGTGTTTTATTATTTAATACATAATTGTAACATTTTTTTGCATAGCCCAGGTGCATAACTTTACATTAATCCTCATTAATGGTGGGGTCCCACGCTGCGAAAACGCAGCGTTTTGGCCCCGGTGGAAACGCCACAGCACTAAAATACTGTGTTTTACAGTATCTGCAAAGTGGATGAGATTCTGTCTAATCCCATCCACACATTGCAGAAAAAAATCTGCACCGGAAAAGCTGCGTTTTTATAAATGCGAGTGTTTTTGAAAATCACAGCATGTCAATTATACCTGCGGAAACTCTATATAATATGGGAAGAATGTCTGCAGAGGAAAACTCTGCAAAAATGCAATGGAAAACGTTGCGGAAAAAACATGATGCATTTCCTCCGTGTTTTTATCCGCAGTGTTTTTTTGCTGCGTTTCGCTACATGGGGCCTTAGCCTCACAATCAGTTCACAAGTGAGACTAACAATGATGGTAAACCAGAAAGAAAGTTCTATATTAGTATATTGTGTGACTGAAGTTACTAAAACACGAATATGATTAGTTACAATTAGAATTATTTTATAATGTAAATAAATGTATAATTATAATTACATTGTTTGCTTTATTCCAAGGCTCATGGGAGATTGATCCTAAAGATCTGACATTCTTGAAAGAATTAGGAAATGGACAGTTTGGTGTTGTAAAGTATGGAAAATGGCGAGGACAACATGAAGTAGCAATCAAAATGGTTAAAGAGGGCTCCATGTCAGAAGATGAGTTCATTGAAGAAGCAAAGTGCATGATGTAAGTGAAACGAGGCAACTTTAACCACAGAGTTCCATTGTTAAGATTTAACCATTCATAGGCTGTATGAAAGCATATAGTTATAGCATGTGTGTGTGCAAGTTATCAATAACTAAGCAACTAAATCAATTTCTATTTCACCATAAGGGTGATGCCACATAAGGTGCCCAATGCGGCTCCAGTCCCAGGGTTATGTTGCAGAATATTTAGGATTAGCTAGTCTGCTAGTTATGGAACTATATTTTTATATACTCTTCTAGTTTTCATAATTTTCTAAATTATATACTTAATTTTTTGGTTATATACATCTAATTATTTGTGTTTATACATAGCCTGATTATCTTTTGTGTCTATATATCTCCCTAATTTTCTATATATACTTTAGAGATGAGAATACTTGTTTGCAACCAACTGGATTTGTTCTGAATTTTGCAAATAGTGCGGGTGCCAACAAAGCCCTGGCCATTGAGCCCCTGGCCCTAGCTATCTGGCACTCCCCAGATATACAGTACATGGTCTCACTAGGGGCACCCTTACTGAAAAATTATCACTATATGCTGATGATACAGTAGTATACTTAGCAGATGATGATCCTTCCTTGGCTTCTTTACTGTCTCTTTTGAAGTATTTGGATCCTTTTCTGACCTGTCAGTTAATTGGTCTAAGTCCATCCTTTTCTCTCTGTCTCGGAAATATGCTCCAAGCAGTGGCGTAACTAGGAATGGCTGGGCCCCAAGGCGAACATTTGACATGGGGCCCCCCCCCAAGCCGCCGCCCCCAACCCCCCAAAGCCGCCGCCCCCAACCCCCCCCACACACAAACTGCTTTCCTGCGCACACTATTATGCCCCATAGTGGCCACTGCATACGGTATTATGTCCCATAGTGGCCCCTGCACACGGTATTATGCCTCATAGTGGCCCCTGCACACGGTATTATGCCCCATAGTGGCCCCTGCACACGGTACTATGCAGCATAGTGGCCCCTGCACACAATATTATGCTCCATAGTGGCCCCTGCACACAGTAGTTTGCCCCATATTGGCCCCAGCACACAGTAGTTTGCCCCATAGTGGCCCCAACACACAGTAGTTTGCCCCATAGTGGCCCCTGCACACAGTAGTTTGCCCCATAGTGGCCCCTGCACACAGTAGTTTGCCCCATAGTGGCCCCTGCACACAGTAATTTGCCCCATAGTGGCCCCTGCACGCAGTAGTTTGCTCCATAGTGGCGCCTGCACGCAGTAGTTTTCCCCATAGTAGCCCCTGCACACAGTAGTTTGTCCCATAGTAGCCCCTGCACACAGTAGTTTGCCCCATAGTGGCCCCTGCACACAGTAGTTTGTCCCATAGTAGCCCCTGTACACAGTAGTTTTCCCCATAGTGGCCCCTGCACACAGTAGTTTGCCCCATAGTGGCCCCTGCACACAGTATTATGCCCCATAGTGGACCACCCATGAACGATTATTATACTCTGGGGTCTTTTCAGACCCAGAGTATAATGATCGGAGACCCAGGGGAGGAGAGAAACATAGAAAACACTGCAACTTACCTCTTCCTCGCTCCGGAGCACTCCCGTGCGCTACTTCGGCCATCTTCAATGTCGGACCGGATCTCGCGCGATCCAGGCCGGCGTCGCGACGCATGATGACGTCGGCTGACGTCTGGGTATCACGTACCTCCCAGAACCGGTTTAGACCAGATTGACACAAAAGCATATTTCAAGACATCACTTAATGTTAAAAGGTCAAAGATAGCAACTTTTGGACGTTTGTGCTATAGCCTTATCTTAACCACATCCTGTACTGGCATACAGCGCAGACTTTGTGGTGGGCGAGATGCTTTGAGCAATAACTTCTATTTTTCTTAACAGCATATATGTCTGGCAAGCAAAATATTTTTAACCCTTACAAGGGGTTAACTGAAAGTAGTAGATATGTTATATATATATATATATATATATATATATATATATATATATATATAATAAAATACTCGACCATTTATAAAGAGAATCATATAAAATGACAAAGGGCTGTCCAGAAAGTTTCGAAAATAATTCCTAGATGAAATCATGTCTTTTAGTGATCTACTTTTGCTTTACAGGAAACTATCCGATCATAATCTGGTTCAGCTATATGGAGTCTGCACAAAACAACGTCCAATCTTTATCATTACTGAGTATCTCTCCAATGGCTGCCTGTTGTCGTACCTGAAAGAGGTTCGTTCACTTGTGGGAACAGGCGACCTTCTGTCTATGTGTAGTGATGTATGCGCTGCAATGAATTATCTTGAGTCCAAACAATTTCTGCACCGTGACCTGGTAAGAAATATTATGTTCAACAGTAAAAAAAAATTTTTTCACACTGCCATGTTCTGATCTATGAGCCGGCCACATTTCCAGGACTGACCATGACAATGTAAATGGAACTTAGGGGTGTTAGGGGTAGTAAGCCGTGAGCGATACTGTACCAAACTGACCTAAAGCTGTGAATTAGGTACAGTAGCCCTCGGTCCATTCATGAGCTCACTACTACATAACTCACTGTGATGCAGAGAGTTTCATTCACATGGCAGTGATCAGTTTGGGAAATTTGGCAAGCACATGGAAAGCGTTTCTTGGATGGAACATGGCTGTGTGAATACACCTTTAAATAGCATAAAACTGACAGAGATCTTATTACTTGTTTTTATAGGCGGCCAGGAACTGTTTAGTTGCTGAAGATGGCACAGTAAAAGTTTCAGACTTTGGCCTCTCAAGGTATAGTGAATTATTTGTTGCAGGCTTATTATTTAGACCTTAGAGGAGTTGTCCAGTCCTGACAGGTCATCCAATTGGTGGAGGTCCAACACTTGAGGGAAACCATCCTAACATGCTTAGTGGGATGGGCGGGGGCAGGATTTATCAAGCAAGTATCTTGCACCTTTTTTTCTTGTTTTAATTATTTAAATTTTTTTTTTTATTCTTTCTTTGTTGTGTGGGCAGAATGTATGTTTGTTTTGTACCGATTTTCATTTTGCTTTATTCACAGAAAAGTGGACATGCTTTATCTGGAATAACATTTTACAATCTTTTTTTAAAAGGGCACGATTGCACTCCACTACTTGGGCAACGTAAAAAAAAACAAAAAAAAAAACAAGAAATATCTGAAAGCAGTGGAATCACAATTTCCTTGAAGTGTATTGCCACATTACACATCACAGGTCTTTTTAGTAAATTTAGTGCATGCAGATACACTCAGGAAAAAGGTGTATACAACTAAAAAGGTGCACAAAAGATGCAGATAATAAATTCTACTCAAGTATATTGTGGAAAGCGGGCAGGGGGCCCTCGGTCTAAAATGAGCACCTGAGCTCCTTAGTTACACAACTGAATTTAACTATATAGCAGTGATTCCTAACCAGCATGGTTCAGCACTCTGAAGGGCCACGATACTCCACTGCACTACAGAGACAAAAAGACTACAGATTTATTAAAAGCTTTTAGCAGACACATGCAAAGCGGCTTGCATGCACGTCTAATACTAATACCACCCTGATGCTTCCTTCCAAAGAGGCGTCCACTAGAGTGGAGACTGACTTTTCTTGTCTTGGTGACCATTATTTGATAGGGATTAAGGTCATTTTTTCCAACCTGAGCCTGAAAAGGTTGGGAAATACTGGTATACAGCATGTCTATTTAGGACATATACAGGTGCATCTCAATAAATTAGAATATCTTTGAAATGTTCATTCATTTCACTGATTCAGTAATTCAATTCATAATCAGCAGTCTTCCATGATTGTGTGTCCTACTGAACCAGACTGAGGGACCATTTAAAGGCTTAGGAAACCTTGGCAGGTAACACACTGAATTTACAATACTGAACTTTTTTAGAATCTTCACATTTTCTTAGATTTTGGTTTTCATTACCTGTAATCCATAATCAACATTTACAGAAATTAAACACTTGAAATAGAATACTCTTTGTGTAAAGAATCTAGAAAATATAGGAGGTCACTTGAATTACTGAAAGAAATAAACGTTTAAAAGTTATTCTAATTTATTGAGATGCACCTGTATATATGATCTCTGTATCAGATAAGTCCTAGAAAGATATAATCAGCACAGAGTTTGAGTTCTTTAGATTAAAAATTATGTTTAAAATATAGGAATAATATAAAATATAATATTTAACTTTAACCATTTAATGTAAAATCTGCACAGATGTCATTGAATGTAAAACATGGTTTTATTTTGGTCAGGTATGTATTGGATGATGAGTATACAAGCTCACTGGGCTCAAAATTTCCTGTCCGTTGGTCTCCTCCTGAAGTTCTCCTGTACAGCAAGTTCAGCAGTAAATCAGATGTGTGGTCATTTGGTAAGTGATATTAAAAAGGATTTTCCATCTCTTTCAGTACCCTCACATTTGTTTGCTACTCTTTATTACTATGCTGTGTGAAACCCCCTGTGAGGTAACAATCTTATGTTGCAATAAAACTAAAGAATTTGAAGAAACCTCAAAGTCCAGACCTGTAAAAAGAATTGTAACCTAAAATTGTGAGTGTTTGCATATCTATGGATCTCTGTTGTTCTTGAATGTAGCCTGGAGCAGTACTCCTACCATGAAGGCCCTTCAGTAAAATAAACTACTCAGCACCATTTCCTCCATCTTCAATGGACCAAGCTTTGCAAATATGATTTCTCAGTCCCCTGAGGCAAAAGAAAAAAAGGAACAACAAACACCAGTGTATCTGATAACAAAGTCCTTATTTCCTGCTTCTCCCATCTCTTAAAGGGTACCTGAGTTTTCAAGAAAAATTGAAATATTTGTGGGGTCGTGCTAGGCGATTTATTCTGATTATATAAGCCTTCATACATGGTGTCCTATCAGTTTTTCTGCTACTAATAATCACATTATGGCTACAGCACATTTTGCATTTGTCTCTGAGGCATTATTATCCTTTACTACTGTTAATACTGGGTTTACACGTAATTCTGCCAGAAGAAACTGTACAATAGCAAACAAATAGCTGAGAAAAGACCAAGTGACCATCATATAGGAGATCCAGGAACAAGGAACTGTTAATATAGGGCATGCATGCAGGCATGACACAGGGAAAACACTAATCTATGAGCACAGTCAGAAATTCTGCTTGCTATAGTTATAAATATAAATAATTCTGACAGTTCAAAAGAATGACATCATCATGCTGCAGCTAAACAGTACTACTTTATATACTGACTTCACAAAATGCCATTCATACCGTATTGTAACAAAATAGACAAATATAATATTGGTCTTTCTTTTGCACAGTAGACTCTATTTATACTATGTATAGGAGATATATATGGAAAAGATATGTCTGGTTAGTAACAACATTTATCAAAACGTATGCTGTGATGGACCAAACTTATGTCCACATAGTTTTCTTGTGGTATACTGTATGTATAGTTTAAACGGGTTTCTGGATTTTTCAGATATTTAAATATAGGCAGTAAATTGTATAAACATATAAAATACACATAAAATAAATATATAAAATAAAAAAATACCGTATTTTTCAGACTATAAGATGCACCGGACCATAAGACACACCTAGGTTTTTAGAGAAAAATAGGGAAAATTTAAAGCAAAAAATGGTAAAATATTTAATAACATATGGGAGTTGTAGTTTTGCAACAGCTGCAAAGCCACATTGACAGGTGGTCCTGCAGCTGTACAGAGATGCATAGGGCATCTTTTTTTGTGGGGCCAGGTATACTTTTTAGTTATGCCATTTTGGGGAATTTTTTTTTTTTAATACTGTATATTATTTTTTTTTTTCCACAATTTTATTAGCCCCCCTAGGGGGGCTTGAACCTACAATCATTTGATTGCAAGTCCCATAGACTGTATATTACTATTGTCTATATATTGTCTATGACCAGCCGCAATAGTAATATTACTATGACAGGCCTGGGAGCCTTCATTAGGCTCCTGGTTGTCATAGGAACAGGATGGCTCCCGCAACAAGAAAGATACGGGGCCAGTGGATACCACACTTTAAGGGGGCCTTGAAGTAGTAATGCCCAAGATCACTGTGGACTCTGATCGCTGTACATTACAGCAGAGACCAGGTTGCTATGGCGACCGCTCTGCAACAGAGCGGTGCCTTCATCTTTACAGACCCGGCGGATTCCGGGATGAGTTCGCTGGGACACCCTGTCCTTGCAGCCCAGGGCCCGCATATCATCCCACTCCTGCCGCTGCAGGAAGCCAGCAGTGGCAGGAGTGGGGCGATGCTGGACCCTGCTCCTCCATGCCCCACCCCCACCAAAACACCCCACATTCTGACTGTAAGACGCACCCCCATTTTCCTCCCAAATTTGGGGGAAAAAAAAGTGCGTCTTATAGTCCGAAAAATATGGTTCTTCCCATTTACACAATGACAAGGATCATTGTCATTGTTGGAGCCAGGTTGTCTGGTGCTTCAAAGATGAGTTATGTGTTCTTTTAGTTTATGCTGCCTCTATTTTTGAAACAAGTAAGACATCTCATTTATCACTTGGTGCTGTTTCTTGGCAGTATTTAAAAGTGTAACCTGCTGAGATCAATACTTTAAAACTGTATAGGCTATTGAAGTGAATAGAGCCTAAAGAAATAGTATTTTAAATATAGAGCTAAAATAGTTTGATATATATTTTAGGCTAAGGCCCCATGTTGGGAAACGCAGCTTTTTTTATTGTTGCAGATTTTGTTGCGGGTTTTTTGAGCCAAAGCCAAGAATGGCCACAAAAGGAATGGGAAATATATAGGAAGCTCTTATACTTCTACCTTCTGCTCAATCTACTTCTGGCTTTGGCTCAAAAAACCACAGAGAACTCTATAAGAAAAAAAGCTACGTTTCCGCAACGAGTGGGCTTTAGCCTTAGAGCAGGAACTGTGGCAAAAATCCTAGGCACACAATCTGACAAGGAAGTGCCATTCCATATGGAATCCATAAATAGAATTATCACGTCCATTCCTTCTGCAGATTTTTTTTCTGTGATGCTCTAAAACATTTGAGCAGATTTTTTTTCCTCAGTATGTGAACAGGGTATTAGATACCCCATTCACTTGGAAAGAATGTTAGAATGTTAGTGGATTTATTTAAGATTCAGGTGCAGGGTCTGTACCACAATGTTCATAAAATTAACATGTGAACAGGACCCAAGGCTTTGTTCACACTAGACTTGTTAAATGTGCAATGGGTCCTATAATAATGGCAGTGTCATACTGGGATGTATAGGGCCAACCCTACTGCTACTGGCGCACAAGACATTAAAAAGTCACATCACTTTCCTGGCCCCGTCAGATTTATTATCATTTACGCCAGTTTTCTAGCATAAATGATGCCAGAATTCTATGCCAGCTAAGAGCTAGTGTTGAGTTTTGTTTAGGCGCACAGACCCCAGATGATGCGCCTAATTTATGACGAGGTGTGAACTTCATTATTAATTAGGCGCAAATTCGGGCATTGTTCTTGAAAAAAACAGCCTTAATATTTTATTTATTACTCAGAGATGTCGCAGTCTATATTGATTGTGGCATCTGAAGGGTTAAATGGCTGAAATTATTGCCTATGCCATTAGATCAGGCACTATCACTGCAGCATAATGGTACAATGGTGGACAAGAATAAAACTACAAGTGTCAGCAGATCCTGAGGATCTGGGGCTGCTAAGGGTTGTAGTTCTCAGAGGGTTAGGGGACAATAAAGGCCTGTTCAGATGGCGGAAAATGAAGAGAAACTGAGAAATTGAGGCAAACTTCTACCTCAGATCCATCTTCACTTTATAGCCCTAGCTGCGTTTCTGCAACGTGGGGCCTCAGGTATAAAAAAAAAAAAAAAAAATACACTCACCTGACTTTGGTCATCTATCAAAAATGGGGGGAAGTGATTCCTATGGGCCCAGAAATCGAACACAACCCTTGCATTAAGTTTGGCTATAGTCTTTACATAGGTTAGTAGGTTATTGTCAGTGTGAACTTGACAATGACAATGAACTCCATAAAGGTAGTCATCCAACCTGTCTACCACCATCCACTTGAATTCCAAGAATTCCAGGTTGTAGACTGAATAGCTATGTTCACTGGGAGTCAGACCTTGACTGATATAATTAATAGGCCATAGTGTGCCATCATGATCTTCATACCGTCCTGCTCCTAATACCTCAAAGAAAGCATCCACATGTAACACATATGGTCTACTGAAATTCACAGAGACGAAAACGGAACCTTGATTCAAACAAGTCTTTAATCTCTCAAAAGCCTCTTGGGACACAATAGCTATCAGTGTTTTTATTGTCTGCTCTCTAGCTACTAAAGTAGCTTCTTGATGTGTTTCTTTAAAAAGTTAATGAAAAGATAGGGGAATCGTTCTTGGTTAGTGCTTTTAAACCTCAGAGAAATTGGGTCATGAGTCAAAGCACCATGGAGCACTTGGTCCAAACAACAGTTGTCTACCACTTCAGGATTCCTCCCTTTCTGAACACTATTCAGTGTGCCACCTTGTCCAAACTATAAAGATAATGTCATTGACAGTACCAGGACTAAAGAGCTAACACATTACGTTTCTTAAATGCCTCACCAGAAGGTGTCTAATAAATAGTATTGCATCACAATTTCTCCTTCCACAACATGTATCTTAAAGTGATCTTCCAAGATATCACTCAACTGTGGAGAGGAGCTGAGCTGTCTTAGCTCTTTAGTCCTGGTACCGTCAGTGAAATTGGAAAGTGGAGGGGAACTTAAATCACTATTTGGTCAATTTGAAATATATATCAGGGTATAATATGTAAGTAAATCAGTGTAATATTAATACAGAATAAATATGCTGGATCCTATCAAATAAAATTAAGACCATTAAGTCATTCAGACCACCAGGGTTCAGACTTTTCAGATGATATATCCATTGTTTCCATGCCAAGCACTATGCTGCTCACTCACTCACCATATTCTTGATAACCGCAGTTGTGGGTACTATAGTTGTATGGGCCATATTAATATTAACAATTTCAGGAGCCACGCTGCTCATTTGCCATACATAGTACAGAGGTGGATTTAGGTAGTGCAGTGGTGCACATCGTATGGCGGGTGAGCAGCATTATTATTATCTGTAGCTGTGCTGTGTTGGTACAGCTGAACTGCAGAGGTCCTGGCGGTGGGCCCCTATAAACAATTCCACTGGTGGGCCCTAGACAACCCAGTCTGACACTGCATCTAGAAAAGCTTCTCAATTCAGATAAAAAATTCTCAGTAGGGTTCACAGCCAGCACTCTGTATGTTTTAGGATCCTGAAGTAATTCATATGCCATCTTTATCCATAATGACAACATTGCACCTCTTGTCAGATGGTGTAAATAAAAACCACCAAATTAAAAAAAAAAATCTAAATGATGTAAACCACTGGTTTTTTTTGCCGTCCAAAAAAAATTGTATAAAAACCAATCACAACCTCAGACAATTCCCAAAATCATATAAATAAAAAAAAAAAACTTACCTCCATACATGGAAATATGAAAAAAAAAGTTATGGGTTTCAGAATTTGGCTACTCAATACGATTATTAAATACAATCCCGCAAAAAATAAGCCCTATATGACTCTGTAAACATAATAAAAAAGTTCTGGCTATTGCAAGAAGAGTAAAAAACAAAAATGTAAAAATAAAAAATGGCTGTGTTGGGATGGGGTTAAATTTAATGTAATAGGGTTAAGGAGGATCTGTCTCCAAGAAAATGCTAAATAAAACACATTTATTTTTATTAATAAAACACATTTGATTCCTGCTGTTCTCTTGATCAATTTGGTGTTTTGCTTTTTAAAATCCCCTTCAAAAGATATGACCCTTGGAAGATTATATGTAAACCAAGTAATTCTCCAAGTGGGCAGGAACCTTATGTTTTTCTATGAGAAAATAAGTTCCTGCCCACATGTAGAATCAGAGCTGGTTCACATATAATCTTAGAGGGGTCGGATCTTTGGAATGAGTGAACGGATTTTAAAAAGAAAAACACCAAATTGATCAGGGGAATGGTTATGGGATGTTATGCTATTTATCATTTTCTACTTGGTGACAATGTATCTAAATAATGTGATTAAAATACACTGCAAAAGAAACCTAATTCCAAAATATATACTGGTAAATATTGCAAAATAAATCAAAGTATACTAGATTTGTAATATATAGATTCTGTTCCGACTGACAACATTTTGGCTTTAAACATAAACATTTTAATCTAAACCTAAGAAATACACTTTAAATTTTTTAGGTGTTCTGATGTGGGAAGTTTTTACATTTGGAAAGATGCCATATGAAAGATTCAGTAACAGCGAAATTGTGGAACAAATAATAAAAGGAGTTCGATTATACAGACCTCAGCTTGCTACAGAAAAAGTGTACAGTGTGATGGTTAGCTGCTGGGAAGAGGTAAGAGTAAGGGTTGACCTTTTTGACAAACATTTAGAGGTAGTCATTTATTTTAATGGATGCAAAACTGGATGGTACAAATGATGAAAACGTATGCAAACGGATGGCCAGCGGTTTCTATAGAGTTAATATAAAAAAAATAGATTCTTTTATCTGTTGTCACAAAATAATTGTATACCGCACGTTTGCGTCCAAGAAAATATGGACAGAAATATGTCTGTTTGATATTATTATTTTAAACGCTGACTCTATGTAGACAGAGAGCTATGAGCTTGGATCCATTTTCATCAATTTTTAGCATCTGTTTTAGCATCCACTAAACAAATACTAGATTTTTTACACACAA
Source organism: Leptodactylus fallax (assembly GCA_947044405.1). Lineage (NCBI taxonomy): Eukaryota > Metazoa > Chordata > Amphibia > Anura > Leptodactylidae > Leptodactylus > Leptodactylus fallax. Next base: position 315,073 of record CAMRHE010000927.1, read on the forward strand.
AAAAACTTGTAAGCTATACTTAAGGTGAAGAGCTGAGTGTGGGGGTAAATGTGAAGGTGGCGGGGGTAAATGTGAAGGTGGCAGGGCTGAATGTGGGGGTGAAGGTGGCAGAGCTGTTTGGGGTCATAAAGTCTCACACAAAAAGTTCAGAAAATTTGGAAACCACTTCTCTAGACAAATCAACTGTCAGACAGCAAGAGGGCTCACATAATATTCTTGTTTTTTTATTTTCTGTTGTTTATACCCATTCCTTGGCTGTACAGAGAGTACTACTAATAGCATTATGAAATAATATAATAATTGTTGCCATAATCCAGAACTATGGGGTTTCAAAAACTCACATGTAGCAAGCTCATTGTTTTACGGAAATGCTGTGGATTTTCTCTCTCACATATTTGTTTCTTTCATTTTTCACAGAAAGTGGATGAGAGACCAAGCTTTCGAAACCTAAAGGCAGCAATTCTGGAAATTATGGAAGAAATGTAAAACATAGAGAAATGAAACTAGAGTCTTGTCTTCAGATTTGCAATTCTAAATCACCACATTCACTGGACTTCATTTGTAATCTATGATGTAGTTTTGCTAGTACTATGTGATATAGTTGCTGTAAGAGCAATTGGAGTGGAATTGATTTCAACAAATTGTTAAATTTCTTTTGTATTTATAGAAAACTGTTACCACATTGTACTTCATGTCCCATTTCAGGAACTATTATGTATATACAGTATGTGCAGTCCAATATCCATATATAAAATGTAAGCATATTTACATGTAGTGTAATGTTGTACCATGTTGAACATGCAGGCCGAACTGTGGGCAGAAGGTGATTGAGCAGGAGAAGCTTAGCAGATTGATATATAGTTTTGTGAGAAGAAAATTCAGCATAACCTATAATTTTTTACACTTTAGTTCCTACTCACTATGGTATAATAAAACTGAATGATTGATAGCTATCTCTGTTTGCACATTAATACATGTATACATCCAGGCGGTCAGTCACTCAATAGGACTGCCTATTGGACTCCTAAACTGAGAGTGAGGGTGGGTTCACACTTGCGCTTGAGTCCGTCCGCAGCCAATCCGAGTGAAAATCTCAGGAAACAGGATAGGCATCGGATACCGACAGGTTAGCGACGCATTGCTTAAAACCCATTCATTTGAATGGTTTTTTAAAGCAATGCGCAGGTGTGCGCTTACACCCTCTGCACAGCGAATCCAGTTTTTTCGTCGGAAAGAAAGTCGGACATGCAGGACTTTGTGTCCGACGTAAAAAAAGGGCTTTGCAGCACAGAGGGTGTAAGCGCACACCCGCGCATTGCTTTAAAAACCATTCAAATGAATGGGTCTTAAGCAATGCGTCGCTAACCTGTCGGTATCCGATGCCTATCCTGTTTCCCGAGATTTTCACTCGGATTGGCAGCGGACGGACTCAAGCGCAATTGTGAACCCACCCTTAGAAGGAATTTAAAAAAATAAATTACATGTTATACTAAATATTTTCAAATAATATTCTATATCGATCCGCTCAGCATCTCCATCTGCTCCATAACATGCTGCCCAAAGTTTGGACACCATGTTAAATGTTACAGGTTTACTTTAAATTAATAGTGTTTGACAGTCTAAAAAGTTACAAGATATCTAAATATGCCTACGATGCAACAGGATTTTTACTATGTGTTTTTAAACATCAATACATTTCTTTAAAGGATAGATACACAGTTAAAAGAATAGGCGTATGTACTAACTCCCCCCCCCCCATAACCCTCCAAGGCTCAAGGGTCTCCTGGGCCGGGGAACCCAATGATTTCATATCTCAGTGACATCTCCACAGCCCTTTTTCTGGTCAACCAGGGTAGAAAGAAAAGGCCTCACTTTTTAATTGCCCAAAACTGATCATAAAGTAACCGATGATGAGAAATGTAAACTGGCATTGGTACAACAAAAAATATACCACCTACTAGGGTCAATTTCAGAGGAAGCTAATTTACTTCTAAGTATATTTTTGGATTATGGGAGGAAACCAATGCAAACACACAAGTTTCATGCTGATGCAGTTCTTGACCAGATTTGAACCCAGATCTTTAGCGCTGCCCCACAGAAGCACAGAACAGTTTTTATTAATAGGCCCAATATGACAAAACGGCAAAAAAGTGTTGAAATACATCTTTGGAAAATTATCCCTTATAAATTGCTTCTAAACTATTTTCTACCAGTTGTCAGTTATTGTAGCTCATCTACATGGAAGTGAATAGAGCAGAGCTGCAACAGCATACACATCCTTTGGACAGGTATAGTACAGCCATGTTTTTCTAATCCTGTACAATACCTTTTAAAAGAATGTTTTTTAATCAGCATATACTGTAAAATGTATAAAGCTTTACAAAGCTATATTTTACAAAATACTGAATAATTTACTGATAACTTCATTGTGAAGTTATATCCTCCCCCTCCAAAGCACTGACCTCCTCTCTGCTCCTTTGTTTCTTACAGTGTCTCCTGTATGAATAGGAGGTGAACTCACAATATAGGTCTATGGGAGTCAGATCTAATAGACTGTCACGGTGAGTCTGAGCTCGTGTTCATACAGGAAATACTTTGTGCATCAGAGGAGCAGAGATGAGGTAGGGAGGGAAAGCACATAACTTCACAGTAAAGCTGTCAGTAAGCTATTCAGTAGTATTGCTCCACACACAGGATCATTTTTCAAGTGGGGGGTATTGATTTTTTTAATGCAATGCTTCTTTAAAGTGTTTTTTGGGGTTTGAAGCAATTGGTTACAGATCAAGAAAAATGGACAATAAAAATTATTTAATTTACTGATTCTGTTCCACTCTCAGGCTATTAATCCTCTTTTCTCTCTGTTTTGAAGCTAGTGTGTTGACTTTATGTCCATGTAATTGCTAACAAAATTTAACAGTTAAAAATGTAGCTTGTAGTGTATTATTCACCTCACCCTGTTCAAGTGATCAGCTGTGGCTCCAGCCACATCAGGTAGCTAGATGCCTCCTCCCTGCTTCTCTCATATCCTCTGTCAGAAAGTACAACTCTCCTTATCTTTACAGTCAGTCATGTCAGGTTGTCAAGGTGACAAATACCCTTGGATGACCCCCCCGATGGCCTATATAAATAGTTTCCAGACACCATCTGTTTGCCCGCAAGGTAGATCCTTTCTTGGCTAATTCTTTTTATGTTTTTGACTTTCTTATCCCAACTTTGACCTTTGCCTTGTTCCTGAATTACACTTCTGTCTAGTCATTTGAATGTATTGCCTGGTTCCTGGCTTGATGCATGTTAGCCACTATTCCATTGACAATCCCTGGCTACATTTTGCTACAAGCTTTTGACTACAGCACACGCACCACCAACTGCACCAATTTCAACTAGGAAACTACATATCTCTTTACAGGGCTTAGGCTGAGGCCCCACGTTGCAGAAACACAGCTTCTTTTATTGCAGATTTTGCTGTTTTTTTGAGCCAAACCTAGGAGTGGCTACAAAAGGAATGGGAAATATATAGGAAGCTCTTATACTTCTACAATCTGCTCAATCCACTCCCGACTTTGGTTCAAAAAGACGCAACAAAATCTGCAACAAAAAAAGCTGTGTTTCCGCAACGTGGGGCTTCAGCCTTAAACAGGTTTTGCAGATCCAAATATATGTTTTATACTGATCCACAGGTTTGGTCATCAATATCGGATCTGTGAGGGTCTGATAACTGGAGTAATAGCAGTGGCATTGGGGAACTGCACCTCTTCTCAGTGAGGTCTTGGCCAGGGCACAGAGGTTGTGGGAGGAGGGAGTCTTTTTAGAGATAGGTGCAGGTCTAGGTCATAAAAGTCTTTAATGAGAAAGGCCTAAATTCTGGGTAGTAATTACAGCAAACAGATTATATTCTTGCAGTTCCAATCGAGGATTACATTTAAATTAGATCTAAATTGAGATAAAATTAATGAAATGAAGCCCCGAAACTGGTCAAAAAAAATTAAAAGAGCAAAGGGTCAGGCCAAATAACCGGTCCGGTATGACTCCTCACAATTATGAGAGGTATTGATGCACAACATTGGAGGTAACCCTAGCTATTACACTCAAAGGGTATTCCATATAGACACACCATGCACCCTGAGGCCAGGGCCCCATTTTGTGAAAACGCTGCATTTTTGAAAATCGCTGCATGTCAATTATACCTACGAAAAAGCTGGCGTTTTTGAAAATCCATATAGGTATAATAGGGATTAAAAGGTAAATTATACCTATGGAAACTCTGGCATTTTTGCAAATCCATATAGGTATAATAGGGACAAAAAGGGAGGGGGGGGTTACAGCCAGCCCCCACACGGATCATCTATTTTACAGGTCAGAAGATCACATTTTACACTCTTCACATTGAAATTGCAACACCATGAAGGAAAAGTCTTGGAATTATGGAAATCACATGTTGGATATACAGTGGGGAAAAAAAAGTATTTAGTCAGCCACCAATTGTGCAAGTTCTCCCACTTAAAAAGATGAGGCCGGCCTGTAATTGACATCATAGGTAGACCTCAACTATGAGAGACAAAATGAGAAAACAAATCCAGAAAATCACATTGTCTGATTTTTTAAGAATTTATTTGCAAATTATGGTGGAAAATAAGTATTTGGTCAATAACAAAAGTTCATCTCAATACTTTGTTATATATCCTTTGTTGGCAAAGGATTTCTGAAAGTCTTCACAAGGTTGGCACACACTGTTGCTGGTATGTTGGCCCATTCCTCCATGCAGATCTCCTCTAGAGCAGGGATGTTTTGGGGCTGTCGCTGGGCAACACAGACTTTCAACTCCCTCCAAAGGTTTTCTATGGGGTTGAGATCTGGAGACTAGCTAGGCCACTCCAGGACCTTGAAATGCTTCTTACAGAGCCACTCCTTCATTGCCCTGGCAGTGTGCTTGGGATAATTGTCATGCTGAAAGACCCAGCCACGTTTCATCTTCAATGCGCTTGCTGATGGAAGGAGGTTTGCACTCAAAATCTCACAATACATGGCCCCATTCATTCTTCCATGTACACGGATCAGTCGTCCTGGTCCCTTTGCAGAGCAACAGCCCCAAAGCATGATGTTGCCACCCCCATGCTTCACAGTAGGTATGGTGTTCTTTGGATGCAACTCAGCATTCACTCTCCTCCAAACACGAGTTGTGTTTCTACCAAAAAGTTCTACTTTGGTTTCATCTGACCATATGACATTCTCCCAATACTCTTCTGGAACATCCAAATGTTCTCTAGCAAACTTCAGACGGGCCCGGATATGTACTGGCTTAAGAAGGGGGACACGTCTGGCACTGCAGGATCTGAGTCCCTGACGGCGTAGTGTGTTACTGACGGTAGCCTTTGTTACGTTAGTCCCAGCTTTCTGCAGGTCATTCACTAGGTCCACCTGTGTGGTTCTGGGATTTTTGTGATCATCTTGACCCCACGGGGTGAGATCTTGCGTGGAGCCCCTGATCGAGGGAGATTATCAGTGGTCTTGTATGTCTTCCATTTTCTAATTATTGCTCCCACAGTTGATTTCTTCACACCAAGCTGCTTGCCTATTGCAGATTCAGTCTTCCCAGCCTGGTGCACGTCTACAATTGTGTTTCTGGTGTCCTTACACAGCTCTTTGCTCTTCACCATAGTGGAGTTTGGAGTGTGACTGTTTGAGGTTGTGGACAGGTGTCTTTTATACTGATAACAATTTCAAACAGGTGCCATTACTACAGGTAATGAGTGGAGGACAGAGGATGCTCTTAAAGAAGAAGTTACTGGACTGTGAGAGCCAGAAATCTTGATTGTTTGTAGGTGACCAAATACTTATTTTCCACCATAATTTGCAAATAAATTCTTAAAAAATCAGACAATGTGATTTTCTGGATTTTTTTTTCTCATTTTGTCTCTCATCGTTGAGGTCTACCTATGATGTCAATTACAGGCCTCTCTCATCTTTTTAAGTGGGAGAACTTGCATAATGGGTGGCTGACTAAATACTTTTTTCCCCCACTATATACTAATGATATACATATGATAAAAAATGGTAACAAAATACTCAAAACATCTCAATTTAGGGGGCGTGGCCTGGCTATGGCGGAGTGAGGTTGTTGTTTCCTCAGCTCCTTCCCCCGACTCACCCGAGCCAGCGCTGAAACTTGCTGACCGGCACCTCTGCAGCCCACCGGACTATGGGCAAATTCAATAGGGGCCCACGATGGACAAGTTCCTCCAAAATGGCGCCCGGCATCACCGCTCCACAGCGCGGCTCCTCTATAAGCGCCTTGCCAGCGCATGCAGCCGCTGCACTGATTGAGGCGCCCCTGTCCCCTCTGGTGTCTGAGGCCTGCTCCCTTAGCCCCTCGGAGTCATGGATCATAAAGGAGTCTGGGCCTCGCTCAGCTCCTGTGTCGCCGGGGTCGGCGGCGGCCTATGAGCAGGACTGGCCGTCGCTGCCACTGTCCCCCTTGCCACCCAGATACCGGCAACCAGCGGAGGCTACCCCTGCACTGCAGCCCAAGGGACCACCAGGAGGTGAGGAGACCCCCATCCTGTCCCTGCCCCTGGCTACCTCCACTCCCACTACAGCCCTGTGCCCCTTATTGAGGGCCCCTCTGTTAACTCCTCCTGGCACTGGACTAAGGCCAGATCCACCTGCCCCTGGTACTTCCTCCACCTGTGGCATCCATCCAGCACCTACCTCAGCACCGTCGAGCCTGCTCTCTGTCACAGCGGCTCCATATTTGCCTCGGGCTTCTCAAGTTCCTCTGTTAACTCCTCCTGTCACGGCCTCCGCATCCGCTGGTCGGAGCGCAGGGGCCCCCTCTGGGACTGTTGCTAGCTGTACATTATCTCCATCTGCTACCCCCTCAGATACCCTGGCTGAATTACGCCAACTGAGCGCTCATCTCCGTGCCATCCCTACAAAGTCTGACATGGAGGAATATGTGGCACGCTTGGAACAGTCCTACAAATCTGAATTGTCTGCTGTCCGTTCCACTGTACAATTACTGGTGGGGAGGGTGGATACCCTGGAGGCCGCATCTACCTCACTTTCTACCCAGTTGTCCGTCCATACTGCTGTCCCACACCCATCAATTACATCAACTGATAGACCTTATGGATGACCTGGAGAACAGAAAAAGACGGAACAACATCAGGGTACGGGGACTCTCTGAAGTCATCGAACCCCAGCAACTAGACGCTACTCTGCGTACCATCTTTAACAACCTCCTGGGGGTCCCTCCTGCCTCTCCACTTGAACTAGACTGGGCGCATCGCTCCCTGGGCCCACGCTTTCTGGACTCTGCCAGCCCTAGTGATGTCATCTGCCGAGTTCACAGGTACCAGAACAAAGAGGCTATTATGCGGAAGGCCAGGGAAGCCCGCAAAGTCGAATTCCAGGACTCTTCTATCAGCCTACTCCCAGACCTGTCCAAACTCACCCTCGCCAGACGACGTGCCCTGAAGCCTCTCCTGGACCTCCTGATCCACCACCAGATCCCGTACTCCTGGGGATTTCCTTTCCACTTGCAGGTCTGGCGAGATGGCCAATCCTTCTCCTTGTCTCGTCCAGACGACGTCCCTGCCTTCACAGCTGCCCTTGGACTTCCGGCAGTGTACAGTCATGGCCAAAAGTTTTGAGAATGATACAAATATTAATTTTTACAAAGTCTACTGCTTCAGTTTTTCTAATGGCAATTTGCATATACTCCAGAATGTTATAAAGAGTGATCAGCTTAACAGCAATTACTTGCAAAGTCAATATTTGCCTAGAAAATGAACTTTATCCCCCAAAACACATTTCAACATCATTGCAGCCCTGCCTTAAAAGGACCACCTAACATCGTTTCAGTGATTGCTCCATTAACACAGGTGTGGGTGTTAATGAGGACAGGGCTGGAGATCAATCTGTCATGATTAAGTAAGAATGACACCACTGGACACTTTAAAAGGAGGCTGGTGCTTGCCATCATTGTTTCTCTTCTGTTAACCATGGTTATCTCTAAAGAAACACGTGCAGTCATCATTGCACTGCACAAAAATGGCCTAACTGGGAAGAGTATTGCAGCTAGAAAGATTGCACCTCAGTCAACAAGCTATCGCATCATCAAGAACTTCAAGGAGAGAGGTTCCATTGGTGCCAAAAAGGCTCCAGGGCGCCCAAGAAAGACCAGCAACTGGCAGGACCGTCTCTTAAAAGTGTTTCAGCTGCGGGATCGGGCTACCAGCAGTGCAGAGCTTGCTGAGGAATGGCAGCAGGCAGGTGTGAGTGCATCTGCACGCACTGTGAGGCGGAGACTCTTGGAGCAAGGCCTGGTCTCAAGGAGGGCAGCAAAGAAGCCACTTCTCTCCAGAAAAAACATCAGGGACAGACTGATATTCTGCAAAAGGTACAGGGAGTGGACTGCTGAGGATTGGGGTAAAGTCATTTTCTCTGATGAATCCCCTTTTCGATTGTTTGGAACATCTGGAAAACAGCTTATTCGGAGAAGAAGAGGTGAGCGCTACCACCAGTCTTGTCTCATGCCAACTGTAAAGCATCCTGAAACCATTCATGTGTGGGGTTGCTTCTCAGCCAAGGGAATCGGCTCTCTCACAGTCTTGCCTAAAAACACAGCCATGAATAAAGAATGGTACCAGAATGTCCTCCAAGAGCAACTTCTCCCAACCGTCCAAGAGCAGTTTGGCGCTCAACAATGCCTTTTCCAGCATGATGGAGCACCTTGCCATAAAGCAAAGGTGATAACTAAATGGCTCAGGGAACAAAACATAGAGATTTTGGGTCCATGGCCTGGAAACTCCCCAGATCTTAATCCCATTGAGAACTTGTGGTCAATCATCAAGAGACGGGTGGACAAACAAAAACCAACAAATTCAGACAAAATTAAAGCATTGATTCTGCAAGAATGGACTGCTATCAGTCAGGATTTGGTCCAGAAGTTGATTGAGAGCATGCCAGGGAGAATTGCAGAGGTCCTGAAGAAGAAGGGTCAACACTGCAAATATTGACTTGCTGCATTAACTCATTCTAACTGTCAATATAAGCTTCTGTTACTCATAATATGAATGCAATTATATTTCTGTATGTGATAAAAACATCTGACAAACACACATAAAAACCAGAGGGCAGCAGATCATGTGAAAATAGAATATTTGTGTCATTCTCAAAACTTTTGGCCATGACTGTAGATCTCGAGCTGGCCGCTACTAGCTGGCGCTCCAGCACCTGCTCAGCTCTCGCGGCGGCAGCGCCGCTCCAGACGACGTCGCCGTGACAGAGCTTCCTCCCCTGCAGCTCAGCAACGGGACCACCAAGCCTCCCCAACTTGAGGACTGGAACTCTCCGCTCGCACGCCAGCGAGATTGCTACTCCGCAACCTTTAGGGGTTCTCATCCGCCTCATGCGGGGCCGTGAAATTTTGTCTTCCTCTCCTCTCCTTTCCATATAATTTCGCTTCTTTTCTTTCTTCCTTCCTTTTTCTCTCTATCCCTCTACTTTGTCCCCTTCTTTTATATGCCCTGGTCTATCGAGTTTCACATTGATCGTGTATTTTGGTCAGCATATCTTGTTGTTATAGTTTGTCTCATAGTGGCGGGCTCGGGGGCCCGGGGGGGGGGGAGGCGGCTCCTCTTCGGAAAGCTCGTTCCCCACCGGGGTCTCCGTGCTGCGTTGTAGCATGTGTTTAGGCATTGTTTGCCTTTTCCCCACCTGTTTTGGTGGTGGCTTGTCCCATCACCTTACTGCTTAGTCAGTTAGATATTTGGTTCTATAGTTGTGTTAGTTGTGTTGGATTACGTTAGTCTCCCTCTTCCCTAAGTGTGTGTCCCTTTTGTGTCTTCCCTCCTCCTACCTTGTCTAAATATGTCCACTCTGAATGTTTGCACCTTAAATGCAAGAGGACTTAACGTCCCACAGAAGCGCAGCCAGATATTGTACCAACTTCATAAAAAGCGCTCTCATGTCCTTATTTTACAGGAGACTCACTTTAAGGAAGGCCATATCCCGGATATTCGCAGCCGCCACTTCCCTGTCTGGTTTCACAGCGTCAACCCGTCCGCAAAATCCAAGGGAGTATCTATTGCCTTGCATAGATCTCTGCACCATGAGGTAATGGACACCCTGATGGACCCTGAGGGTAGATTTGTCTTTCTCAAACTGCTCATCGTGGGCACTGTCCTCACTATAGCCAGTTGCTATCTCCCTAATCAGGGGCAGATGCGATACTGCAGGAACCTAGTCGGCAAACTTTCTGACTTTGGCGAGGGGGTCACGATTCTTGGGGGCGATTTTAATTTTGTAATGGACCCTATGACTCTACCCCCCCCCCCCCCCACTCTCAGTCCCAGCTGCGCGGGCTTAAGACTGCCCTCCACAATTCCCAATTGGTCGACGTGTGGCACATTCTGCATCCCAATGAGCGCGACTACACATACCACTCCCCTGCGCACAACTCATACAGTCTCATCAATTTTTTCCTGATCAGTCACCACGCCCTCTCCTGGGCCCCTACCGGACAGATCGGCTCTGCCCTTTGGTCAGGCCATTCACCCGTATTCTTATCAGTGGAGGTACCGGGCCTTGCACATCGTCCTTTCACCTGGCGCCTGAACGACAGCCTGTTGAAGGATGCTATTTGCCGGACAGACGTTAGCGATGCGATCAGGAACTTCGGTCTTGATCATGCCCGGGACTACACATCGTCTCCGCTACAGTGGGAGGCATTAAAATGCGTGGTTAGGGGTGTCCTGATCAAGCATGGAGCACGCCTCAAAAAAGAGCGAGCAGCGTGGGTTTCCTCACAGTTGGCCAGGATCCATTCCCTTGAGATGAAGCACAAGCAGTCTTGTTCTCAGGCGGACTTAAACGAGCTCCTCAATGCTAGAGAGGAGCTTCGAGCTCATTTAGATGAAACATCCTTGCTTTTCCGAGACCGTGTCCGGAAACACTATTACGAGTTTGCGGATAAGTGTGGTTGTTCCCTCGCGCATCGCTTGCATCCCTGCGGCGCCCCCGCGTACATTCCTCGCATCAACAGAGGCAATGGGCGATCAGTCCATGACCCAATAGACGTTGCAGAGGCGTTCTGCTCCTTCTACCACGATCTGTACAATATTCGTGGACAGTATGCCGATCTTGCCCCGGGTTCTCTTGAAGAGAAAATCCGGGAATACGTTGTTGAGACCTCTCTCCCCACCATTGCCCCCTCAGGGCGCTTCTCGAGGACCCTTTCTCTGAGGAGGAGGTCTCCCTCGCCATTCAATCTTCACCCTCGGGCAAATCCCTTGCCCTGATGGGTTCACTCCTAGATTCTACAAGACCTTCCGAGGCCTCCTCTCCCCAGTAATGGCCCGTGTCTTTAACAGCGTAGACGATTCCACTCCATTTGCCTCTCAATCTCCATCAGCCCTCATTACAGTTCTTCTCAAGCCAGGGAAAGACCCATCCTCCTGTGCCAGTTATCGCCCGATCTCCCTGCTCAATATCGACATCAAATTATTCGCCAAAATGCTGGCCAATCGCTTGTCCCCCCTGATGCCGGGCCTGGTCCATACTGACCAGGTTGGCTTCATTTTGGGTCGAGAGGCCAGGGACAACTTAAGTAAGACACTGCTGGCGATCTCCTCGGCCCGCAATACCAATTCCCCTGTGTGCTTGCTTTCTGTGGATTCTGAAAAGGCGTTCGACCGTGTACACTGGGGCTTTCTACGGGCCACACTCCAACAAATTTGGGTTGGCCCAGGGTACTTGGGCAAAGTGCTTTCTCTTTATGGTGACGCATCGGCACGGGTACGGGTCAATGGGCTCCTCTCCAACTCTTTCCCGGTTCGGAATGGCATGCGACAGGGCTGCCCATTGTCTCCTCTTTTATACGCCCTGGTCATGGAACACCTAGCGACGGCCATACGGAGCTGTCCTGGTATCCATGGCCTTCAGCTGGGTAACCGTCAGGTCAAAACGGCCCTATACGCCGACGACCTCCTCCTGTATGTCTCTCAACCTCGTGTTTCTTTCCCATCTATCCTACGCGAATTTTGTCGCTTTGGCAACTTGAGTAACTTCAAAGTGAACCTCTCTAAGAGCGAGGCCCTCAATATCACCTTGCCTCCAGCAGAGGCAGCCTGTCTTGCGAATGACTTCCCCTTTAAATGGCAGGCTACTTCCATCAAATACCTCGGGATTCATATCCCCTCGGACCCCTCCCTTCTTTACCGCCTTAATTACCTCCCGATCCTTGAATCACTTCAGATGGATCTATGGAAATACAACTCGCTCATGCTCTCCTGGTTTGGTCGCATTAACGTGCTGAAAATGGATGTGTTCCAAGCCCTACCCATCCCTATTCCACGCCCCTTTTTTGCCCGCGTTCAAACCTTGTTTGGGAGGTTCATGTGGGGAGCGGCGCGGAGCAGGCTACGTTTTCGGACGCTAACGCGTCGCAAGTGTCGTGGTGGCGCGGGCCTGCAAGGCTATACTACCGCGCGACAGTATTGTTGCGCCTTTTTGATTGGCGCTATCACGGGGTGGACAAGCAGTGGGTCTCTATAGAGGCCGATTTACTTTCGGCTCATCTTCCCTCCCTGCCATGGATCCCGCCTCATTTTTGCCCTAGCACTACCGAACATTCTATTCTATCTTCCCATTTCCTCAAGATTTGGGACTCTACAAGCACGGCCAGTCGCGTTGCTAGGGTCCCTGGCCCTCTCAGCCCTCTGTTCCAAAACCCCATGTTCCCCCCAGGATGCTCGGCTCACAGATTCCTTTGCTGGCAAGCGGGGGACGACGTTCGCTTACATCAGGTCACAGATAGTTCTTCTCTTCTCTCTCTGTCACAGCTACAAGCCTCCCACCCCAACCTTCAATTGTCTTGGTTGGAATATGGCCAGCTTACTGCCTTCTTTCGTAAATTTTCCCTGCTCTCCATGCTCTCATCTCCTTTAACCGACCTGGAGTCTGCCCTCTCTCATACTGACACCACCCCACGTGTCCTCTCTCTTCTCTATGGCATCCTTCTCCAGGACTCCACGCCTGGGCTCCCCTCTTATACTGGCCCCTGGGAGTCTGACCTTGGTAATAGCCTCTCCATTGCCGACTGGGATAAGTCCTACCTGTATACGCATAAACTTCCGATACCCTGCGGTGCGCAGGAAAAGAATTACAAAATTCTGACCCACTGGTACCGCTGTCCCGACCTTCTGTATAGGATCTACCCTGGTGTCTCGGATCGGTGTTGGCGCTGTGGCTCCGAAAGAGGCACTCTGTATCATATCTGGTGGGATTGCGCCATCATCAGGCCTTTCTGGGAGGCGGTCTTCACGCTATATGCAAAAGTGAGCGGCAGATCTGTTACGCCCTCACCCCATCTTGCTCTCCTTTCCGTTATACCGGGAAGGGCTTCTACTGTTAAGGGGGACCTCCTGCGACATTTCCTCACCACCGCCAGAACAGTCATTCCCAGGCACTGGCGCAGCATTGCCGTGCCCACCCTTGCCGAGCTGATTCAGGAGCTTCTCCTTATTAGGAGAATGGAGGCCCTAGTGACTGAGGACTCGCCTAACTTCTCTAAATTTGAGTCCCTCTGGCGGCTGTGGGTGATGTTTCAGGACTCTCCGGAGTTTTCCTCCCACTTTGTCTGACTGGGGACACTGCTCCCCTGTTGGTACGGTGGCTGGATGCTTTTTACTGCCAACTTTCTCTTTCCCTCCCCATCTCCCCTTGTGTGTCCCTTTCCGTTCTTTCATGTCTGTGTCTTAGTAGGTCTTCAAGTATCCGTGTACTCCTTGTGACCCTCCCTTCCCTTCATGTTTGTCTTTCATACTGATAGGTGGGTGGCATTATGGCGGCTTTTTATGGTTTGACATTTGTCTTCCTGACTACCACTTCCCTAATAATATAGTTCTTGTTTAGTTATACTACACCACCCATCGCTGATTTTCTAGTTGTGGGCCTTAACAGCCCTTTATTCTAACTTACTTTGGTGCCTCATCTATGTTCTGGGCGTCTCATGTGGCCCCCTATGTTTTATTTGATGTTTTTGTCTCAGCATTGTTCCTCCCTTTCTTTTTTTCTGTTCCCTAATTCGAAAAACCTTAATAAACTCGATTAAACATAAACATCTCAATTTATTCAGTATCAAGCACCACACACACAAATACATGCACTTATACTCTTTGGCATGCTATTAAGAGCCACAAATTTACATGCAAGAGCAGGAATTTAATGGGTGCCCTTAATGAAGCACCTCTGTAACAGCTAGTTACCAACCAGAGGAGGGAACATTTCAAATTTATTTCCAAAAAATTGGTCTGACCACCAATATTTATGGTTTGACATAAAAACAGACTGGGAATGCTGAGTGAAACATTGAAGATTTGTTTTGTTTCGGGTGCAGGTGGTTAGGTCCAAAGATTCGTTTCAGGTCAAATAATTTTGTCACAAACAGAATTTAAATTCACTTAAAATATAGTGTATATCATGGCTCCTAGGACTCTAGCTAGCCCATTTCCTGTTCTATAAGGCAATCACAGCCAAAGTTATGTCAAAGTGGCATGTATGTCTCAGGCCATGTTGACATCTGCGTTCGGGTTTCCGTTCGGGGACTCCATTTGGGGACCCCCTGAACGGAAACCTATACGTATGAAAAAGCGGTTACCTGGGAAACCACACGGACCCCATAGGCTATAATGGGGTCCGTGTGGTTTCCCTTCGGTTTCTGCACGAAACATGAAGAGAAAAGTCCTGCAAGCGGAATGCTGCACCAACATGGATTTGGTATTGGAAGAAACAATGGTGAGGTTTTTTGTTTTATTTTGTTGTTATTATTTCAACAGTGTGGCAGTACCAAGTGACTACTACAGAATTTTAAGAAAAAATTGTGTAACACTGTCAGTGTACCTGCCAGTTGAAAAGTGATAAAGAAATTACTTTGTAAAAAAGCAACCAAAAAATTTTCTCTTTATGGAAAACATGCAGCACCACAGAGTGACAAGTACTAAATATTAAGAAAAATTTCTGGCACACCATCTGTGTGACTGCCAGCTGAAAAGTGATAACGAATTAAGTTAAAAAAAAAGACACCAAAAATGATCTCTTTATAGTAGCAGATATACCACCAAGGAGTGACAATTACAGAATTTTAAGAAACATTATTGGCACAATGTACCAGGCCTGTCAGCTACAGTGACTTGCAAAAATATTCATACCCCTTTTCACATTTTACAACCACAAACTTAAATGTATTTTATTGAGATTTTAAGTGACAGACCAACACAAAGTAGCAGATAATTGTGAAGTGGAAGGAAAATGATACATGGTTTTCAAAATTTTAATCAAATAAAAATCTGTGATGTGCAAGTATTCAGCCCCCTGTACTCTGATACCCCTAAATAAAATCCAGTGTAATCAATTGCCTTCAGAAGTCACTTAATTAGTTAATAGAGTCCAGCTGTGTGTAATTTAGTCTCAGTATAAATATACCTGTTCTGTGAAGGCCTCAGGGGTTTGTTAGAGAACACTAGTGAACAAACAGCATCATGAAGACCAAGAGACTCACCAGACAGGTCAGAGATAAAGTTGTGGAGAAGTAGTTTAAAGCAGGGTTAGCTTATAAAAACATATCCCAAGCCTTGGCCAACCCAAGGAGCACTGTTCAATCCATCATCCAAAAATGGAAAAAGTATTCTACAATTGCAAACCTAACAAGTCATGGCCGCCCACCTAAATTGACAGATTGAGCAAGGAGAGCACTGGTCAGAGAACAGCCAAGAGGCCCATGGTCACTCTGGAGGAGCTGCAGAAATCCACAGCTCAGGTGGGAGAATCTGTCCACAGGACAACTATAAGTCGTGCACTCCACAAATCTGGCCTTTATGGAAGAGTGGCAAGAAGTAAACCATTGTTG
Source organism: Leptodactylus fallax (assembly GCA_947044405.1). Classification (NCBI taxonomy): domain Eukaryota; kingdom Metazoa; phylum Chordata; class Amphibia; order Anura; family Leptodactylidae; genus Leptodactylus; species Leptodactylus fallax. Next base: position 330,980 of record CAMRHE010000927.1, read on the forward strand.
AAAGAAAGACATAAGAAGTGTAATTTGCAGTTTGCCACAAGCCATATAGGGGACACAGCAAACATGCAGAAGAAGGTGCTTTGATGGTGGCAGCATCATGCTGTGGGGATGCTTTTCTTCAGCAGGGACAGGGAAGCTGCTCAGAGTTGATGGGAAGATGGATGGAGCTAAATACAGGGCAATCCTGGAAGAAAACCTGTTGGAGGCTACAAAAGACTTGACACTGGGAAGTAGATTCACCTTCTAGCAAGACAATGACCCTAAACACACAGCCAGAACTCCAGGGGAATGGTTTAGATCAAAGATTATTCATCTGTTAGAATGGCCCAGTCAAAGTCCAGACCTAAATCCCATTGAGCATCTGTGGCGAGACATGAAAATTGCTGTTCACAGACGCTCCATCCAATCTGGCTGAGCTTGAGCTATTTTGCAAAGAAGAATGGGCAAAAATCTCAGTCTCTAGATGCGCAAAGCTGGTAGAGACATACCCCAAAAGACTTGCAGCTGTAATTGCATGAAAGGTGGCTCTGCAAAGTATTCATTTAGTGTGCTGAATACTTTTACACATCACACTTTTCAGATTTTTATTTGATTAAAATTTTGAAAAGCATGTATCTGCTACTTTGTGTTGGTCTGTCACTTAGCATCTCAATAAAACACATTTAAGTTTGTGGTTGTAAGGTGACAAAATGTGAAAAAGTTCAAGAGGTATTAATACTTTTGCAAGGCACTGTATCTTTACATAAACCCTGTAAGGACGAGACACTTCCAGACTACCATACCTAATAGCTTTGTAGCCATGATCATAGTGTCAGTTAATGTTACACTAAATACAGATATAGCTGTGCTATTAATATTCAGCAACTTAAGGGGAAAACCACAGCACATTGTGCCAAATGACCAGCTCAGCTCTGCTACATTGATGAGCTCATACGTGGTGTGAACTGATGATAGCACTGCAGGAAGGTCTAGTGTGCGCATCTGTGTCTTCTGTCCTTCTGTGATATCTGATGGGTTGAAATACCCCAGAAAATGAGCATAATAAATTACAATGAGGCCCCATGGCAAAATCTGGGAAGAAGCTCCTTAGCTATTTCCACTCCCATCAGGAAATAGGGGTGTAATAGATATTATAAATAAACTGCGGGTTTTGTCTTGAACTTCCCATGATCTTTCTGTTCATTGTATATTTTGCCATTTCCTATTGATTCCTCAATCTTTCCCTCCCTTCTGCAGATTCCTGACATCTTCCATTTTCAGTTCACTGGCTCTGATCTGGTTAAATGCCCCCAATCCCTACTCCTCAAGAAGTTCTGAAATTGCATGGACTGTATGTCATGAAAATACTGCCCATAGAGTCATGGAAGGGAATTGTCTGAGAATTCTCACCTTACTTTATAGTATGTGTAGCTCACCTCCAAGATAGGTGATCACAACCACAAGAATGGGAGTCCCGTGTCCCCTCACTCTTGCATATGCAGGCTGTTTCTCCATTCCAGGGACTGGCAAAGATAATCAAATGCTTGACCACTGCTCAATTCAAACAGAGTATATAAGACCCTGGTCTCATGATCAACGGGGGTCAAACAATGGGCCCTCCAACCATTTGACACCTATCACACATCCTGTGGATAGATGTTTAGTGTTAGTGACAGGACAACCCCTTTAATACCAAAAGTTGCAACCCTACTATGACACGCGCTATGTGTTCCAAGATATGCAAATTAACCTTACATTTCTCTGGGGGCTGCCATCTTGGATTTCAGCTGCCAAACTGAATGCTGGGCAAGCTTACTGCGACAGGCCTATCTCTGAAGGCTGCAATGACAGTTTAATGGCTCCTTCAAGTTTTACAGTCATGCATGACTGCAAAAAAATAGGTTGTGCGCATGTACAGTCATCCAAAGGTACATAAAAAAACACAAAAACAAAAAAAACAAAAAACAGGATGAGTGAAGTGGCCGTCTAAAAACCATAGTCTTCGGCTAAATTCCCACATAGCCAATCACAGCCAAATAAAGTCCCTCGGGGGAAAAAAAACAAAGAACAACAAGCAGCGCAAACGCTGTTGTGTTGCGTTTTTGATTGTTTTCTGCAGCGTTTCTCATTGAGCATTTGGTGCGTTTTACTCTGCTTTTTTTCCACCCCTTATTAAGGACATGCGCGTGATTCCACAGCTAAAATAAATATGCAGCGTTTTCCAAAAACGCACACATGTCCTTGCACAAGCTGCTTTTCCTAAGATATTTTTTTTTCTTTTCTGCAATGTGTGGATGAGATTAACCACAATCTCATTCACTTTGCCTGTACCGTAAAACGCAGCGGGTTTTTTTTTTCCGGCTGTGTTTCTACAGCAGCCACAAATGCTGCATTTCTGCAAAAAGGGACCTTATCCTTACACAGATTTATCCCTGTAAGGAGGTAACCATTTTTTATTGGACCACTTTTCGGATAGAAATGGATTGTTTTTGCACAGCTGTATTGTCATGACGAAGTGAGGAGTCACCTAATATCTATGTGTGTGTGTAGCAATATATCTGGTATGACAGGTCAGGAGAGAGACATCAAATCCAGGGAGGCTTCTCTTGAGAACAGCAATATTACACCTTCTAGTTCTTACTAGGTATTTGGTGTTGAGAAGTTGATCCAGGTCTTAACTCTAACTATAAGACCGGTGCCCCACGTGGCGAAAAAAACCCAGCGTTTTACAGATTTCTGCTGCCTACCTAGTTGCTAGGCAACCCTACTGTGACACGAGCTATGTGTTCCAAGATATGCAAATTAACCTTACATTTCTCTGGGGGCTGCCATCTTGGATTTCAGCTGCCAACCTGACCGCTGGGCAAGCTTACTGCGACAGGCCTATCTCAGAAGGCTGCTATGACAGTTTAATGGCTTCGTCAAA